>OX451738.1:1633493958-1634001919 GCA_948472305.1 Vicia faba | reverse complement strand
TAGACCATGAATGCAATAGTGTCAAGTATTTTGGCATTTTTCTTGAGGGACTATGATCATTTTGTTTAGGCAACTCTGATAGCGTCATCGTGGGACTATGATCATTTTGTTTGTTTTTGTTTTCTTTTGCCAAAATACTTGACATGCAAACATGGCTCATTTTTGAAGGCAACAAGTGGGTGTAACCCTAGGGGGTGTAAGTGTGCAAGTGTGTTTTGTTGCATGCAAGAGTTTATCTTGAATTAGGATTTTCTATTTCATTGATTTTATCTTGCCATACACATCTTAATTACTGGCATTTATATTTGAAAGCAATAAAAAGCAGAAATATAAAATCCTATGCTATTACAGCAATTAGGGGGGTGGGGATACATATTTGTACATGGGGTGGTTCAATGAGAAAAATAGATAAGAAAAGAAAATAACAAAAGCAAGATAGAGAGAAAGAGAGAGAGAGAGCCAGCACGCTGCTGAGAGGCCATTAGAAGTTCTGACTCAGG
This sequence comes from Vicia faba, assembly GCA_948472305.1. Lineage (NCBI taxonomy): Eukaryota > Viridiplantae > Streptophyta > Magnoliopsida > Fabales > Fabaceae > Vicia > Vicia faba. Next base: position 1,634,001,419 of record OX451738.1, on the reverse strand, counting down.
CCTGCTTCCAGATTATCAACCTTTTGGTTAAACTGTATGAGTCAGAACTTCTGACTCTGGCACCTGCAAAACAGAAAACTGTTAGTGGGAAGATCAGAAGTTCTGACATCCATGCGCTGCAAGACAAAAATTTGTTAGTGGGGATATCAGAAGTTCTGATCCTGCTGGAAATACAATAATTCTCAGAAGTTCTGAAATTATTGACAGCAAAACATGCTTCAGATGTGCTAACGTCAAAGTCAGCATTTGGCTTCTCCCTGTGCTAGTCAGAACATCTGCCGTTTTGTTATTGTTCCACAAAACAGAAAACATGTTTGGGACAACTTCAGCAAATGTCAAAGTGTTTTTAGGAGACAGAACCAGCAAGGTCACAGGCAGGTTCTACACTGATTTACTTCCTACTCAAACATTCTGAGGTATGAAAATCCTCAGAATGCAAACAACAGCAACATGATATTTACATTATGTTTATTTAAGCATGCAAAGCTGATGATGTTTAGCAGCGTGATGAAGGTCAGTAGGTGCTTACCTGGCTGTTGGAAAAATTTGTGAGTGAGAGCTAGCTTTTAGCTCTGATGGTGTTTTGGACAGGTTCTTTTTGAAGGGGTGGATGGAGAGTATATGTGGTCAGAAGCTGAAAGGGTGTTCTTTAGTCACAAAGAAAACTGGGTATTGATGAAGTTTGGAGGTAGGAAGTTCAAAGTTATGAAACACTAGGGATTTTGGCAGAGTTTCACAAGGTTTCCTTTACCAGAGTTTTCTGTTTCTTCTAAATTTTACTGGCTGGTTTTTTTCACGTCCTCTTAGTGGTCAATGGTGCTCTATTTATAGGCAAAGTTCTTGTGGATTCTTGAATGTTAAAGGCGCCAATAGAGGTTAAATTGTTTTTTTGAAAGAAGTTCATGGAAAGTTGTGATAATGCATAGCTTTTCAGCCTAGACTAGAACAACAGGCGAGGATTGAGGAGAAGTGACCTCTATAGGTGGAAGGTGGCGCGTAGACCCATGCCTAAGCCTGCAGAAAGGTGTTTACCAAGCCACACGTGAAGAGACCTCTTGGATGAATGTTCAGGAGTGGTTGGGAGCATTAATGAGCATTAAATGGTGATGAGACTTATCAACACCAAAATTCTTGTAATAGGAGAAAATCTGAACCAGCAGTTCTGTTTTACCAAAAACAACGTGAACCAAGCTCTGATCTTGGCTTCTTGCTGCCTCAACAAATTCTGGGGATTCTCCTGACTTTCTAACACGTTCCTTGGATTTGCTTCTGGAAATCCTGGACTTAGAGATTTTGTGTCAGTGTAACACCCACTCTTCTGACCCTTTCATCTTCTGATTCCAGCATGTTCTGAAGGAGCCTTCAGACTTCTTTGCTTCATTTGCATTCCTCTAGCAAACTCTGGCTGAACTTGCATAACTGCTGAAGGAGCCATGTTCTGTTTGAGGCTTACATGTTGAACCACGTTTGCAACCTCTAACTGAGTTAATGTAGCTGCTGAAGAGCCAACTTCTGACTGCATTCAGCCAAGCTTGCAACTTCTGACCGTTTGTGTCTGGAGGTTGGTCCAGAAGTTCTGAAGTGATATTTTCTTCTTAAACACCCATTTTTAGAGAAAAATTCCAAATGTTTAGAATTTAATTTTTTAAGGTAAAAGCGTTGCCTTTAGAGCTTGTGTGATCATTTTGCTCTTGTAAATGGTTTGCTTGGGAAGAAATGATAATTCAGGACTTCGATTTGTTTCAGAGAGACTCTGAGAATCCAGGATGATTTCCTGAAGAATGAGAGGGCAAATTTTGGGGTACAATAGCTGCCCCTGTTCAATCTTCTTGAACCTGAAGAGTTAGATTGGCGAGTTTGCCTTTCGTGACTCAAAGGTAAAAGAGGATTGGACACTAGAGTGCCCGTAAATTTGCACTCGTCAGAACATGGATGCTGGAATGGGCTTAGAGATGCCATTTGGAGATGGGCTTAAAGATGCCATCTGGAGGGGAGACAGAATCTTGTCGGGGATGGGCTTAAAGATGCCACCTGGAATGTTTGTTGAACTGTATGTCGTTGAAATTGAAGCTTAATAATCTTATCCTGAAAAGGGTAAAATATTAGCTGAAACACAAAGTTATGTTGCATGAAATGTATGATGCAATATATGTTATATCAATGTTTATGATATGAATGTAATGATTGCGCATGTAAGCTGATGAGCTGTCTTGCTGAGGATAGATGAACCCTGGATAGCCGGAGATAATAGATCCTTGACTGCTGCTGGGGAAAGTGAATCCTTGACTGCTGTAGGGGGTTGCAAGAATCTTTTGATCGTTGAAAATGAGAAGTCCTGGGACCGCTGTTGGGGAAATCAGGAGCTTGGGTTGTATGCCACTTCGAGAATGAGAATCTTCATTCTGTTGGGAAGTATCAGGAACTCAGGTTATCTACCACTTTGAGAATGAGAATCTTCATTCTGTTGGGAATATCAGGAATTCAGGTTGTCTACCACTTTGAGAATGAGAATCTTCATTCTGTTGGGAATATCAGGAATTCAGGTTATCTACCACTTTGAGAATGAGAATCCTCATTCTGTTGGGAATATCAGGAATTCAGGTTGTCTACCACTTTGAGAATGAGAATCTTCATTCTGTTGGGAATATCAGAAATTTAGGTTATCTACCACTTTGAGAATGAGAATCTTCATTCTGTTGGGAATATCAGGAGCTTGGGTGTATGCCAATCTACTGGGGTTTTAAGGACGAGAATCTTCATTCTGTTAAGGGTCAGAAATTGGGAGTATACCAATCTTCTGAGGTTTTAAGGATGAGAGTCTTCATTCTGTTAAGGGTCAGAAACTGGGAGTATACCAATCTTCTGAGGTTTTAAGGATGAGAATCTTCATTCTGTTAAGTGAAACAGATTTTTAGGAGTTTCAGTTGTCCGTTATCTTGTTGGTGGTTGTAACTTTCAGCAGGTGATGAAGGAATTTGAAACTTGAAATGTAATTTGTTTTGGAGAATAAATCCTTGACAAATGTTGGGGATTGGAAATCTTTGGACATCCTTGTTGACTGCTGATTGCTTGGGGAGCAAGATCTTCAATGGTTGAGGGATTTCAGGGCCACTATTGGGGATTGAAAATCCTTGATGATTTGTGGGGAATGAGAATTCTGATGATCTCTACTGGGGAGTTCAGAACCTGGGAGACTCATGCTGGAGGAGTGAGACTGAGAATCTTCAATCTGATGGGAAGTATCTCTGTGGGGAGAATGTTCACTAGTCTGGTTCCGCTGAGGATTGATAGTCAGAAGTTTTAGCTCCGCTGGGGATTAACAGCTTTGACTTCACTGGGGATAGGATTTTCAGATTTTTAGGGCTCCACTGGGGAAACTGAAACTTAACTCTGAGGGGAATTAAGTTCTGGAAGGCTCTCTGGGGAAATCAGCTTTGAGGAAGCTTTTGTTCTGCTGAGGATCCTGAAGTTTAAGTTCTGGATATTAACCTTGTCGAGGAATTTGGAGTTTAATTCCGCTGGGGATCTCCTCTAAGAGGGCCTCAAGATATCTATCTGTACCTTCAACCTATCAGCAATCATCTTTCTTGATTTGTAAGAAAATGATTATGTTCAAATGCATATGCCTATTTAATAAATCATTGGACGTTTCTCAAATAAAACATAAGTGTAAGAAGCAAAAGGAAGACAAAGAAAATTTCTGTATTTGGAAAAGTGTTTGTATTAACTTTTTATGAGTATCTTTGTACAAAGGAGACAGACATCCTAGTAAGAGGATGTTGTCGTAAAAATTGAAAAAGTTTATACAAAAGAAAGATGGCTATGTGTAACAATTCTATGGGATTCCCATTCTGCTATAGCCTTCGCAACTCTGAATGTATGTCCATTCGCTGCTTCATCCGCCGATGACTGGATTGATCAGAAGCTTGGAGCTTGTTGATAAAGATATTGTTCCTTAAAGTGATCCGACGAGACCTAGTCATACGCTTTAATTCCCTAACTTTTGCCTGGATCGCCCTTTCGGGTTTTCAATCCACCGGGAAACCCTTTTTTGCCCAAGTCGCCCTTTCGGGTTTTCAACTTGCCGGGTGTACATATTTTTTTTTGTTTTATCCCTAATTTTTGCCTGAACCTCCCTTTCGGGTTTTCGGTTCACCGGGATGCCCATTTTTGCCCAAGTCGCCCTTTCGGGTTTTCGACTTGTCGGGTTGTTTCATGCGTAGTATCTTTTGACTATGTCTGCGTTTGCAGGGTGTGGCAAATCGTCGCCGTCCATGGTGGTCATAATCATTGCACCACCGGAAAAGATGCTCTTGATTACAAATGGTCCTTCGTAGGTAGGAGTCCATTTGCCCCTGGGATCACTTTGCGGAAAGATGATCCGCTTGATTACAAGATCTCCGACTTGATATACTTGACGTCTGACCTTCTTGTTGAAAGCCTTGATCATTCGCTTTTGGTACGTCTGACCATGGCAAACAGCAGTGAGTCGCTTCTCGTCGATCAAATTGAGTTGATCAAGTTGGGTCTGAATCCAATCGTCTTCACTCAAACCAGAGTCCTTCGTAATCCTTAAAGAATGGATCTGAACTTCCATGGGTAGAACAACTTCCATGCCATATACCAAAGAAAAAGGGGTTGCCCCTGTTGAAGTACGTGCCATGGTACGGTATCCATGCAGAGCAAACGGTAACATCTCATGCCAGTCCTTGTAGGTAACTGTCATTTTCTGAATGATCTTCTTGATGTTTTTGTTCGCAGCTTCAACAACACCGTTCATCTTCGGCCGATAGGGAGATGAATTGTGACGATAAATCTTGAACTGTTCGCATAGAGCGGTGATCATAATATTGTTCAGATTTGTACCGTTGTCTGTGATGATCCTGTCGGGGACACCATACCGGCATATGAGGTTCTGCTTGATGAAGCGGGCAACCACATTTTTTGTAACAGAGGCGAAGGAAGCTGCTTCGACCCACTTGGTGAAATAGTCAATGGCGACCAGGATGAAGCGATGTCCATTGGATGCCGTGGGCTTGATCTCTCCAATCATGTAAATGCCCCACATTGCGAATGGCCAAGGCGCTGTCAGAACGTTGAGAGGAACAGGAGGAATATGTACCTTGTCGGCGTAGACCTGACATTTGTGGCAAGTATGGGAATGTTGATGGCAATCAGCTTCCATGGTAGACCAGTAATAGCCTGCCCTTAGAATCTTCTTAGCCATCATATGTACGCTCAAGTGGGTGCTAAATGTGCCGCTGTGTATCTCAGTCATGACTAACTCTGCTTCAGCTTTGTCCACACAACGGAGTAAAACACAATCATGGCTGCGTTTATAAAGGATGCCATTGCTTAGGAAGAACTTGGCAGCAAATCTCCTTAAGAACTTCTTGTCGTTTACGGAAGCTTCTTCGGGATATTCTCTAGTCTGGAGATACCTTTTGATTTTGTGAAACCAGGGTTGTTCCACTACTTCTTCGGTATTAATCTCATGACAATGTGCAGGTTCATCCATTCGCTCGATGGTGATTTGGGGAGCCTCATTATCCCAGTTGAGTTTAAACATGGAAGATATTGTAGCCAGAGCATCTGCTAGCTGGTTTTCTTCTCGCGGGAAATGCTCGAAGGTGATCTGCTCGAAATGAGGCAGCAATGTCAGGACATGTTCTTTGTATGGGATAAGATTAGGATGTTTGGTGTCCCACTCTCCTTTGATTTGACTGATAACCAAAGCCGAGTCCCCAAATACGATCAAAGATTTGATCCCTAAGTCTATAGCAGCCTTTAGACCAAAGATGCAAGTTTCATATTCGGCCATGTTGTTGGTGCAGCTGAAACAAAGTCGGGCAGTGAAAGGTGTATGGCAACCTTCTGGGGAAATGAGTACTGCACCGATACCGTTTCCAAGTGCATTTGAAGCCCTATCAAAGTACAGGGTCCATCGGGATCCATTTCCAGGTCCGTCATACGGTCTGTTACCTTCAATGTTGTCCAAAGTCATGATGTCCTCGTCCGGGAAGTCGAATCTCATGGATTGATAATCTTCGATAGCTTGATGAGATAGATGGTCAGCTAGTACACTCCCTTTTATAGCTTTTTGGGTAGTATACTGGATGTTATACTCAGTCAGGATCATTTGCCATCTAGCGATTCTTCCAGATAAAGCAGGCTTCTCGAAGATATATTTGATCGGGTCCATTTTGGAGATCAGCAAAGTGGTATGAGTCAACATATACTGCCTCAGTCGGCGAGCAGCCCATACCAAAGCGCAACAAGTTTTCTCGAGCAGTGAGTAGCGAGTCTCACAGTCAGTAAACTTTTTGCTAAGGTAATAAATGGCATGCTCTTTTCGACCAGACTCGTCATGTTGGCCCAATACGCACCCCATTGAGTTGTCCAAAACAGTCAGATACATGATCAACGGTCTTCCTTCGACGGGTGGCATCAGAATAGGAGGTTCTAGCAAATACTCCTTGATTTTATCAAAAGCAGTTTGACAGTCATCGTTCCATTCGACTACCTGATCTTTCTTTAATAGTTTGAAGATTGGCTCAAAGGTAGACGTCAGGTGAGAGATGAACCTGGCAATATAGTTCAAGCGTCCCAAGAATCCTCTAACCTCCTTTTCAGTACGGGGGGGGCAGACATTTCTTGTATAGCCTTCACTTTTGCTGGATCGACCTCAATTCCTTTGTTGCTGACAATAAATCCCAGAAGTTTACCAGACCTAACTCCAAAAGTGCACTTACTTGGATTCAGTCTGAGTTTGTACTCCTTCAACCTGGCAAACAGCCTCTGCAAGTGTTCAAGGTGTTCCTCCTCTGTTTGTGATCGAGCTATCATGTCGTCTACGTAAACTTTAATCTCATTATGTATCATGTCATGAAACAAAGCTACCATGGCGCGTTGATAAGTTGCCCCTGCGTTCTTCAGTCCGAACGACATCACCTTGTAGAAGAAGGTACCCCATTGTGTAACAAAGGTTGTTTTCTCCATGTCCTCAGGGGCCATTTTAATCTGGTTGTAGCCCGAGAATCTGTCCATGAAAGAAAATACTTTGTGCTGAGCTGTGTTGTCAATCAAGATGTCGATATGTGGCAGCGGAAAATCATCTTTAGGGCTGGCCCTGTTCAAATCCCGGTAGTCCACACACATTCTGACCTTGCCGTCCTTTTTTAGGAACGGGCACAATGTTAGCAACCCATTGTGGATAAGATGTAACAGCCAGAAAGCCAGTGTTGAATTGCTTCATTACTTCAGCTTTAATCTTCTCAGACATGTCGGGCCTCATTCGGAGGACTTTTTGCTTGATCGGTGGACAGTCTTCTCTTGTAGGGAGATGATGAACCACGATATCTGTGTCTAACCCCGACATGTCTTCATAAGACCAGGCGAAGATTTCAACGTATTCATTCAACAACTGTATGAAGCGCTCCCTGACACTTGGTTCCAGATTGGCACCCACTTGTACTTATTTCCTGTCTTCCTCTGTTCCTAAGTTGACGGTTTCCAACAAATCTCCATGAGGTAAGATGGCCCTACCTTCTTGTTGTAGAAGTCTGGCTATCTCTCCTGGTACTTCACAATCTTCGTCATCTTCGTACTCAGCCTGATTGACCAAATCTTCAGAGTTATTGAAGGATACAACAGAATAGTCACCCATGGAATCCGGAGTGGATGGGTACATGCATTTGTGAGTGTGGGTGTGTGTAAGGGATAGCCATCCTTAAACAAACAAAAATGCAAAAGGAAAGAAAATGAACACAACCGTTTATAAATGAAAAACGTCCAATGATTCATTAAACATGGCATATGATTATGAAGAGAATCAAAACCCTTACAAATGGACCTACATGCCCCGGGCAAGGCATGAGGTGAAAAAGTAGTGTGCAGATTGTTTTAGTAATTATTACAGACCAACAGGAAATGTTCGAAAGATAAATTACTGATTGATGAAAGTAATGGGAACAAAGTATTTCGCCTCCCAGTTGTGCAGTCCTCCTTCAATGGTTGGAAAGATCCAATCTTCAAAGTTAGCCTCTTCATCACTGTCTTCTAAAGCATTGATTCCATGAGGAGAAATCTTGATGGGTGTCTTTTCAATTTTTGAGCGACGCATAGCCTTTTGCCCCGCAGCGGTGAATCCCAACCCAAACTTGTCTGTTTTGTGAGGAAAGTCAGGCAACTGGCCCCACACTGGGCTTTTTCCCTCCTTTATTGCAGCCTTTGCGTCTTTCAGAGATGCCATCCTGGCCACCTGCTTAGGTACCTCAGCTACTGCCTTTGCTACTGCCACTTCGGGAGACACTTCCTCAAGTGTTGAAAGGGTGTTTCAATGAATTCGCCATCCACTTCCACATACCGAAAGGAATTCAGATGACTGATCATGTACTCCTCCTCACCGTGTACAGTTATGATTTTTCCCTTAACAGGGTATTTCAGCATCTGATGTAGAGAAGAAGTGACTGCCCCAGCATTGTGTATCCATGGTCTTCCTAGCAAGCAAGAGTATGATGGGCGGATGTCCATCACATAGAATGTTGAGTGGAACACTTCAGTGCCTACCTTGATGGGAATGTTGACCTCCCCATACACCATTCTTTTAGACCCGTCAAATGCCCTGACAATGATATTATTTGGTTTCAGCTCCAAGCCTTCACAATCCAACCGGTCGAGAGCCTTCTTAGGCAACACATTTAGAGAAGAACCAGTGTCAACCAAGACATGGGCGAGAGTGGTTCCTCGGCATTCAACTGACACATGCAATGCGTCATTGTGCTTTCTTCCCTTCGGAGTCAGGTCAGCATCAGAGAAACCCAGGTCGTTGTCGGTGGTGAGGCTGGATACACAATCCTGGAATTGATCGGCTGAGGTTTCCTAGGGAACATGGGTTGTCTTTAGAAATCTTATCAATGCTTTGGCATGAGCCTCCGAACAAAGCAGTAAAGCTAACATGGAGATCTTCGAGGGGGTTTACCCCAGTTGTTCTACAACGTCATAATCACTTTTCTTTATTATCTTCAAAATCTCCTCCATTTCCTTCTTAGAGGTTTCGGGGATGACCAATGGTTGAGCCCTCGTCCTGACGAGCTCTTCTTGGATCCATTTCCCCTTATCAGCAAAAGTAGGAGGGACAACCACATGAGTAACAACTTCTTCAATCAGTGGAGTTCTTGCAGATAGTTTTATCGGTGCAGGGGTAACCTTGGCAGCAGCTGAGGGTCCAAAGATTGCCTTTGGAGGGGCAATCTCTGGAGAGAAAATTCTCCCACTTCGGGTAATCTTGCTCGTACCGGCAATGTTTCCAATGTCGGCAGTTTCTTCGTCAGAGCTCTCTTCGGTTATCTCAATTTGTTTAACACCGTGGTAGTAGATTTCTCCACCATAATTCCACGGTATTGATTTGTCAGATTTGTATGGGACGGGCCCAGGCATGGTTATCTTCAAGGGTACAATCTTCGGAGCGGATGTAATCTTAACAGGCCTTTTGGGGACCTTGGAAAGATTGGCGGAAATGGTGATTATTGAAACTTCATTGATAGGAGTTGGAGTAACAGGAGTCTTTTCGAAAAGAATTTGTTGGTTGTCCATTAGGCGTTGGATGCCTATCTTCAGCAATGGACAGTCGGTCGGTAGGGAGGAACAAAGGTAGCAATCTTCTTTACAACCTGGGAAAATCCCAGCCTTCAACAGATTCAACTTGATTGTGAGTAGTGGAGTTATCAGATGATCAACAGTAGAAACAAACAGATCTTCTTCAACAACATGGACATTGCGACCATGCTTTTGCATGGGAGCGGAGATTACATTCGGCTTCTCGGGGGCGTCGAACTCAACCTATTTAGCATCTATCAAGTCTTGAATTTTATTCTTTAGCGCCCAACAATTGTTGGTGTCATGTCCGGCGCTATCAGAATGATAGGCACATTTAGCATTGGCATGATAGTATGGAGATGTGGTGTTAGGGTTTTTCGACGCCTCCTTTAAACCAGCCAGATTCAACTTCAACAAATGGGGAAGAACTTGTGCAGGCGTCATGTTGATGCGGGTGAACTGCCGTTATGGCCATTCTACCCGTTGCTAATTAGGTCTAGACTGATTATTACGAGGCTGATCATTTGACGAATTTTGAATCATCACGGCCCCTACAGTCGGCCGGCGCTCAGTTCTTCTCAATCCTTTCTGAGAGTATATAACAGCTGCTTCTTTCTTGGCCGGGAATGGTTTTTTAACAGTTGTGGAGGCAGAGGCATCCCTTTGAATCTTCCCACTCTTAATACCAGCTTCCACCCGTTCGCCAGTCAGAATCAGTTCGGTAAACCCTGCAGAATAGCTCCTGATCAAATGGTTGAAGAAAGGGCCAGATAGGGTCCCCAAGAACATATCAACTAGCTCCCTATCTGAAAGCGGTGGTTGTACCCTTCCGGCCAAGTCGCGCCATTTCTGGGCGTATTCTTTGAATCCCTCATTTGAGGCCATCCCCATACTTTGTAACTGAGTACAGGTCGGCGCCAAGTCAGTGTTATATTGATACTGGCGATAAAAGGCAGCTGCCAAGTATTCCCAGTTATGCACTTCTGACCTCTCAAGCTGGTAAAACCAATCTAGCTGAGTACCAGACAAGCTGTCCTGGAAGAAGTGTACCCAAAGATTTCTATCGGATGAATGAGGTTGAATTCTTCTGACATATGACCTCAGGTGCATCTTTGGGCAAGACATGCCATCATATTTTGCGAAAGTTGGTACCTTGAATTTGGGAGGGATAACAATCCCAGCAATCAGTCCTAATTCTTCAAGATCTAACCCGGGAACCCTTTGCAGCTCCATAGCTGCCAGTCTATCCTCCAGGTTTTTGTATTTGTCGTCCGCTGACGGGTATTGCTGCTCTGAATAATCTTCATCTTCCTCAACCTCTTCCTCTTCATCCTCGAACTCAGAAGGTAATGCAACCCATTTTCTCTTACCGGTCCCCTCATCAGATGTGGAGGGGAATTCAAGAACTCTCCTAGCTTCATTCTCAAATCTTCTTCCTAGTGTAGCTACCCCAACTCTTTTCTTCTTCTTTTTCCCTATTTCTTGCTCTTTATTCCCTAACAGTGCTTTAAGATCCTCCTGACCCTTTGCCAAGGTCATGAGAAGCTGTTGAAACTGCGAGTTTTGTGCCTGCAGATCTTTGACTGTCTGCTCAATATCCATCTTACTGGCAATAAACAACAGAAAGATAAGGAAACCTGGTGTGAAGACCTGTTCATGCATATGATGAATGATATGTTTATTCATGCAATGCATTCAAGGATTTATAAATCCAAATTTGTTGCAAACAAAAAGAACACACGTCATGTTAATAAGAAGAAATTTTGTCAGTACATAAATGCCCCATGGGCCCAAATATTACAAAAACTTCTTAAGGTAAAAAGACGTTGCACATCCTCTTTAGTGCGATGTAAGTGTTGAGGGTCTCCTCCTCGTGAAGTCGGCGGGTAAGCTCCAAAACCTTCTTCTCACTGGCGTAGAAGATGGCTTCAAAAGTATCCCTTTCTTCCTTGAGTTGGGTCCAACTCTTTTGCATTTCCTCCCATGATGTTGGCATGTCAGGATGTAGGATGGTGTATGGAACCTCTCCTTCCTTAACATGCTCTTTGATCAAAGGGAGAATGTGAGGGTAAGGCATCATGAGACTCTGGGCGCGGGTTCGTACCCACTTGAGGTAAGGCTCAAGAGGGATGGAGTTCTTGTGCCCCAGTGTCTTGCTATCTACCTTGTTAGGCATCCTCCAAGCTCTGATGAATCTTTGGCGAAGTCCTTGCGCATCGTTATCAAAGTCAAAAACTAGGTCAGGAATCAGCATGTCATGAGGGCCATCCCTCCGAGCATATCCAAATTGTCTCAAAGCTAGACAAGGGTTGTAGGTAATGCCTCCCCTAATGCCAAGTAATGGAACATTATGGAACTCACCACAACGATCGATGATGATGACATTTTCTCTGGACCGAGAACACCAATGTACATCAGAATGTGTGAGGGTCATCAATCGTTGTGACCACCTTGAACCTTGCTCATTCTTCAAAACTGATTGTGGAAGGTGAGAAATAAACCACCTTGCAAGGAGAGGAGTACAGCACATGAGAACACCTCTTTTCCTCATTGTTCGTGTGTAAAATGAGTGGAGGATGTCCCCAAGCAATGTAGGTATGGTATTCCTGGATAGGAAAATCTTGACAGCATTTACATCTATAAGTTGGTCAGGATTTGGGAACAAGATCAACCCATAAATGAGGAGTGCCACAATCTCTTCAAAGGCTTGCAGATCCAAAGAATTCCAACACTCTTGTGCATTCTCAAACAAGAACTTTGCCAAGAAGCCTTTGACACCACTTCTAGTTTCCCAATGCCCCTTGATGTCAGATGGTTGCAAGTGTAGTGCTTGAGCAACATCTTCAGGTTTTGGTTCTTTTTCCGTACCGTTGTAGGGTAGTTGATTAAGAATAAGAATTCTCAGGAGTTGAGAAAATTCCTCCAAAGTAGGCACCAATTGGTAGTCGGGAAAGGTGAAATAGTGGTGAAGGGGGTCAAAGAACTGGAACAACACTTTCACCATGTCTTCTTCAATGCTGGTGTTGACTAGGCTGAGCAGTCTACCATGTCTTTCACTGAAGAGAGAGCTTTCTGGAATTCTGGATGTAAGCTCCTTGAGTTGAGGAGGGATTCTCACAAGGTTGACTTGGATAGTTTTCCTGCGAAGAATTTCCATGACCTACAAAACAAGAACAAAGATGAAGATCCAAACCCTTGAAATGGTTAGTGGATGCATATGATGCTTTATGATGTTCATGATGTGTGCACAAACACATGTACAAGCAATTCACACAAAATCCTAGTTTCAGGCCTGCATGAGGTTTCATAGGTAAGTACCCTCTTGAGTGAAGTTGGCTTAAAAACCTGTCCTATAAATAGTAACCGGGTTCTAAGGAGCTCAATATCATTGGATTGTTTTCTACGTTCATTGTTTTGGTTTAGCCACTTAACTAGCGACCAAAATATTCCAAGAAATCAACCCTCAATGAGTGTAGTATCGAGTATCTACCAACTTCGGACTGCACCAAAGCCGGTCATCTCACTACCCCTAATAAAAGGCCAAGATGGTCAAGTAAGGTTCTAGGTCATTAGTGCTTGGTGACATCACTCAGCGGCCCCGTACTCTCCTTGATTGAACTCAAGGGTTACCGGTACTTACAAATATGTCTCACTAATATAGCTATTGCTTCAACCGTGTCGGTATACCCTACACAGTTTCCACAACGTATTGCTATCTATGAATGTTTCCCCAAATCCGGGTGTAGGATTTCAAGCCCAAACAAGAGAACCAAAATGTAAAGCAATCAAAGCAAACAATTAGTCATGCAAAAGGTGATCTAAGCCCTAAGGTTACCCCACTTTTAAAGTGTCCCTAGAAGAGTCGCGAGTTCTGTGATACGGTGGGAGAACTGACTTGAGGTTTTGCGTTTATATTCTCACTTGTTCGGTTTAGCAAGAGTCACCACCGACTTTTTATTTATCCTAAGGAAAGGTTAAAAAGCACAGGAAAGACCTTTGAGATGTTTTCGTTGGTTCGGGGGGTAGATCATGAAAAGGGAAGGTGCTAGCACCCTTTTCATCCATGGTTATCCATGGGCTCTTAGATACTTGTTTTAGATCACTTGCCTTTGCTTTTCAATTGTGTGAAATGGTGCTTTGTGTGTGTGGTTTTGAAAATGTTTTGAAAAAGATGCCTTGTCTAGGCAACCATTGTAACAATTCTTGTTTCAATGTTTTACAAGGGTGTTTGTCTTTTTGAAAAGATGTTTCAATGTTTTTGAAAGTTGTTTGGAAATTGTGTTTGTGAAGTGTGTTTTGAAAAATGGCAAGGATTGTTTTGCAAGATTGGTCAAGTAACTAAGAGCTATCAACCCTAAAATTTCTCAAAGATCTTTCTCATTTTTAACCCTTTTAACAGTGTTGTTTCACCATTGTATTTGGTGAACAACCTTGTGTTAGGATGTTAACGGGACGGGCGCGGGTCATCGTATAGACCATGAATGCAATAGTGTCAAGTATTTTGGCATTTTTCTTGAGGGACTATGATCATTTTGTTTAGGCAACTCCGATAGCGTCATCGTGGGACTATGATCATTTTGTTTGTTTTTGTTTTGTTTTGCCAAAATACTTGACATGCAAACATGGCCCATTTTTGAAGGCAACAAGTGGGTGTAACCCTAGGGGTGTAAGTGTGCAAGTGTGTTTTGTTGCATGCAAGAGTTTATCTTGAATTAGGATTTTCTATTTCATTGATTTTATCTTGCCATACACATCCTAATTACTAGCATTTATATTTGAAAGCAATAAAAAGAAGAAATATAACATCCTACGCTATTACAGCAATTAGGGGGGTGGGGATACATATTTGTACATGGGGTGGTTCAATGAGAAAAATAGATAAGAAAAGAAAATAACAAAAGCAAGATAGAGAGAAAGAGAGAGAGAGAGAGCTAGCGCGCTGCTGAGAGGCCATCAGAAGTTCTGACTCAGGCCTGCTGCCAGATTATCAACCTTTTGGTTAAACTGTATGAGTCAGAACTTCTGACTCTGGCACCTGCAAAACAGAAAACTGTTAGTGGGAAGATCATAAGTTATGACCCCCATGCGCTGCAAGACAAAAATTTGTTAGTGGGGATATCAGAAGTTCTGATCCTGCTAGAAATACAATAATTCTCAGAAGTTCTGAAATTATTGACTGCAAAACAGGCTTCAGATGTGCTAACATCAAAGTCAGCATTTGGCTTCTCCCTGTGCTAGTCAGAACATCTGCAGTTTTGTTATTGTTCCATAAAACAGAAAACATGTTTGGGACAACTTCAGCAAATGTCAAAGTGTTTTTAGGAGACAGAACCAGCAAGGTCACAGGCAGGTTCTACACTGATTTACTTCCTACTCAAACATTCTGAGGTATGAAAATCCTCAAAACGCAAACAGCAGCAACATGATATTTACATTATGTTTATTTGAGCATGCAAAGCTGATGATGTTTAGCAGCGTGATGAAGGTCAGCAGGTGCTTACCTGGCTGTTGGAAAAATTTGTGAGTGAATGCTAGCTTTTAGTTCTGATGGTGTTCTGGACAGGTTCTTTTTGAAGGGGTGGATGGAGAGTATATGTGGTCAGAAGCTGAAAGGGTGTTCTTTAGTCACAAAGAAAACTGGGTATTGATGAAGTTTGGAGGTAGGAAGTTCAAAGTTATGAAACACTGGGGATTTTGGCAGAGTTTCACAAGGTTTCCTTTACCATAGTTTTCTGTTTCTTCTAAATTTTTCTGGCTGTTTTTTTTCACGTCCTCTTAGTGGTCAATGGTGCTCTATTTATAGGCAAAGTTCTTGTGGATTCTTGAACGTTAAAGGCGCCAATAGAGGTTAAATTGTTTTTTGAAAGAAGTTCATGGAAAGTTGTGATAATGCACAGCTTTTCAGCCTAGACTAGAACAGCAGGCGAGGATTGAGGAGAAGTGACCTCTATAGGTGGAAGGTGGCGCGTAGACCCATGCCTAAGCCTGCAGAAAGGTGTTTACCAAGCCACGCATGAAGAGACCTCTTGGATGAATGTTCAATAGTGGTTGGGAGCATTAATGAGCATTAAATGGTGATGAGACTTATCAACACCAAAATTCTTGTAATAGGAGAAAACCTGAACCAGCAGTTCTGTTTTACCAAAAACAACGTGAACCAAGCTCTGATCTTGGCTTCTTGTTGTCTCAGCAAATTCTGGGGATTCTCCTGACTTTTTAACACGTTCCTTGGATTTGCTTCTGGAAATCCTGGACTTAGAGATTTTGTGTCAGTGTAACACCCACTCTTCTGACCCTTTCATCTTTTGATTCCAGCATGTTCTGAAGTAGCCTTCAGACTTCTTTGCTTCCTTTGCATTCCTCTAGCAAACTCTGGCTGAACTTGCGTAACTGCTGAAGGAGCCATGTTCTGTTTGAGGCTTACGTGTTGAACCACGTTTGCAACCTCTAACTGAGTTAATGTAGCTGCTGAAGAGCCAACTTCTGACTGCGTTGAGCCAAGCTTGCAACTTCTGACCGTTTCTGTCTGGAGGTTGGTCCAGAAGTTCTGAAGTGCTATTTTCTTCTTAAACACCCATTTTTAGAGAAAAATTCCAAATGCTTAGAATTTAATTTTTTAAGGTAAAAGCGTTGCCTTTAGAGCTTGTGTGATCATTTTGCTCTTGTAAATGGTTTGCTTGGGAAGAAATGATAATTCAGGACTTCGATTTGTTTCAGAGAGACTCTGAGAATCCAGGATGATTTCCTGAAGAATGAGAGGGCAAATTTTGGGGTACAACACATGTCAAGTACTTTGGCAAAACAAAACAAAACAAAAGATCACAGTCCCTCGATGACGCTATCTGAGTTGCCTAAACAAAATGATCAAGTCCCTCAAGAAAATTGCCAAAGATACTTGACACAATTGCTATCATGGTCTATACGATGACCCACGCTTGTCCCGTTAACATCCTAACACAAGGTTGTTCACTAAATACAATGGTGAAACAACACTGTTAAAAGGGTTAAAAACATAAGAAAGATCTTTGAGTAAAATAGGGTAGATAGCTCTTAGCTACTTGATCAAGCTTGCAAAAAAAACATCCTTGATACTTTTCAAAACACACTCCACAACACAATTTCAAAACCCTACTTTCAAACATTGAAAACCTTTCAAAAGACAAAGACACCTTTGTATACATTCAAACAAGAATCATTACAAAGGTTGCCACAACAAGGGCCTCTTTTCAAAACATTTTTCCAAAATCGCACACAAAGCACCATTTCAAACAATTGAAAAGCACCATTTCAAACAATAGAAATGCAAAGCAAGTGATCTAAGTAAGTAACTAAGAGCCCATGGATAACCATGGATCGAAAGGGTGCTAATACCTTCCCTTTCTATAATCTACTCCCCGAGCCCAAGAAAACATCTCAAAGGTCTTTCCTGTGCTTTTTGACCTTTCCTTAGGATAAAATAAAAAGTCGGTGGCGACTCTTGCTAAACCGAAACATTTGCGAACACAAATGCAAAATCCCAAGTCAGTTCTCCCACCGTATCACACTATGGTATGATGTTATGTACAAATATGCGAGGTAAGCAAGTTTATATACAAATAATCATATTCACACAAAGCAAACAAATCCTTAGTTTAGGCTCGCATGGCATTTTAAGTTCATACCCTCTTGAAGTTTGTTGTACCCCAAAATTTTCCCTCCCATATTCCTCAAGACTTGTCAAGAAGAAGCTTCAAGTTGCTCAAGTTGGCTCAAGGTTTGGACATTCAAATCACCTCCTAAGGCAGTCAAGTCAAAATTAGGGTTTTGTGTTGCATCAAGGTCCTTACATCCAAATTACCTCAAGTGCTCCCCAATGTCCTAATATGTTCTTAAGTTCATCCATGTCAAATTTCAAGCCTTGCAGAGGAAGTTTGGTCAGTCAATTGCTCAAGAGGTCCAAAAATCGACTGTGCTAGGGCTAAAGTCAAATGTGACCTACAGACAGTCAAACCTCAAGATTTTTTGTCAACATTCTCATTTTGAAGGATAATTCATCATTTGATCAAGGGTTTATCACGATTCATCAAGGATTGCTCAAGATTCATCAAGATTCAAAAGTTGCTAAATTAGGGTTTTGCAGGAAAAGTCAACTCAACTTTGACCAAGCATAAATTTATCATACTTTATGAGAAATGACCCATCAAAACCTCATTTTGAAGAGGATTCAATTTCCTACAATCCATCTTCACACCCCAAGATCAAGAAATGCTCTCACAAAAAGTTACGAATTTGGACATTATAGGTCATTTTTGAAAGTCAACAAAAACACATTTTTTTCCAAAGCTTATAACTTGAGCATAGAACATCAAAATGAGATGAGACCAAAAGGGTTGATTATAGGACATATCAAGGTTTCTAAAAAGTCCAAGAACACTTCCAAAAGTTCAAAATTGAAGAAGTTATGCATTGTTGAAGTTGGGCATTTTTCCAAAATTGCCAAAAGTCAACTATCCTCAAAACTCCAATTTTTGACAAAAGGGCCCACTGTTTTCCACTTGATTTGGTCTTATCATGCCACACACGTGCCCCATCTTTAAGTTTATGACCAAACATTTATTTTTCTATTTTATTTAATTTTTATTGATTTAATTCATTTTAAATCTATATTAATTCAAATAAAATCCAAAAATTAATGAAATGGTATCTTTGTGATTTGTACAGCTTGCAAATATCATATAACACCTAGTCAATTCGTGCCAAGTCAAAACAAGCACAAAATCTCAGATTTGGTGCAAATATGTCAACTTGGTTATGGTGATCAAAATCCAATCTTCAATCTTGAATGCACTTGATTTCAGATCAAAAGACCAACCCTAATTCACTCTATAACACTCACATAAGCAAGCCAAACCGGGAGGACGCACAAAACTCTGTGGAAACGGCCAGAACAATTTTGCAAAAAGCCTTGAAAAAGTGGTGATCGAATTTTGGTTTAGAGGCACTTTCAGACCAAAAGCTCAACGCTACTCCCTTGCCTGATATCCTGTGAAGCTGTAGGGATCAAAACCAAGCATTTTCATCGTCTATAACACGCTGTAAGTCTCCATGAAGCTTGCTCTGAACATGAAATCGAAAACATCCATTCTTGCATCTTTTCTTTAAAATATTAGCATATTTGTGATTGTTATTTGATTTAGAATGTTTTGGCATTATCCAATTGTATTTTTAGGACATGTATCATGATGCTCGAACCTAGGGTTCTTGCTCTTGTTTTATAGGCGTTCTTTATGCAGGTTAAATTGAAGCTAATCGTGGGCATAACTGAAATCAGGGGAAGGAGACGAGTGTGAGGGTGTCCTTAAAACTCGTTTTCATGGCCTATAGATAGTTTTGGAAGGCAACTAGGAATTTTGCTACGAATTTAAATCCGCAGGAAACGAACCAGTGATTTATGGGGAAGACGAAGACGTGTCTTCTTTCCACTGGTCCATTTAAAACGCGCGCCATATTTTTTTTATTTTTCAGGAATAATGCTTTGTTTTCAATATATTATTTGTTTTGAAATTCATTAACGAATAAGCAATGCAGTTGAGTTGGTGAGCGCGTTGGCCTGTGACCATTGGGACCTGGGTTCGAATCCCAGGTCCCTCAAAACTTTATTTGATTTTGCTTTTCAGGTATTCATGTGCAACGTTCCAAGCGTGGTTCACCAAATACCTCCAGATCCCAATTTCCAAATGGCTTCAAGCCAAGATCCAATGAACCAGGCTGATGACCCACCATACTCCCTGGTCAACAAGCGCGTAGGGAAGCACCAAGGTCAAACAGGCTGGCATAATTGGGCCTCAAATTGCTAATCAGGCTCTCAAATTCAGGCCCACACCCCCTGAGTTTGTTTCTTCATTTTATTTTTCTTTTCACTATTATTTCTATTTTATTATTATCTCAATTAAATTAATTAACAAAATAACTTTTTTTTTATAAAAAAATCAGAAAACCAAAAATAAAAATAATATTTTTTATTAATTCCGTTAATTTTATTAGTTATTTTTATAAACAAAAAATAATTAATTTAGTTAGTTTTAATTAGGAATAATTTTAACAAATTTTTGCAATAAATTAAAATTGATTTAGAATTAGGGTTTTGATATTTTTTACCATTTCTTATTTTATTCCTTAAATAATAAAAAAAAACAAAAATATTTTTATTTAATTAATTAATATTTAGTTTAGGTTTAATTCCATTTTTAATTCAAAAAATAACAAAAATATGCTTTATTTAATAAAAAGGGGTCAAAACCCTAAAAACGCTTCGATTTAATCTTCTCGCGCGCGATTAATTTTTGATCCATATTTTAATATTGTAACTGCTTCGAGGATGTAATAGTCTTAACTTAGGATTTTATTTTATCGTTTTATTTACTTTCCGCAATTTAATTTTAAGGGTTTGTTTTTGGCGATGTAAATACCCGACGCCTTGTAATAGCTTAGATTTATTTTCCGCAATTTACCTTCCGCAACTATTAACTGTTAGATGTTTGGTAGGCAATGCATGACAAGATCTATCTTAACTTAAAATCAACAGTAGCTCACCATGACATGCAAAGATAATATAACTGAAAAACAATACATTCGCACATGCCACTCTTAGGGTACGCCTCACTTGATTGCCTCGAACGCGGTCATTGAGTATAGGAAGTCTTAGAGGTCGCTCTCTTGTCCAAAGATCATAGTTGCCTCGAAACGGTTGCCTCGGATAAAATGATCTAAGACATTAGGGTTACCGCTAAGGCGTCCTAACATTGCTTTAGTGACCACACGTCCCTTAATCGAATTGACCCGAAAACTCCAACGACGATGTTACCTACTCATCAATAGTGGGATAGCATTGTCTAAAGGACATTTGTACAGTTTAATTCCTTTTTGAATAGGTAGATGGTTCTTAAGTACTTGCTCCTTTTAAAACAAAAAATAAAACTTTTCGCACTTACACAACTTTCAAGCAAAAACATCTTTCAAATCCACAAACACAAAGAAAAGCAAACTTTTGAAAACATAATGAGCAAGTACCTAAGAGCCCGTGGATAACCACAGATACAAAGGGTGCTAACACCTTCCCTTTCTATAATCTACCTCCCGAACCCGAGAAATATCTCAAAAAGGAATTTTTCTGTGCTTTTGTCCTTTCCTTGTTGGATAAAATAAATGACGGTGGCGACTCTTGCTTACCGCGACATTTTGAAAAAACAAACGCAAACGCGAACCAGCATTACAAAATAGTCAGTTCTATTCCCACCGATCACAAAGTTGGATTGGTTCGACCTGTCCTATAAATAGTAATCGGGTTCTAAGGGATCTCAATATCACTGATCTTTCTCCCAGCTTCATTCAGTAGGTAATTGACTCGCAACCAAACAAAGCTCAAGAGTCAAACCTCAATGGGTGTAGTATCGAGTATCTATCGACCTTGGGAACACACCAAGGCCGACCATCTCGCTACGTCCTACTGGCCAAGTTGTACAATTAAAGGTTCTAAGGTCAGTTGATGCTTCACGACACCACGCGGCGGCCCCGTACTCTCCTTGATTGACTCAAGTGTTACCGGTACCAACCAAAGTGCCACATCAATATATCTACTATTTCAACCATGTCGGTATACCCTGCACAGTTCCCTCACAGTTTATTGCTACTTACCTAAAAGGTGTCCCCAAATCCGGGTGTAGGATTTAAAACAAACCCAAACAAAGAAACATAATGTAAAGCGAACAAATCAAACAATGTAAGTGTGATCGGTGGGAATGAGAACTGACTATTTTGGAATGCTGGTTCGTGTTTTGCATTGTTTTTGCAAAATGTCGCGGTAAGCAAGAGTCGTCACCGTCTTTTATTTTATCCAACAAGGAAAGGACAAAAGCACATAAAAATTCCTTTTTGAGATATTTCTCGGGTTCGGGAGGTAGATTATAGAAAGGGAAGGTGTTAGCACCCTTTCTATCCGTGGTTATCCACGGGCTCTTAGGTACTTACTCATTATGTTTTCAAAAGTTTGCTTTTCTTTGTGATTGTGGGTTTGAAAAGAGTTTTTGTTTGAAAGGGGTGTAAGTGCGAAAAGTTTTGTTTTGTTTTTTAGAAAAGAGCAAGTACTTAAGAACATCTACCTACTCAAAAAGGAATTAAACTGTGCAAGCGTCCTTTAGACAATGCTAGCCCACTATTTATGAGTAGGTAGCACTGTCGTTGGAGTTTAAGGGTCAATTCGATTAAGGGACGTGTGGTCACTAAAGCAATGTTAGGACGCCTTAGTGGTAACCCTAATGTCTTAGATCATTTTATCTGAGGCAACCGTTTCGAGGCAACTTATGATCTTTGGACAAGAGGGAGACCTCTAAAACTTCCTATACTCAATGACCACGTTTGAGGCAACCAAGTGAGGTGTACCCTAAGAGTGGCATGTGCGAGTGTATTGTTTTTCAGTTATATTATCTTTGTACATGTTATGGTGAGCTACTGTTGATTTTAGGTTAAAATTGATCTTGTCATGCATCGCCTATTTATCAAACATCTAACAGTTAATGATTGCGGAAATTAAAGTGCAGAAAATAAATCTAAGCTATTACAAGGCGTCGGGTATTTACATCGCCAAAGACAAACCCTTAAAAATTAAATTGCAAAAAGTAAATAAAAGCGATAAATAAATAAAATCCTAATTTAAAAACTATTACATCCTCGAAGCAGTTACAATATTGAAATATGGATCAAAACTATTTGCGCGCGAGAAAATTAAATCGGAGTGTTTTTTAGGGTTTTGACCATTTTATTGAATAAAGCATTTTTTTTGTTATTTTTTGAATTAAAAATTAGCCTAAATTAATAATTGAATTAATTAATGAAAAGAAAATATTTTTGGGTTTTATTTTAATTAAGGAAATAAAATAAGAATGATTAAAAATGTTTTAAAAAAAACCTAATTCTATGTTAATTTTAATTTATTGAAAAAGATATTAATGTTAAACCTATTTAAACTAAATAAAATTAATTAAGGTTTATTTACAAAAATAAATAATAAAATTAACGGAATTAAGAAAAAAAAAATTATTTTGTTGTTTTCTGATTTTATGAGAAAAATTATTAATTGGTTAATTAACAATAAAAATAATAAAACAAATTAAATAAAAGAAATATAGAAAAGAAAAGAAATAAACCAAAGGGGGTTTGGGCCCCAAATCAGGAGGTTTGGTCAGTATTTCCTTGGCCCAAACGTATTCCAGCCTGCTTTGACTTTCATTATTCTACGCGCGTGCCTTGACTGGGGAGTATGGTGGTCCTTTAACTTTGGCCAATAGATCTGCCTGGTGGGCCACTTGGCATTTGATGGGATGAAGATCATGGTGATCCACGCTTTACATGCTGCATAGAATTGCCTGAAATAAAATTGCAAACAAAATTTTGGGGGACCTGGGATTCGAACCGAGGTCCCATTGTTCATATGCCAGCGCCCCAGCCACTCAACCAAACTACTTTATTCGTTAGTGGAATGGATAGATAATATTATATGTAAAACAATTAATTATGCGCTGCAAAAAAAATAAAAACGCGCTATGATTCAAATTGGCCAATCACGCCCAGCCACGTGATCGTCTTCTTCATATCACCCTGGTTCATTACCTGCGGATTTTTATCCGCAGGAAGATTCGTAGGACATTTCAAAAATCTCTCCCAGGCCATGAAAATACCATCCAAGGGCATGAATGTGTTCGTCTTTGCCTCCTGAATATCCCTATAACCATTGTTTGATCCAATTTTTTCTGTAGCTCAAACGCCTAAAAACACCACATGTAAACCCTATATTCGGGCATCATTATACAGGCCATGAAAATCAAATTGGATAATGCCAAAACGTTCTAAATCAAATAATAAACACAAATATGCCAAGATTTTAAAGAAAAGATGCAAGAATAGGATTTCACGATATCATGTGCAGGGGCATATTCATGGAGACTTACAATGAGTTTCAGGTTGTCTCAGGGCTTGGTTTTGATCGGTATAGCTCCACTGGATGTCAAGGAAGAGGGCTGCGTTGTGATTTTGCTTTGTATCGAGCTCCAAGATGGATTTCAGAATTCAAGTTTCCAAGTTTTTTCCCAAAGTTGTGTGGCCGTTTCTGCAGAGCTCTTTGCGTGTTTTAGGTTTGGCTTGTTTATGTGCATATAATAGAATGAGTTTAGGTCAAAATTTGGACCAATATCCATGTGCATTGAAGATGGAATATTAGATTTGATCACCATTGATAAGCTTTCCAAAAATAGGCCAAATCTGATTTTTTGTGCATAACCAAGCTTGATACGAATTTGATTTGGTTTATGATGGTATTTGAAAGTTGTACAGATCACAAGAATCCCTTCACATAAATTTTTAGATTTTATTTGATTTAATATTAATTTAAAATGAATTAAGTCAATAAAAATAAAATAAAATAGAAAAATAAATGAATGGCCATGAAATTAAGTATGGGACACGTGTGTGGCATGACAAGACTATATCAAGTGAAAAAAAGTGGGGCCTTTTGTCAAAAATTGTAGTTTTGAGGATAGTTGACTTTTGGCAAATTTGGAAAAATGCCCAACTGAAACAATGCATAACTTCTTCAATTTTGAACTTTTGGAAGTGTTCTTGGACTTTTTAGAAACCTTGAGATGTCCTATAATCAACCCTTTTGGTCGAATCTCATTTTGATGTTCCATGCTCAAGTTATAAGCTTTGGAAAAAAAGGTGTTTTTGTTGACTTTAAAAAATGACCCATAATGTCCAAATTTGTAACTTTTTGTGAGCGCATTTCTTGATCTTGGGGTGTGAAGATGGATTGTAGGGAATTGAATCCGCTTCCAAATGAGCTTTGGATGGGTCATTTCTCATAAAGTATGAGAAAGTTATGCTTGGTCAAAGTTGAGTTGACTTTTCCTACAAAACCCTAATTTATCAACTTTTGAATCTTGAGGAATCTTGAGCAATCCTTGATGAATCATGATCAACCCTTGATAAAATGATGAATTATATTTAAAAATGAGAATGTTGACAAAAAATCTTGAGGTTTGACTGTATTTGGGTCACAATTGACTTTTGCCCTAGCACAGTCGACTTTTGGGTCTCTTGAGCAATTGACTGACCAAACTTCTTCTGAAAGGCTTGAAATTTGACATGGATGAACTTAAGAACATATTAGGACATTGGGGAACACTTGAGGTCACTTGGATGTGAGGACCTTGATGCAACACAAAACCCTAATTTTGACTTGACTGCCTTAGGAGGTGACTTGACTGTCCAAATCCTTGAGCCAACTTGAGCAACTTGAAGATTATTCTTGGCAAATCTTGAGGAATATGGGAGGGCAAATTTTGGGGTACAACAGTAAGCAAGTAAATGTGATCCAGCCCTAAGGTAACCCCCTTTTTTTTTAAAAGGTTCCCCAGCAGAGTCGCCAGTTCTGTAATACGGTGGGAGAACTTACTTGAGGTGTTTTGCGTTTGTGTTCGCAAATGTTGCGGTTTAGCAAGAGTTGCCATCGACTTTTCTTTTATCCAATAAGGAAAGGTGAAAAAGCACAAGAATGACCTTTAGAGATGTTTTCTTGAGTTCGGGGGGTAGATTATGAAAAGGGAAGGTATTAGCACCCTTTTCATCCATGGTTTTCAATGGGCTCTTAGTTACTCGCTAGATCACTTGCTTTTGTTTGAATGTGTGCTTGTGATATGGATTTTGAAAGTATTTTGAAAATGTAACTTTGTAATGGCTCTCGTTTCTATAAGAACGCGTACAAAGTGTTTGTTTTGAAAATAGCTCAAAGAGGTGTTTGTGAGATGTCTTTTTGAAAATGATTTTGAAAAGGTGTATTATTTGTAATGGTTCTCGTTTCTATAAGAACGCGTACAAAGTGTTTGTATTTTGAAAATGTTTCAAAGTGAGAGTGTTGGTGTATGAAATTTTGTTTTTGTGAGCAAGCGAGT
Source organism: Vicia faba (assembly GCA_948472305.1). Classification (NCBI taxonomy): domain Eukaryota; kingdom Viridiplantae; phylum Streptophyta; class Magnoliopsida; order Fabales; family Fabaceae; genus Vicia; species Vicia faba. The sequence goes on along the minus strand of OX451738.1, from coordinate 1,633,975,842 downwards.
AACTAGGAGCGAATCTACCTACTCAAAAGGTCTTAAGTGTGCTTTTTCCTCCTCCTTTAGATGTTGCTATCTTACCATTGATTTGGTAAGAAGCCCCATCATTGGATGTAAAGGGACGGGCATTGGAACGTTTGTATAGTCATATAAGGCAACCCATGGAACATTTTAGCAATGTCGTTTAGGGACTAGATCATTTACCGAAGGCAACATCGAGGGTCATCGAGGGACTGCGATCTTTTATCGAGGGTCTTTTGCTAAAACGCCCATATTCGAGGGACATGACTATTTTTCTGATAGGAAACAAAGTGGGATTACCCTAAGGGTGCGTGTGTGCAAGTGTGTTTGATTGCATGCATTTAGTCTTGATTAGGGTGATCTATTTGTTGGTTTTAGTCTTGCCATACACGCCTAATTACTATACAGTATAAGGAAAACAGTAAATTGCGGAAAATGAAATTCTACGCTATTACAATATTTAGGGGATGGGGATACATATGTACGAATGGGGATTGCATGTAAAAATAAATCCTAAGTTACTATTACAACCATATTGAAATATAGAATATAAGAAAGAAATGGACTTGTTTAGAAAAAAAAAATTGTCTTAAGGAAATAAATTAAAAGGAAAATATTTTTATGTTAATAAAAAAAAGAGTTAATATTAAAAATGATGAAAAAGAAAATAAATGAAAGATAGAAACAGTGATGCTGCAAGTAAAACAACAAGGATCAGATGTTTCGGAGTCAGGAGTGTTGTGACTCAGCAGGAAACGTCAGTGGTTATCAGAAGTTATGAGTTGGTACACTCTGAAGTCCTGCAAGACACGTTAGAGGAAAAACACAGAAGTTATGGATTGCTATGTGCTGAACTTCTGAATGTTAGAATAGTGAGAAAACCTCAGAAGCTCTGTGCGTGTCAAAACAGTAGGAAGAACTCAGAAGTTCTGTATGGTGCTAAGACAGTGAACAAACAATCAGCAGTTCAACATGTTATCAGCGCATGAAAATCAGAAGTTCAACGTATTTGACATGTAAGGAGAACTCAGAAGTTCTGTGCTGTGTTAGAACAGTGAGTGAATCATCAGAAGTTCTGGATTATGCTGAGTCAGTGAGTGAATATTAGCAGTTCAGTGCATTATCAGCATGTAAGAACCAGAGGTTCAGTGTGTGTTAACAGTGAGAAAAATCAGAGAAGTTATGTGTGTTAAAACAATAAAGAGAACTCAGAAGTTCTGTGTGTGTTTAACAGTGAGAAAAATCATAGAAGTTCTGTGTGTTAAAACTATGAAAGAACATCAGAAGTTTTAATTCTATATTTCAACACTTAATCAGCACATCAACAATTTATTCAGTTCCTAAGAATCATCAAGTCAGAAGGATAATTACACAACAATTTACAGAAGTTCTAATCCTAAATCTGAGCCTAGCCTTAATCAAGAAGTTCTGATCCACCGTTTTTCTACTTAAGCAATGATATGTACAACATTAATACTATGATATTTACATGTTAATGATGTTCAGAATGAAAAAACAAGAAAAGTCAGAAAGACTTACCTTGAACCTGGAACGTGGGCTTGGAGCTTTGAGCTACTACCTTTGGATGTTTTGGAATCAGCAAGAGTAACGGAAGAAGAATGCCAAGTCCTTTGATTTAAAGGGAAGGGCAGAGGTTTGTTTCTATTTGAGATTTCTGGATTTTTATGAGAGGTTTCACAAGTTTCTTCTCTCTCTAAAAGCCAACCTCTCCTTCAAAATCCAGCCTCTCCTTCAAAGTCCAGCCCCTTGAACGTGTGATGGAGCCAAGTATTTATAGGCGAATTTGTTGTGGTTTTAGGGGGAAAAACAAATGGGATTTGAACCTTTTTTGGCATCCTGTTCCCTTGCTTTTTTTCATCACTGTTTTCATATGCTAGTTTGGTGCAATTATGGGATGCAGGTGTAGGCTGACCTAGCTTTTGGTTATAGGTTGCAGTAGGTTGTATAAACAAGGTTTTGGGATTTGGTCATGTTCTGACCAAAGCGTTGAATATAACCTTCATATGCTGATGCACTACCTTGTTTTTGAAGTAAGCATGGTGGTTGTCAGCAAGAATTAAGGAAAAGCAAAAAGCAAAGTATGGGCTTAGTACCAAAGTTGTTATCCTAAGACAGTAGAGGTACATGTGGTGAAAATCCTTTGGATAAAGACTCAGAAAGTGGTTATGAGCATTAAATGATGATGAGACTTATCACAACCAGAAATCCTACAACGTGAGATTCTACACCAAGGCTTAGCTTTGGATCAGAAGTTCTACTTCAGCGTAGCATCCAACCTCTGATCTTTGTATCTTCTGGCTCCAACATGTTCTGAAGGAGAACATTGCTTCCACATGTTCTGATTAAAGCGTCATGTTCTAAACCGAAGAACATTGCTTCTACATATTCTGATTGAAGCGTCATGTTCTGAACCATGTTTGCAACCTATGACTGAAGCTTTTTGTGAAAACTTGCCCAGAAGTTCTGACCAAACTCTGCCTTGAGAGTGTCCAGAATTTGCTGAGCGTTATGGTGATAACATGGTCAGAAGTTCTAAATTGTCATAATTCTTAAACACTTAGAAAAATTCCAAGTATTTAGAAATTTGACTTTTCCAAAGTAAAATTTGACTTCTAAAATTCTTGATGAAACAGACTTCATATTCCAACATGTCTTGATGAAATATGATTTTTGAGATTTGATTTTGATCCAAAAGTCAAAGTTAGACTTCTCAGTGTACAAATGACCATTTTGCCCTTGTGAGTGATTTTGTTGGAAAATTTGCAGTTCAAGGCTTGGAATTGGATGGAAGCAAACTTGAGGATCCAGGGTGATTCCTTGAGAAATGAGAGGGCAAATTTTGGGGTACAACACATTGCATATCATGCATCATATTGCATATATTTCTTGCATTTATTATGCATATCCAGGTGTCTTACCAAGCTTATTTACTTCATTCAGCAAGCTAACTCATCACTACAATACTCAGGATAATTTTAAGAAGAAGATGGACAACTTAGAACAAGAGAAACGTGAGCTGCGCGAAGAAGTTTCTGCTTTGAAGGCTGGCATGGCCAATCTGACTGCTCTGATGGGAGCTCTGGTGGCTGCTTAGAATCAGCCACCGAGTGTTCAACCTCAACCAACAAGGGAAACTACTAAATCTCTGACTATTCCTGTATCTGCTACTCCGGCTGCTATTCAGAATCGCATGCCTTAAGGTTATCCATGGGGAATGCCAGAGAATTTCGCATCTGAAGGTTTCAATATTGGTCCTCGAGATACTCCAGTGGTTCAGACTATTGTTACTCCAGCACCTCTTGTGGTGCATGCTGTTCCTGCTGCACCTCCTTCGGTGAATATGGTTCCATTTGTTAATGATGATGTGTGTCGTCCTTTCCCTCCACCGAGTGAAGACTTGGGTCTTTATGACAGAATGGATGATTTTCAAGAGCAGTTTGACAAAATGCAGAGAGAGATGAAGGCCCTTAGGGGAAAAGAGCTATTTGAGCAGAATGTGAATGAGCTATGTTTGGTCCCAAATGTTAAGATACCTGCTAAGTTTAAGGTCCCGAAATTTGAGAAGTATAAGGGCAACACTTTCCCTCGTGCTCATCTAGTGATGTACGTAAGGATAATGTCTACCCATACTGATGATCAGCGTCTGCTGATTCACTTTTTTCAGGATAGTTTGACTGGTGCTGCGTTGAAGTGGTATATGAGCTTGGACAGCGCTAACATCCATACTTTTAATGATTTGGGAGAAGCATTCATCAAACAATACAAGTACAACATGGACATGGCGCCTGGCCTTGATCAACTTAGGGCCATGGTTTGGAAAGACAGGGAATCATTCAAATAGTATGCACAGAGATGGCGTGAGGTAGCCGCCCAAGTGATTCCTCTCATGGAAGAGAAGGAGATGACTAATATTTTCTTAAAGACGCTGGGTGCTTTCTACTACGAAAGGATGGTAGCAAGCGCACAAAGTGAATTTATTGAGATGATAGGAATGGGTCTCCTCTTAGAAGAGGCTGTAAGAGAAGGCCGTTTGATAAAGAGTGAAGGATCTGGAGGTGCGAAGAAGCCATCTTATGGGTTTGCCACGAAGAAAGAGGGGGATGCAAATGCTGTTATACAAGAAAGGAAGGTAAACGCTCCTAGAAGTAATTATCAGTGTCATCAGCAATTCGCCTCAGTTACTCCTGTTATGAATGCCGCTCCAACTACCATGGCTTATCAGAGACCGTCCCAGAAGGGGAATCAAGGGTATAATCAGAGAAGGGAGAGTTATGAACCTATTCCCATGACCTATACAGAGTTGCTACCGGCCTTGATTCAGAAAAAGTCGATCCAGACACGACTACCTCCCGCCATACCATCACCATTGCCTTGTTATTACAAGGAAGATCAAACATGTGCTTTTCATCAGGGGGCACCAGGGCATAGTGTTGAGAATTGTTATCCTTTGAAGAATGAGGTGCAAAAATTGGTAAAGTTCGATGTTCTATCTTTCAAGGACATGGGACCTAATTTGAAAGATAATCCTCTACCCAAGCACGGGGGAGTAAATGCTGTAAATATGGTGGCCAGTTGTCCAGGCGACTTCCGGATTTGTGACATTAATATGGTTAGAGGAGATTTGGTGAAGATGCACCCAGACCTCTGTGAATTTAGCTACTACACGCATGACCATTCCGGTTGTGCTATTTGCAGTATAAATATACAGGGTTGCGATAAGATAAAGGCTGATTTACAAGAGATGATGGATGAGGGCCTCATTCACATAATCAGGCCTAGGGTAGAGTATGAAGAGGAAGTGAATATGGTTTCTGGATGTCCTGGTGAATTCATAATTTTTGATGTGGAGTATTTGAATGAGGACCTCGTGCAGTTGCACGCTACCTTCTGCCATACGGCAGGTCAGGTGGAGCACCAATATGGATCTTGCCTAGTTTGCTGTCGAGATCCCCGAGGATGTTCAATCATGAAGGAGGGTGTTCAGTTTCTGTCAGACAATGGAACTATCAAGATCACAGGTCAGAGGGATGATTATCATGAGGTTGATATGGTTGAAGTTTGTTTAACGGAAGAAGAGTCAGAGGAAGAGTATACTTCCGCGGATGACTATTTTTCTTCAGACAAAGATTTGTTTTCCAGAAATGACTTATTGATGACTGGTTGTGTTGAAGAAGGGGTAAACGTCATTGTGTCTTATTTTGGTGCACCCGCTCATTTTGAAGTAGAGTACCATATCAAGCCAGTTGTTACCCCATTGGTAATTAGTTTTCCAGGTCCTACCCCTACAAGTCAGATAAGGCTGTGCCTTACAAATACAACGCTACAATCTTAGAAGACGGGGTGGAAATTCCCATCCAGCCAATGCCCGATGTTGGGAATATAGCTGAAAATAGCAGGGTGACCCGTAGCAGTCGTGTGTTTGGGCCGGTTGTTCGAAGAGATGTTGCTGCTAGAAAGAACATTGCCGAGAATGATGAACCTAAGAAGGCTACGGGTGAGACTAGTGGAGCTACGCTAGAGAAAGAAGTGGATGATATTTTGAAGATAATTAAGATGAGCGACTACATAATTGTAGATCAACTACTGCAGACTCCTTCAAGAATATCTATCTTAGCTTTATTGATGAAATCCACTGCTCATAGGGAATCCCTGATAAGAGTACTGGACCAAGCTTTTATGGAGAGTGACATGCCAATAGATCAATTCAACAACGTAATTGGAAACATTATGTCATGTAATAACTTGAGTTTCAACGATGATGAATTACCAGATGAAGGGGGGAATCACAACCTAGCCCTCCACATATCTATGAACTGCAAAAATGATTCGCTATCTAATGTGCTAATTTATAATGGATCCATGCTGAATGTTATACCGAGGAGTACTCTCATGAAGTTGAAATACCAAGCAACACCTATGCGCCCGAGTGACATCATTGTGAAAGCATTTGATGGGTCGAGGAAATCTGTCATCGGCGAAGTGGACTTACCCATCCATATAGGACCAGATTTGTTCCAGATAACCTTCCAGGTCATGGACATTATTCCCGCGTATAGTTGTTTGCTAGGACGACCATGGATACATGAAGCAGGGGCTGTCACTTCAACCTTACATCAGAAGATAAAGTTTGTGCGTTAAGGGAAGGTAGTGATCATAAGTAGGGAGCAGGCATTATTGATATTTCATTTGTCCTCCTTCAATATTGTAGAAGCGGATGAGGCTGCTATTGGAACCCAGTTCTAAGCCCTATCCTTTGATAACATAAGGAGAAATGATAATTCCATGGTTTCGCTGAAGGACGCGCAACAGGTTGTGAGCAATGGTCATAATGCAGTTTGGGGGCGAATTGTGGATCCACCCGTGAACAAGAACATAACTGGTTTGGGTTTCTCTTTGAAGAATGGCAGAGTCGAAGGTTTGAAGTCAAAGTCTACTATGAGCAGCTATCATGATGATTTCTGCAGTGGAGGTTACCTCCATCCAACTGATTCTGGATATTAATGCTGTCGAAGAAGATGAAGCAGAGCAGGAAATGCCGAATTATGTGACGCATGGAGTCAGGGTTCAGAACTGGGTCACCATTGATATTCCCTCTTGCACACATATTTCAAAGTAATTTGATTTGATTAATCTTTTTTTTTCTTGAAAAGCTTTCACTCTGCCCAAGGTGGAAGTATTCATGTTGTAGGGCTTATTTGTTTGCTGTGACTGTTAAGATCATTAATAAAAGTTGACTTGTTTCCCAAATTGTGTTTTTTATTTTTTTCTTTTTTCCTGGACATGGTAACCAGAAAAAACCTTTCAAAATAAATAATGACTGAAATTCAATCTGCATGATCACTTGTTATATGTGTCAGTTTATAAAAGCAATCATAAATCATATGTGCAGATTAATTAAACCCGTTGAATACAATGACCCTGCACCCTCTCCCAACATTAAATGTCCTGTGTTTGGGGCTGAAGAAGAAGATTATGATGAGATTCCAGAAGAGGTCTCACGGTTGCTTGAGCACGAGGAAAATACCATTAAACCATATAAAGAGCCTTTAGAAGTGATCAATTTGGGTTCAGAAGAAGACCCGAAGGAAGTCAAGATTGGAGCATCATCGTATCCTGATGTAAAGAGAAAGTTGATTGAGTTGTTGAAGGACTATGTGGATATATTTGCTTGGTCTTACCAAGATATGCCTGGTCTAGATACAGATATTGTCGAGCACCATTTGCCGTTGAAGCCAGAGTGTCTAACAATTAAACAAAAGTCGAGAAGAACTCACCCAGATATGGCAATAAAGATCAAAGAGGAGGTTCTAAAGCAGATTAATGCTGGTTTTCTCGTGACGTCAGTGTATCCTCAATGGATTGCCAATATTGTCCCAATACCGAAAAAATACGGAAAAGTCCGCATGTGCGTAGATTACAGAGATCTAAATAAAGCTAGTCCAAAAGATGATTTTCCATTGCCGCTTATCGACATGTTAGTGGATAGCACAACAAAATTCAAAGTATTCTCGTTCATGGGCGGATTTTCCAGGTATAATCAAATAAGAATGGCTCCAGAGGACATGGAAAAAACAATGTTTATCACACCCTGGGGAACATTCTGTTACAGAGTGATGCCTTTTGGGTTGAAGAATACTGGTGCAACGTACCAAAGGGCTATGACAACCCTATTCCATGATCTGATGCACAAGGAAATCGAAGTATATGTTGATGATATGATTTCCAAATCCAAGACTGAAGAAGGGCATATAGAATATTTGTTGAAGTTGTTTTAGCGTTTGAGGACGTATCATCTCTGCTTGAATCCAAATAAATGCACCTTCGGTGTTTGATCGAGGAAGTTGTTAGGTTTCATTGTTAGCCAGAAAGGAATTAAAGTTGACCCTGATAAATTCAAAGCAATTCAAGAAATGCCAGCACCAAGAACTGAAAAGCAAGTCATAGGTTTCCTCGGGCGTTTGAATTATATTTCCAGATTCATTTCCCACATGACTGCAACATGCGAACTGATCTTTAAGTTGTTAAAGAAAGATCAAGGTTATATGTGGGCGGAGGACTGCCAAAAGGAATTTGAAAGTATTAAGGAATATCTGCTTGAACCTCCTATCTTGCTCCCTCCCGTACAAGGAAGACCGTTGATTATGTATCTGATAGTGTTAGATAAATACATGGGTTGTATTCTGGGACAACAGGATAAAACAGGGAAGAAGGAGTTCTCCATCTATTATCTCAGTAAAAAATTCACTGATTGTGAGTCGCGGTATTCCATGCTGGAAAAAACATGTTATGTTTTTGCCTGGGCGGCAAAGCGTTTGCAGCTGTATATGTTGAATCACACTACTTGGTTGATCTCCAAAATGGATCCAATCAAGTACATTTTTGAAAAGTATGCTCTTACTGGGAGAATTTCCCACTGGAAGATGTTGTTATCTGAATATGATATTGAATACCGCACTCAAAAGGCCATTAAAAGTAGTGTGTTGGCAGATTATCTTGCTCGCCAACCAGTGGAAGATCACCAGTCTGCAGAATATGAATTCCCTGATGAGGATGTGATGTTCCTGAAAGTGAAAGATTGTGATGAACCATTACCTGAGGAATGTCCGGACCTTGAATCTCGTTGGAGTATGATATTTGATGGAGCTGTGAATGCTTATGGTAAAGGAATTGGTGCTGTGATTGTCACTCCTAATGGATCGCACATTCCTTTTACTGCAAGGTTAACATTTGATTGCACTAATAATATGGCAGAATACGAGACTTGCATCATGGGTCTCGAAGAAGCTATTGGTCTCAGAATTAAAATTCTCGATGTATATGGTGATTCAGCTTTGGTAATAAATCAGATTAAAGGAGAATGAGACACTCTTCACCCTGGCTTGATCCCTTACAAAGATTATGCTAGAAGATTATTACCATTCTTCAATAAAGTTGAATTCCATCACATCCCTAGAGACGAAAATCAAATGGCAGATGCTCTGGCAACTCTGGCTTCTATGTACCAAGTGAATACTTGGAATGATATACCCCGAATTATGGTTCGACGGCTGGATAAGCCCTCTCATGTGTTTACAGCAGAGGAGGTAGCAGATGAAAAACCCTAGTATTATGATATCAAGCATTTTCTTCAGACTCAAGAATACCCGATTGGTGCGTCGAAGAAAGATAGAAACACATTGAGAAGATTGGCAGGCAGTTCTTCCTCAGTGAAAATGCGTTATACAAGAGAAATTATGACATGGTCTTGCTCAGATGCGTGGATAAACACGAAGCAGACACATTGATGCATGAGATTCATGAAGGTTCATTTGGCACTCATGCCAATGGACACTCAATGGCTAAAAATATGCTAAGGACAGGTTATTATTCGCTTACAATGGAATCTGATTGTTACAAATTTGCAAAGAATGCCATAAATTCTAGATTTATGCAGACAAGGTCCATGTGCCTCCGACACATCTCAATGTGATTTCCTCCCCGTGGCCATTCTCTATGTGAGGTATTGATATGATTGGGATGATAGAACCCAAAGCTTCGAATGGGAACCATTTTATCTTGGTAGCAATTGATTACTTCACCAAGTGGGTGGAGGCTGCTTCATATGCCAATGTTACTAAGAACGTGGTTGTGCACTTCATCAAGAATAATCTTATATGCCGGTATGGTGTGCCGAGCAGAATCATCACTGACAATGGCTCGAATTTGAACAACAAGATGATGACAGAAATGTGTGAAGAATTCAAGATTGACCATCACAATTCATCTCCATACATGCCAAAGATGAATGGGGCTATTGAAGCTGCTAATAAGAATATCAAGAGAATTATCCAGAAGTTGGTCGTTACTTATAAGGATTGGCATGAAATGCTTCCTTTTGCTCTGCATGGATATCGAACATCTATCTGCACTTCAACAGGAGCAACGCCGTTCTCCTTAGTATATGGAATGGAATCCGTACTCCCGGTCGAGGTAGATATTCCCTCGTTGCGCGTGATAATGGAAACCAAGTTGACAGAGGCTGAATGGGTCCAGAACAGGTTTGACCAATTTAATTTGATTTAGGAAAAGAGAATGATAGCTTTGTGTCATGGCCAGTTATATCAGAGAAGAATGAACAAAGCTTTTGATAAAAAGGTCAAACCTCGTGAATTCAGAGAAGGCGACCTCGTGCTCAAGAAGATCATGTCTTTCAACACTGATTCTAGGGGCAAGTGGACTCCCAATTTTGAAGGCCCACACGTTATCAAGAAAGTCTTCTCTGGTGGTGCATTAATTCTTGAAACTATGGATGGCGAGGAGTTCCCACGTCCCACGAATACTGACGCAGTCAAGAAATACTTCGCCTAAAGAAATAAAAGAATAGCTCGCTAAGTTGAAAACCCGAAAGGGCGACTTAGGCAAAAAGGAGCATCTCGGTAGGCCGAAAACCCGAAAGGGCGGTCTAGGCAAAAATTAGAGACATAAACAGAATAAATTTCCCGCTAATTTGAAAACCCGCAAGGGCAGCTTAGGAAAAAGTTAGGGATTTTCTTGGCAAGTAACTACGTCAGACAAGACTTGATCGTTGAAGCAACAATCTTCTCGGATCCTCACCATACTTCAACAAAAGTTGTTGCTCAGGATTTCAAAAGTTGTTAGGGGGGATAGTGGTCATTATATCTCAATGTATCTTTTCCATTATGTATTACCATTTCCCAAACTTTGTAATCATCTATGGAGTCTAGCCATTCGCAAACTACCATTCTAATAATGAAATTCGAGCTTTTACCCAATTCTTTGTGTTTCTTATTTTATTTAGCTTGCAAAGACTCCATTTATTACTGATAGTAATTTTCAAAGCAAAGAGATTAAATAACAAAATTGATTTTTCAAAAAAAAAAGGATTTTTACAATTTGCTTTTACTTTGAGATTTATGATGAAACAATGACAACAAAAATGGTGATCCCAGGGATGGACAAATTCTGGTTGTTTTGAGAAGTTTTTTTCCCCTCGGGAAAGTCTACTCGGGTTGTTTTTTCCGTATGGGGCTTATGGTTCAGATATCCTCGGTCAAGTTTGGATTCGTTTCTCCTCTTTCTGAGTTTTCATGATGTGAAGTTTCAATTTGCGTTTTTCTCCAGTGAAGTGGGTCTGAATTCCCTAGCGAAGTTTGATTGTTTAGGTGTTAGTCTGATTTATTTAAGACTGGTCTTGCAATCTCCTGTAGGCATGTTACTTTTGAAAAAACACTGGTTTTCCCGATGAAGCATGAAGAAGGATGTTCTATCCCGATATCTATTTGATTTGTCCACCTCCAGATTATGTTTCTCTTCGGTAAAACTAAAAGCAGGAAGTAGGTTTGGTTTCCGCAGCTGGCCTTTACCTTTCTTCGAATGATCATCTTGGTTGAAGCTTAGCCGAGTGTTGTTAGTGCCCGAGGCAGTTTTTCCTGGTTGTTCCCCATGTTGTGTGTCTGTTTTGTCAGCATGCGCACGAAAACACTAATACATTCATACATGCATCATGCATAGTTAAAATTGACAAATTATTGTTCATAGACATTTGTTAATATTTTTTTTGACATATTACCCTGTTTTGAAGAGATAAGTTACCCTCTTTTCATTAGAGCGTCGGTCTTAAGCAGAAAATGCACACTCTTTCAATTTTTCTACTGAGTTGTCCCTCATAGAAGATTTTTGCTTTAAACCTTCCGATACAGTTCCTTGTTTGGACGGATATTGTTTTCCCTTTTGAGTTTATTTCTCAAAAGATGTACTCTGGTTGACTGTTTCATTTCCAGTTTATTTTTGGTTTGGGTCTGTGGCTCCCCGACAATATTATTTACTTTGGAAATCTGAAAAACTCCAAGCTTTGGTTGGTGCATTTATTTTGCACAAGAAGACTTTATCCCCTTAGCGAGAATATCATGGCATCTCCCCAGGAAGTCACACCTCTTGCCCCAAAAAGTCATTTATGTTTACAATCCTCCGTGACCGCAAATAGCAAGTTCTCTTTATTTGAGACAACTCATGTATTATCCTTTCCAAACAGAGTGCCTCGGTTAAAGAAAAAGTTGAGACCCGTTCTAGGAGAAACACCAGAATCTTGGGGAAACTCGTTATCTTTTTCTATCTTCAGTGAACGTTGATAGTTCATTAACAGTGAACGGCAGTGATATGATATTTTATCTTTCTACCTTCAGTGAAAAATGGTAGCAGTGAACATCGATGTTTTTTTTAATCTTTTGCTATCTTTAGTGAACGTTGATAGTTCATCGTTAGTGAACGGCGACGATGTGATATTTTCTCTTTCTACCTTCAATGAATGTTGGTAGACCATCAACAGTGAACATCGATGTTTGTTATCTTTTTCTATCTTCAGTGAACGTTGATAGTTCATCGTCAGTGAACGGCGGTGATATGATATTTTCTCTTTCTACCTTCAGTGAATGTTGGTATACCATCGGCAGTGAACGTCAATGTTTGTTATCTTTTTTCTATCTTCAGTGAACGTTGATAGTTCATCATTAGTGAACAGCGGTGATATGATATATTCTCTTTCTACCTTCAGTGAAAGTTGGTAGACCATCGGCAGTGAACGTCGATGTTTGTTATCTTGCTACCCTCAGTGAACGTTGGTAGTTCATCGTCAATGAACGGCGGTGCCATGATATATTCTCCCTCTACCTTCAGTGAAAGTTGGTGGGCCATCGGCAGTGAACGTCGATGATTGTTATCTTTCTCACTGCCTTCAGTAAACGTCGGTAGCTTCACCTTCAGTAGAAGTTGTTATGTCCTTTGACCATCCTAACATCCTCTTTGATTCAGTTCTTTTGGTCCACCAGTGATTTATTTTCCTGGTGGGGTTGCTCCCTTGTTTCTTTATTATTTTTACACCCCCAGTGTTATCTTTGCGTCTCTTTGGTCCTGTTCATATGCATTCATATGCATAAGCATTTGCATGGCATCTTAGGGCCAAAAATAAGGTTTGTTTTATATTTAAGTGTCTTCGATCGCGTTGATACAAATATTTTTAACCTTCGTATATCTGGATAGAAGAAACTTTAATAAGGGCAGCTGTTGTACCCCAATTTTCACCCCTAAGATCCCTTCATCATACCATGTTGATTTATTCACAACAAGATCACACTAGGATTCTTTGTTCCCCTCCCTACTTTGAGTTTTTCTCCTTTTGAGGGATTACCAAGAACCTGGACTTATGTTCCTTTTGTGATCATTAATATTGTTTTGTTTACTTCATTTAACTAATAAAATGCAATGTTGGTTTGTCTTGCTTGTTATACATGTAGGTGAAGGGGAATTAGATTTAACAAATTACTCCATGGGTTCGTGAGTTTATTTCCATGCCCTAGCCAATAAAAGCTTGAGAAGTTCAACCCTTATCATTGAAGTTATTTTGGAAGAAATGGTATGGCAAGGTTTATTTTTGTTCACCACATTTCAAAGTTATCAAGATTTATTCAAAAGTACAAGGGGTTGATTGGAGAAGCTGTTATGTTTGGACAAGGCCTTGTTCATATTGGTCACAAGGGCATAGTTCTCTCAAATTTCAAGATATGGAAGTGGTTTTGGTGGCTAAGAGTTCTCATTATCATCCTCAATAAATTCTATTCACAAAGCAATAATATTGGTACAAGAAGTGTGTTCAAACTTGTCAAAGTTCCTCAATGCATTTTCTTGATATAAAAGCTAGGGTTTTCAACTTCAATGGATTATATCTTGCTCATCTTTTGGTATTTTTGAATGATTCCAAATAAATCCTTCTCTTCAAAGGGTTATCAACAAATCACTTCAAAAGTTCCAAGGATTTTTCATAAGGAAGATACTTGATGAAGAAGAAAGATTACAAGTCCTTAAGATGAATCCCTAATTTTCCATGTGTGACTTCAAATGATCATAATTTGGTCAATTTTTATCACCTTGAGCCCATTATTTTTCCATAATGATCTTGAAGATATGAACTTTATTCATTCTTTTATGTGCAAAGTGGGAAAATGGATGGAGGTTGCCTTAAATAAGCAAACAATTATAGGTCATTTCATGATTTTTGGCCAACTTCAACAAGTCATAACTTGCTCAATTTTTGGATATTTTGAGTGGTTCAAGTTTCAAAATTTCATTAAAGAGATCTACTTCATTCCATATTTTTTGGTCAATAGCAAATTTCAAGTGGAAGGCCATTTTTGGATGCAAAAGATTATAGGTCATTTTTAAAGAAGAATTTGAAATATTTCAAAGTATGGAAAGTCAACCCTTTTTCTTCAACTTTGACTCAATGCAACTTTCAGCTCAAGCGTCCATTTGATTCCATTCTCTTTCCATTGCAAATCTTGTAACCTCATCTTTCTAAGGCATCAATAATTATGCCCTAAGACCCTTTGAGTTGGAAATGCCATGGATTTGAATTTGGTAACTTGAAACTGAATTTTCCACAAAGTCAGAAGTTTGAAATCCATAATGTGACTTCTAAACACAAGATTTATCTGTGTTTTTTATTTAAACTTGATTAGCAAGCTTGCCAAAAGTGATTAGCACCCTAAAACGCAAGATTTGGTTGAGTTTTGATGGAAATGAAGTCACACTTCACTCGTGCTCGACCTTCATTCAATTTCCCAATAAACTTCCTTGTTTCTTCCAATTTTCATTCCCATTCACTTCCCTATAAATAGAGAGCCACCCCCATTCATTTCTTCAAGCTTTGGGAGCCAAAAATACCCTGCCAAAACCTCACGCGAACCCATCTTTTTGAATTCAGTTTCTGAGATTTAAGCTCTGTAGTTGTTTAGGTATTGGCATGCATTTTTGGTAAAACCAGGTGTATGAATGTCATGACTGATGTCATAACATTCTAGTTTATTAGGTACAGATTTATTAGGTACCTTTGCAGAAAAATATTGTCATACAGGTACTGATGTTTATGAGTGTGTATCTGTGCATTTTGCAAAATGATCACATTTACCAAAATCAGTAAACAGGAATTCAGATGTCATAACAAATGTCAAGACATCCTGTTCTGAACTAACAGGTATGTAGTTTGGTTAATTCTGAGTTTTTTCAGGAAAATGACTCAGTCTTTCCAGAACAGAATCCTGCATTTTCTTTGGGTTAACCTAGCTCAACCCCAACCTGGTTGATCTAGTCCTGTGACCTAGTCTTAAGGTCAAACGGATTTAACCCTAGCTTTTTGTGGAAACCCTAACTGAAGATGCAGCTGCTATATATTCAACAGAGCTGCTGTCTTGGAATGTATCCCTTGTTGACAGAAGATCATTTAGAAGCTGTATAGTTTTAACTATTGTAATCCAAGCAATTATCATTGTGATAAGTGACTTGGAATAGGTTTTAATTGTAAGGGTTGTGTAACACTCAAAGCTTTGAAGCAAGAGTGTTTGTATGTCTCTTGACTAAAGCTGTGAAGCAAAGTCAAGTCAGGTTTGTGTATCACTCAAAGCTGTGAAGCAAGAGTGTTTGTGTTGCTTGATTAAAAAGCTATGAAGCATAATCAAGTGTATGTTTTGAAGAGTGTCTTCAACAGTTCATTAGTCAAATTATTTTATGTATCACTGCTGTGATTTAGGGGGAGTGAGTAGGAACTCAGGTTTAAGTTGTACTTAGATTGAAGTTGCATTGGGTAGGTCTTAAGTGAAGGAGATAAACTGGTTGGTTTATTCCTGAATTAATATCTCTTATAGTGGATTTCCTCCCTGGCTTGGTAGCCCCCAGAGTAGGTGTTGTTGCACACTGAACTGGGTAAACAATTGACTGTGTTCTTTACTGTTTTTGTATTTACTGTCTTATAGTAAGTCAGATACGGTGTCATAACATTGAACGTGACATTGAGTATCTACAGCCAGAATTTCAATTGGCATCAGAGCAGGCACCCTGCCTGTATTACTGGGTGAGATCTAGGGATGTCACTTTCTGGCACTATGGACAAAGAAGGAGTTTTTGGAAATAGACCACCCATTCTGGATGGAACTAATTATGACTACTGGAAACCTCGTATGATTGCCTTCTTAAAATCTCTGGACAAAAAGGCTTGGAGAGCTGTTGACAAAGGATGGATCCATCCCACCATAACTGAGAAAGATGGGACAATCAGTTTGAAGCCTGAGGAAGATTGGAGTAAAGAAGAAGATGAGTTAGCCCTGGGAAATTCCAAAGCTTTAAATGCCTTGTTCAATGGAATTGATAGAAACATTTTCAGACTAGTACATCAATATGAACTGGCCAAGGAAGTTTGGGACACTCTCAAAACTACTCATGAGGGCACTTCCAAAGTGAAAATGTCAAGGCTTCAGATGTTGACTACCAAGTTTGAGAATCTAAAAATGATGGAAGATGAAACCATTCATGAGTTTCACATGAACATCTTGGAGATTGCCAACACCTCAGGAGCATTGGGAGAAAAGATGTCAGAAGAAAAATTGGTGAGAAAGATTCTCAGATCCTTGCCTAAAAGATTTGCAATGAAGGTAACTGCCATAGAAGAAGCCCAGGACATCAGCAAGTTGAAAGTGGATGAACTTATTGGGTCTCTTCAGACTTTTGAGATGGGGATCACTGAAAATGGTGACAAGAAGAACAAGAGCATAACACTTGTATCCAACACTGATGTTGAAAACAAGGAGGATGAAGAAGAAAATATTTCAGAAGCTATAGCCATGCTTGGAAGACAGTTCAACAAACTCATCAAAAGAATAGATCCAAAGTCAAGGTCTAATGTTCATAACATTCCCTCTGACATTGACAGTTCCAGCAGAAGACCAAGGTCAGAAGAGAAGGGAAATCAAGGCAGAGGTATTCAATGTCATGGCTGTGAAGGATATGGGCATATTCGAGCTGAATGTCCTACCTTTCTTAAGAAACAAAAGAAAGGAATGACTGTTACTTGGTCTGGTCGTGATTCAGAAAGTAATTCTGAAGAAGAATCTGCAAAACTAGTTACTGCTCTAACTGGTGTTTGTACCTCTGAAAGTGACACTAGTGATGAAGAAGTGACTTTTGAAGAACTGGCTGATACTTACAAGAAATTGTGTATCAGAAGTACTGATGTCTGTGTGCAGAATGAGAAACAATCAAAACTCATCATAAAGCTGGAGGCTGAAAAAAGGGCAAACCTTGAAACTATAAGTCATCTAGAAGGGGAAGTTCAATTGCTGAACTCACAACTGAATCAAATGACCAAATCTGTCAAGATGCTGACTAATGGAACAGACAAATTGGAAGAGATCCTTCAGGTTGGACAAAATGTGGGAAATAAATCTGGACTAGGATTTATGGAAGCAAAGAAATCTGGTACAGATAAGAAGATCAGGCCTGATAAGCAAATGTCAAAACATATGTCTCAACACAACTCTCAACATCAGGAAGAGAGACATATGAAGAAAAGGTACCAAAGATGGAGATGTCATCATTGTGGGAGATATGGCCACATAAAGCCCTTCTGCTTCAGATTGCATGGATACCCCAATCAAAACTCAGGTGTCAAACCTAAGTCTAAAAAGGTACCACATGCTCCTAAATGGAAGAAAAAGGCTACTGCCCTGATAGCCCACACTTCCCCGAGGGTCTCTGCAAAGGAGGACTGGTACTTTGACAGTGGGTGTTCCAGACACATGACTGGAATCAAGAACCTCCTCAATAATGTTAAACCTCACACCACCAGTTTTGTGACCTTTGGAGATGGTGCTAAAGGTGAAATCAAATGAGTTGGTAATTTGGACTGCCCTGGAGTTCCAAGTCTGAATGAAGTACTGCTGGTAAAAGGGCTGACTGCTAATCTCATTAGTATCAGTCAATTGTGTGATCTAGGATTCAAGGTTAATTTCTCAAAATCTGAATGTCTTGTAATTAATGAAAAATAAGAAATTGTAATGAAAGGAGTCAGATCTAAAGACAACTGTTACTTGTGGGAGCCTGAGAACACTAATTTCTCCTCTGTGTGTTCCATTGCAAAAGAAGAAAAAGAGGTGAAACTGTGGCACCAAAAACTTGGCCATCTTCATCTAAGAGGTATGAAAAGGATTATCTCCATGGAGGCAGTCAGAGGGATTCCAAGACTGCAAATTGATGAAGGAAGAGTTTGTGGTGAAAGTCAGGTTGGTAAGCAGACTAGGATGTCACATCCAAAGTCAAGACATCTGACCACCTCTAAGGTTCTAGAACTTCTTCATATGGATCTGATGGGACCAATGCAAGTGGAGAGTCTTGGTGGAAAAAGATATGCCTATGTGGTTGTGGATGATTTTTCCAGATTCACCTGGATTAACTTCATTAGGGAAAAATCTGATGTATTTGAAGTTTTTAAAGAATTGTGCAAAAAAATTCAAAGAGAAAAGGAAGGGTGTATTGTCAGAATCAGTAGTGATCATGGCAAGGAATTTGAAAACAGCAAGTTTGATGATTTCTGTTCCTCAGAAGGAATTAGTCATGAATTTTCTTCTCCTATAACTCCTCAGCAAAATGGAGTTGTGGAAAGAAAAAACAGGACCATACAGGAATTTGCCAGAGCAATGATACATGCCAAAAGACTTCCTATGTATTTTTGGGCTGAAGCTATGAATACAGCCTGCTATGTCCATAACAGGGTCACCTTGAGAAAGGGAACCTCATCCACCATATATGAACTCTGGAAAGGAAGAAAACCAACTGTGAAGTACTTCCATGTGTTTGGCAGCAAATGCTATATTCTGGCAGATCGTGAACAAAGAAGAAAACTGGACCCTAAAAGTGATGAAGGCATATTTCTAGGATACTCCTCAAACAGCAGAGCTTATAGAGTATTCAATTCCAGGACCAAAGCCATGATGGAATCAATAAATGTTATAATTGATGATTATCATGAAGAAATAGATGTCCCTTGTAATGTTGAGACATTCTTTGAGACTTCAACCCAACAGAATGACCTACCCAACACCACCACAACAGAATCTGAATCAAAGGAAGCTAGCAAGATCCCTTCCATCAGAATTCAGAAGGATCATCCAAAAGAGCTCATCATAGGAGATCCCAACAGTGGAGTCATTACAAGATCTAGAGAAATCATCTCAAACTCTTGTTTTGTGTCCAAAATGGAACCAAGAAATGTCAAGGAAGCTTTAACTGATGAATACTGGATTGGTGCAATGCAAGATGAACTGAACCAATTCAAGCAACATGAAGTTTGGGAACTGGTTCCTAGACCTGAAGGAACTAACATCATTGGCACAAAATGGATTTTCAAGAACAAATCAGATGCTGAAGGAGTTGTCACCAGGAATAAGGCAAGACTGGTTGCTCAAGGATACACTCAGGTTGAAGGGGTTGATTTTGATGAAACCTTTGCACCTGTAGCCAGGATGGAATCAATTAGACTCCTATTGTCAATTGCTTGTCTTCTGAAGTTCAAGTTGTTTCAGATGGATGTGAAAAGTGCCTTTCTAAATGGGTACTTGAATGAGGAAGCTTATGTGGAACAGCCTAAAGGCTTTGTGGATCCAAATCACCCTGATCATGTCTACAAATTGAGAAAAGCTCTATATGGCCTGAAACAAGCTCCTAGAGCATGGTATGACAGGTTAACAAAGTTTCTCTCAGACAAAGGATACAGAAAAGGAGGCTTGGACAAAACACTCTTTGTCAAAACTGAAGGAGGGAAGTTGATGGTTGCCCAAATATATGTTGATGACATAGTGTTTGGAGGAATGTCAGAACCTATGGTTAAACATTTTGCTGAACAGATGCAGGCTGAATTCAAAATGAGTCTCATGGGAGAACTAACTTATTTTCTTGGACTGCAAGTCTCACAGATGGAGAACTCAATCTTCTTATCTCAAAGCAAGTATGCTAAGAACATTGTAAAGAAGTTTGGTATGGAGAATGCCAGTCACAAAAGGACTCCTGCTCCTACTCATTTAAAGCTTTCCAAAGATTCAAGTGGGGTTAAGGTGGATCAAAGTCTGTACAGAAGCATGATAGGAAGCTTGTTGTACTTAACAGCCAGCAAACCTGATATTGCTTTTGTAGTTGGAGTTTGTGCAAGATACCAAGCTGATCCCAAAGTCAGTCATATCAATCAAGTGAAGAGAATTTTGAAGTATGTGAGTGGAACTTACAACTATGGGTTGCTATATTCTCATGGATGTGAACCAAATCTGACTGGTTACTGTGATGCTGATTGGGCTGGTAGTGCTGATGATAGAAAAAGCATCTCTGGAGGATGTTTTTTCTTGGGAAATAATCTGGTTTCCTGGTTCAGCAAGAAACAGAATTGTGTGTCTCTCTCTACTGCTGAAGCTGAATACATTGCAGCTGGTAGTAGCTGTTCTCAAATGATCTGGATGAAACAGATGCTTACTGAGTATAATGTCACTCAAGATGTTATGACATTGTACTGTGACAATCTGAGTACAATCAACATTTCCAAGAATCCCATTCAGCATAGTAGGACCAAACATATTGACATAAGACATCACTTTATCAGAGACCTTGTAGAAGAGAAGACAATCAAATTGGAACATGTTGCCACTGAGCTACAGCTGGCTGACATTTTTACCAAGGCTCTTGATGCAAATCAATTTGAAAACTTGAGGGGTAAGTTGGGTATTTGCCAACATGAGGAATTGTAGCAATTAATTTTGCTTAAAACAAGGGTTAAAGGAGTTATGTTTGTTCTGATTGGGTTAAAATTATATTTTCCCATTTCCTTCAATTCTTTTAAGAAGTTGAATAGACACTCCTTTTCTTCCTTCCCCTTTCGTCTCCTCATCAAAACCCAGTCTCTCAATCAGAATTTTCTCTTCAGTTGCTGTTGGTCCTCTAAGACTGTCAAAATGTCTCAAACACCATCATCATCCAATACGACTATTTCAACCTCTTCCTCTGATCAAGATTCTAGGACAATCTCTTCTTGTCTGGACTCTGAAGTCCTGGAGGTCTCTTCTCTTAGAAAAGTGGAAACTAACCCCACCAAGGTCAAAGAGCTGAGAACAAGACATGCAGGAAGGTCCCAAGCCTCTGCCTCTGGTAATCCATCTCATCCTTCTTCTTCAGTTCCCCCTGAAATTGCAAATAGGGAAGGGTCAGCCTATGTTCGTCAAGCAATAGCTAAAATTGTTTCAAGAATTCTGAACGAGAACCACTCAGTTCCTGGCATTTCTGTTCCTTTAAATCAAGAAAGTTCAAATGCTGAAACAAATCCAGATGTCTCTAAGGATGTTGAGACATCAGACAAAGAGAAGAATGCTGACATTGCTCACAAGAAAAGGAAGAAGCCCGAATCCTGAGTCTGATGACAGTGCTTAAAGGTTGGTGGAGTTGCTGTTTGGTGGTGTTGCTGGTCCCTGGTGGAGTTTGCAAAGTGTGTTCAGTTTTTTTTGTCTTGTTGTGTTACTTTTTCTGGATGACTGTATAATCTTTAAGAACATGTATCTTTGGCCCATTTGTGGCTAAAGAGGGGGAGATATATTTTGGTACTTAATTAGACATTCTATTTTTCTGCAGTCATTTCTTTCTGCTGCTATCTATCTCTGATTACTTAGGGTCTTTAGCCAAAAATCTGCCAAAGGGGGAGTTTGTAGTTGTTTAGGTATTGGCATGCATTTTTGGTAAAACCAGGTGTATGAATGTCATGACTGATGTCATAACATTCTAGTTTATTAGGTACAGATTTATTAGGTACCTTTGCAGAAAAATATTGTCGTACAGGTACTGATGTTTATGAGTGTGTATCTGAGCATTTTGCAAAATGATCACTGAAATTCTGGCTGCAGATACTCAATGTCACGTTCAATGTTATGACATCGTATATGACTTACTATATGACAGTAAATACAAAAGCAATAAAGAACACAGTCAATTGTTTACCCAGTTCAGTGTGCAGCAACACCTACTCTGGGGGCTACCAAGCCAGGGAGGAAATCCACTATAAGAGATGTTAATTCAGGAATAAACCAACCAGTTTATCTCCTTCACTTAAGACCTACCCAATGCAATTTCAATCTAAGTACAACTTAAACCTGAGTTCCTACTCACTCCCCCTCAATCACAGCAGTGATACATAAAACAATTTGACTAATGAATTGATGAAGACACTCTTCAAAAACATACACTTGATTAAGCTTCACAGCTTTTTAATCAAGCACCACAACCACTCTTGCTTCACAGCTCTGAGTGATACACACAACTAACTTGACTCTGCTTCACAGCTTTAGTCAAGAAACATTCAAACACTCTTGCTTCAAAGCTTTGAGTGCTACACAACCCTTACAATTAAAAACCTATTCCAAGTCACTTATCACAATGATAATTGCTTGAAGTACAATAATTAAACCTATACAGTTTACAAATGATCTTTTGACCAAAAAGGGATTACTTGCAAAACAGCAGCTCTGTTGAATATATAGCAGCTGCAACTTCAGTTAGGGTTTCCACAAAAACCTAGGGTTAATTCCGTTTGACCTTAAGACTAGGTCACAGGACTTTATTAACCAGGTTAGGGTTGAGCTAGGTTAACCCAAAGAAAACGCAGGATTCTGTTCTGGAAAGACTGAGTAATTTTCCTGAAAAAACTCAGAATTAACCAACCTGCAAACCTGTTAGTTCAGAACAGGATGTCTTAACATCTGTTATGACATCTGAAAAACCTGTCTACTGATTTAGGAAAATGTGATCATTTTGCAAAAATGCTCAGATACACACTTATAAACATCAGTACCTGAATGACAATATTTTTCTGGAAAGGTACCTAATGAATCAGTACAAACTAAACTAGAATGTTATGACATCAGTCATGACATTCACACATACACTTGGGTTTTACCAAAAAAGCAAGCCAATACCTAAACAACTACAAACTCCCCCTTTGGCAGATTTTTGGCTAAAGACCCTAAGCAATCAGAGATAGATAGCAGCAGAAATAAGTGACTGCAGAAAAATAGAATGACTAATTAAGCAGGTACTAATTAAGTAAGTATCAAAATATTCTCCCCCTCTTTAGCCACAAATGGGCCAAAGATACATGTTCATAAAGATTATACAGTTATCCAAAAATAATAAGAGCAGCAGCAGAGAAAAAAAACTGAACACACTTCCAAACTCCACCAGATATCAGCACCAACCAGCAACACCACCAAACAGCAACCAACCTTTAAGTACTGTCATCAGACTCAGAGGAGCTAGTTTCTTCAATGTTGAGATGACCTTCAGCTTCTACACCTTCTTCCCTTCTGTTTCCTTCAGCTTCCTCCTTTTCTAACCTGGCAATTAGGATTTCAAGGGTCTTTTTCCTAGCATCCAGCTCTTTGCAGGTCTCTTTTAAAACAGCTATGACATCAGATGTTTTGGACTGGGTCTTCACAGACGATGTCTCAGCTGATGTTATGACAATATCTGGAGCATGAGATCCCTGAAACAGTTTGTAGTGCAAGCCAAGGGCAGGAGCTCTTTTGCAGGCTGTATCTCTTGCCACCAGGATATCAGGGTATTATGCAAGGATAATTCCACAAAGGAGGGAGGGAAAGGCGATTGGTCCTTTGACAGCATAACTACCAGCATGTTTTAAAGTTTGTTCAAAGATGTACCTGCCATAGTCAAAAGCAGTCTTGGTTCCCACAGCATAAATAAATCTCCCCAATTCTGTGGAGATAGTTGATTTATGATTTGTAGGCACCCAGTTGGCTGCACCAATCTTGTGCAGGATGGCAAATTTCATGCTGAGTTTGCTGGCATTCAGCTTGCCTTTCAAGGGCCAGCACTTCACTTGCCTTGCTGTGATGGTTTGACAAACTTCATTGTCAGTGACCTCCAGATCAGGACAATCCTCATTTGTTCTTCCAAGAAATTTGTTAATTTCTGATGGGGAGAACTTGACCCTTCTTCCTCTAACAAAAACACTTTCAAAGTCAGCTGACCTTCCATCAGCACAATCATTAGACAAGTTCACTATAAACTCCTTGACCAGATTTTCATAACACTTGTTAAATTTTATCACTGTCTTCATCAGTCCAGCATTCTTGATCAGGTCCATGATGTCTTTGCACTCCAAGGCATCATTGTTGAGTTCTCTTTCTAAAGCTATTCTCTTTAAGCAAACATACTTCCATTTGTTTGCATTGTCAGGATGATGAAAAGAGATGTTGTCTGTGGGAACTTCAGGAACTCTAGCAATTTTGCTGGAGGGGAGCTTCCTTCTGATAGGAATTTCTTCAGCATCAATCTCAAATTCTGATTCCTCATCAGAATCAGAAGATTCAGGTTCTTTTCTCTTCTTTGAAATTGGTTGTCTAGCAGTATGCACCTGGGCCTTCTTCCCTTTGGTCTGAATAATTTTCACAGATTCTACCTCAGCCATGCCTTCAGCCTTGGATTTCTTAACAGCAGGTTTATCTTTGGACACACATTTTGCATCATTCTGATTACCCTTTCTTTTCATCAATCTCCTAGCTATGCTAGGGTTTACATTGGCAATCAGATCATTATCTGAGTAATCCTCATCCACATCAATGATAGGTGGATCAGCAGTCTTTTCTGAAGGGTTCTGAATGTTGTCTTTTTGTGTCACAACATTCTCAGAGACATCTACATTTTCAGAGACGTCCACATTTGGGCTTTCTGATTGATTTAAAGGGACAAAAATCCCAGGTACAGGTTGGTTTCCGCTCAGTATACTAGTAACAAGCCTAGCAATAGCTTGATGAACTTGAACTGATCCTTCTCTATTTGGTACAGAAGAAGAAGGATGAGAAGGATTACCAGAGGCTGCAGCTTGAGCTCTTCCTGAATGTCTAGTTCTTAGCTTTTTGACTTTGACTGGGTCAGTTGCCATCTCTCTGAGAGGAGTGACCTCAAGAACTTCAGATTCTATGCATGTGGTGATTGCTCTAGAGTCTTGGTCATATGATGAAGATGATGAGGATGATGAAGTCGCCTTGGTTGAAGATGATGTCTGAGACATTTTGATTGACTTTGAGTACCAGTAGCAATTTGAGAAAAAACTTTGATTGAGAGGAGGGAACAGGTTGCAAAGACGAGAGAGGTAGGAGGCAAAAGAGAGTCTTTTCAACTTCGTAAGGATTTTGAAAGAATTGGGAAAACATATGATTAACCCACTAAAAATAGACTTAATAAAATTAACTCCTTCAACCCTTGTTTTAAGCAAAATTAATTGCTATAATTTCTCATGTTGGTAAATACCCAACCTACCCCTCAAGTTTTCAAGTTTATTTCCAACAAGAGCCTTGGTAGAAGAATCAGTCAGCTGAAGCTTAAAGATACCATGTTCCAGTTTAAATGACTTCTTCTCTACAAAGTCATTGTGCTTGTTCCTGTTATGCTGAATAAGGTTCATGGAAATATTGATTGTATTCAGATTGTCACAACACAATGTCACAACATCTTGTGAGACATTATACTCAGTGAGCATCTGTTTTTGACCAGATATTTTGAGAACAGTTATTCCTAGCAGCAACTATTTCCGCACAGAGTTGGGAAGGCATTCTTTTGATATGAATCATAGTTCTGGTTGATTCTTGAATGATTTTCTTTTTGTCCAGTCCATTTTGATGGAGAGTTATAGGAGAGGAGACTTCAAGCCTCATTTCTTCAGGGAAACAGAATTTATTAGACTTGTTATTTCCAACATCCTTGTCATGATAACTTATGGTTCTGACAACACATCCTTCTTCAAGTTTATTGGCCACATCATAGACATTATCAACCTGTAGTTTTGGAGTCCTTCTGACTGCTTCCATAGAGATATCTCTTTTCATTCTTCTTAGATGAAGATGACCAAGCTTATGCTGCCACAGTTTCATCTCTTTTTCTTCTTTGGTAATTGGACACATAGTGGAGTTATCAGTGTTCTCAGGCTGCCACAAGTAGAAGTTATCTTTGGATCTGATTCCTTTCATTACAACTTCTAGTTTTTCATTAATTACTAGACATTCAGATTTTGAGAAGTTGACCTTGAATCCTAGATCACATAATTGACTGATACTAATGAGATTAGCAGTCATCCCTTTTACCAGCAGTACTTCATCCAGACTTGGAACTCCAGGGCAGTCCAAATCACCAACTCCTTTGATTTCACCTTTAGCACCATCTCCAAAGGTCACACAACTGGTGGTGTGAGGCTTAACATTGTTGAGGAGGTTTTTGATTCCAGTCATGTGTCTGGAATATCCACTGTCAAAGTACCAGCCTTCCTTTGCAAACACTCTCAGGGAAGTATGGGCTATCAGGGCAGTAGCCTTTTTCTTCCAATGAGGAGTATGTGGTACCCTTTTTGGCTTAGGTTTAGCACCTGAGTTTTGATTAGGGTATCCGTGCAATTTGAAGCAGAAGGGCTTTATGTGTCCATACCTCCCACAATGATGACATCTCCATCTTTGGTATTTTTTCTTCATGTATTTCTGATGTTGAGAGTTGTGTTGAGACATCTGCTTTGACAATTGTTTAACATGCCTGATTTTCTTGTCTGCACCAGATTTCTTAGCTTCCACAAATCCTAGACCAGATTTGTTTCCCACATTTTGTCCAACTTGAAGAATCTCTTCCAATTTATCTGATCCATTGGTCAACATCTTGACAGATTTTGTCATTTGGTTCAGTTGTGAGTTCAGTAATTGAACTTCCCCTTCTAGGTGACTTATAGTTTCAAGATCTGCCTTTTTTTCAGCCTCCAGCTTTATAATGAGTTTTGATTGTTTCTCATTCTGCACACAGACTTCAGCACTTCTGATACACAATTTGCTGACATAGTGTTTGGAGGAATGTCAGAACCTATGGTTAAACATTTTGCTGAACAGATGCAGGCTGAATTCGAAATGAGTCTCATGGGAGAACTAACTTATTTTCTTGGACTGCAAGTCTCACAGATGGAGAACTCAATCTTCTTATCTCAAAGCAAGTATGCTAAGAACATTGTAAAGAAGTTTGGTATGGAGAATGCCAGTCACAAAAGGACTCCTGCTCCTACTCATTTAAAGCTTTCCAAAGATTCAAGTGGGGTTAAGGTGGATCAAAGTCTGTACAGAAGCATGATAGGAAGCTTGTTGTACTTAACAGCCAGCAAACCTGATATTGCTTTTGTAGTTGGAGTTTGTACAAGATACCAAGCTGATCCCAAAGTCAGTCATATCAATCAAGTGAAGAGAATTTTGAAGTATGTGAGTGGAACTTACAACTATGGGTTGCTATATTCTCATGGATGTGAACCAAATCTGACTGGTTACTGTGATGCTGATTGGGCTGGTAGTGCTGATGATAGAAAAAGCATCTCTGGAGGATGTTTTTTCTTGGGAAATAATCTGGTTTCCTGGTTCAGCAAGAAACAAAATTGTGTGTCTCTCTCTACTGCTGAAGCTGAATACATTGCAGCTGGTAGTAGCTGTTCTCAAATGATCTGGATGAAACAGATGCTTACTGAGTATAATGTCACTCAAGATGTTATGACATTGTACTGTGACAATCTGAGTACAATCAACATTTCCAAGAATCCCATTCAGCATAGTAGGACCAAACATATTGACATAAGACATCACTTTATCAGAGACCTTGTAGAAGAGTAGACAATCAAATTGGAACATGTTGCCACTGAGCTACAGCTGGCTGACATTTTTACCAAGGCTCTTGATGCAAATCAATTTGAAAACTTGAGGGGTAAGTTGGGTATTTGCCAACATGAGGAATTGTAGCAATTAATTTTGCTTAAAACAAGGGTTAAAGGAGTTATGTTTGTTCTGATTGGGTTAAAATTATATTTTCCCATTTCCTTCAATTCTTTTAAGAAGTTGAATAGACACTCCTTTTCTTCCTTCCCCTTTCGTCTCCTCATCAAAACCCAGTCTCTCAATCAGAATTTTCTCTTCAGTTGCTGTTGGTCCTCTAAGACTGTCAAAATGTCTCAAACACCATCATCATCCAATACGACTATTTCAACCTCTCCCTCTGATCAAGATTCTAGGGCAATCTCTTCTTGTCTGGACTCTGAAGTCCTGGAGGTCTCTTCTCTTAGAAAAGTGGAAACTAACCCCACCAAGGTCAAAGAGCTGAGAATAAGACATGCAGGAAGGTCCCAAGCCTCTGCCTCTGGTAATCCATCTCATCCTTCTTCTTCAGTTCCCCCTGAAATTGCAAATAGGGAAGGGTCAGCCTATGTTCGTCAAGCAATAGCTAAAATTGTTTCAAGAATTCTGAACGAGAACCACTCAGTTCCTGGCATTTCTGTTCCTTTAAATCAAGAAAGTTCAAATGCTGAAACAAATCCAGATGTCTCTAAGGATGTTGAGACATCAAACAAAGAGAAGAATGCTGACATTGCTCACAAGAAAAGGAAGAAGCCCGAATCCTCTGAGTCTGATGACAGTGCTTAAAGGTTGGTGGAGTTGCTGTTTGGTGGTGTTGCTGGTCCCTGGTGGAGTTTGCAAAGTGTGTTCAGTTTTTTTTGTCTTGTTGTGTTACTTTTTCTGGATGACTGTATAATCTTTAAGAACATGTATCTTTGGCCCATTTGTGGCTAAAGAGGGGGAGATATATTTTGGTACTTAATTAGACATTCTATTTTTCTTCAGTCATTTCTTTCTGCTGCTATCTATCTCTGATTACTTAGGGTCTTTAGCCAAAAATCTGCCAAAGGGGGAGTTTGTAGTTGTTTAGGTATTGGCATGCATTTTTGGTAAAACCAGGTGTATGAATGTCATGACTGATGTCATAACATTTTAGTTTATTAGGTACAGATTTATTAGGTACCTTTGCAGAAAAATATTGTCGTACAGGTACTGATGTTTATGAGTGTGTATCTGAGCATTTTGCAAAATGATCACTGAAATTCTGGCTGCAGATACTCAATGTCACGTTCAATGTTATGACATCGTATCTGACTTACTATATGACAGTAAATACAAAAGCAATAAAGAACACAATCAATTGTTTACCCAGTTCAGTGTGCAGCAACACCTACTCTGGGGGCTACCAAGCCAGGGAGGAAATCCACTATAAGAGATGTTAATTCAGGAATAAACCAACCAGTTTATCTCCTTCACTTAAGACCTACCCAATGCAATTTCAATCTAAGTACAACTTAAACCTGAGTTCCTACTCACTCCCCCTCAATCACAGCAGTGATACATAAAACAATTTGACTAATGAATTGATGAAGACACTCTTCAAAAACATACACTTGATTAAGCTTCACAGCTTTTTAATCAAGCACCACAACCACTCTTGCTTCACAGCTTTGAGTGATACACACAACTAACTTGACTCTGCTTCACAGCTTTAGTCAAGAAACATTCAAACACTCTTGCTTCAAAGCTTTGAGTGCTACACAACCCTTACAATTAAAAACCTATTCCAAGTCACTTATCACAATGATAATTGCTTGAAGTACAATAATTAAACCTATACATTTTACAAATGATCTTTTGACCAAAAAGGGATTACTTGCAAAACAGCAGCTCTGTTGAATATATAGCAGCTGCAACTTCAGTTAGGGTTTCCACAAAAACCTAGGGTTAATTCCGTTTGACCTTAAGACTAGGTCACAGGACTTTATTAACCAGGTTAGGGTTGAGCTAGGTTAACCCAAAGAAAACGCAGGATTCTGTTCTGGAAAGACTGAGTAATTTTCCTGAAAAAACTCAGAATTAACCAACCTGCAAACCTGTTAGTTCAGAACAGGATGTCTTAACATCTGTTATGACATCTGAAAAAACCTGTCTACTGATTTAGGAAAATGTGATCATTTTGCAAAAATGCTCAGATACACACTTATAAACATCAGTACCTGAATGACAATATTTTTCTGCAAAGGTACCTAATGAATCAGTACAAACTAAACTAGAATGTTATGACATCAGTCATGACATTCACACATACACTTGGGTTTTACCAAAAAAGCAAGCCAATACCTAAACAACTACAGATCACATTTACCAAAATCAGTAAACAGGAATTCAGATGTCATAACAAATGTCAAGACATCCTGTTCTGAACTAACAGGTATGCAGTTTGGTTAATTCTGAGTTTTTTTCAGGAAAATGACTCAGTCTTTCCAGAATAGAATCCTGCGTTTTCTTTGGGTTAACCTAGCTCAACCCCAACCTGGTTGATCTAGTCCTGTGACCTAGTCTTAAGGTCAAATGGATTTAACCCTAGATTTTTGTGGAAACCCTAACTGAAGATGCAGCTGCTATATATTCAACAGAGCTGCTGTCTTGGAATGTATCATTTGTTGACAGAAGATCATTTAGAAGCTGTATAGTTTTAACTATTGTAATCCAAGCAATTATCATTGTGATAAGTGACTTGGAATAGGTTTTAATTGTAAGGGTTGTGTAACACTCAAAGCTTTGAAGCAAGAGTGTTTGTATGTCTCTTGACTAAAGCTGTGAAGCAAAGTCAAGTCAGGTTTGTGTATCACTCAAAGCTGTGAAGCAAGAGTGTTTGTGTTGCTTGATTAAAAAGCTGTGAAGCATAATCAAGTGTATGTTTTGAAGAGTGTCTTCAACAATTCATTAGTCAAATTGTTTTATGTATCACTGCTGTGATTGAGGGGGAGTGAGTAGGAACTCAGGTTTAAGTTGTACTTAGATTGAAGTTGCATTGGGTAGGTCTTAAGTGAAGGAGATAAACTGGTTGGTTTATTCCTGAATTAATATCTCTTATAGTGGATTTCCTCCCTGGCTTGGTAGCCCCTAGAGTAGGTGTTGTTGCACACTGAACTGGGTAAACAATTGACTGTGTTCTTTACTGTTTTTGTATTTACTGTCTTATAGTAAGTCAGATACGGTGTCATAACATTGAACGTGACATTGAGTATTTGCAGCCAGAATTTCAAGCTCCCTTTTCCAAAATTCTTTGCGCATTCATCATCCTTAAGCATCATACAAACTCTCCAGCACTTAAACCAATCAAAATGATCCATAATTCAAGCTACATAAGTCCAGTTTTAGAGCTTCTTCCTTGACCTTCGAAAATGTAGAATTCCCTACCATTTGGATTCAAATCAAGCACTAATCTATTCTACTCCTTATCCTGATTCTAAAGCTACTTACAATTTTTAAATGCATTGAGAATTGAGAGAGAAATCTCAAATTTAAGGTGCTCGCTATTTTCTGGGTTTTTGATTCATGTCTCTCTCAATACCTTATATAAATTTGGCGCGATGGTGGTGTTAGAATCGTCTTGAAGAGACGAGTTCAATGATACTAGCCTAGGATTCTAATTTTTCCATTTGAAGGATCTCACAAAATCCCCGTTGCAGGGTGTCTGGAGGTTGAAGACGATGACATGTCTCGTCTCAGCCAATGATAGCGTGCCAAACGTTTTAATTTCATTGGTTGCCCTTTTTTCTGATCCTATGTGTATCTCACTAAGGTCCATATCAAGCACAGCGCGTCTGGTCCCCTGGATCAGCTTACTAACGCGTTTTGACTATGATCTGATGGTCCACATCTTTTTGGTTTTATTTTATTTTCTGATTTTATATTTTTATTGATTAAATTTTCAAAAATTCATAACTCTTTTATTTTTTATCCAAAAATTATGAAAAAATTCACAAAAATACTTTGAATCATTTCTGATCTCATGACTATTTTTTCACATTTTTATTTTGACATTTGATATTTTTTGTATTTTTTTGAATGATTTGCTTTCTTTTAATCACTTAAAAAAATACTTTCTGACATTTTTTAATTCTGAAAAAATTGATAAATATTATTTTTCATATTTTTGACTTTCTGAAAATTTTATGGAATTTTACATTGAGGTTTACTATTTTTGACCTATTTTCTATTTGTTTGAGCAATTTTAAATAGTTTAAAAATAGTCTTCGACTTTTAAAAATTACCAAAAATTTTATAAAAATATTTGGATCAATTTCTGATTTTTCTACGGTCTTACTTTTTATTTTTTTGATTAATTTGAACATAGTTGATATTTTTCTCTTTATTTTCTATTTTTAAACATTATTTTTAACCCTTTTGTATATATTAAAATGCAATATTATTTCGTGACTATTTTCTTGTTGATCTTGGGTTAGGTTTTGGATCATGAACTTTATTAACATCATTGGATCCATGGTGTTGAGTTTAACTCCACAAAAATGGATGAATGGTTTTAATAATAGTTTGATTAAAATTTAATTCAAATATGGTTTGTATATTTTTTCCCTATCCCTATCCCTCTTCATCTCTTCCCTTTCTTATTGTACTAGGTGTTATTGGAGCATGATCTCTATATCATGTCTCAAAACAAATGGTGCATAAATTGCTATTAACCGACCTCAAAATAGGTGCGACTTCTATATAAGTCCACTTACTATTACTTAACATAGTGCTAAATTTTGTCCTGATTCGAATAAATGATCATTCGTGGCCCAAACTTAAGATTGCAAGCCCAAGTATGTTAATTTGATCAGTTTGATCCAATAACCTTGAGATTCATTGTGTGGAGGCTTTGGTTCTACCAATCCTCTAATGGATCTACAATACCTTTGGTCAATGCGGATCACTTAAACATCATTGATCATTAAATGGTACTTATGAGAATTCCAAATGGATGATATACTTGACAAAAAGAAAATGCAACTTGTTGTGTGAAGGCTTTGGTTCTACCAATCCTCTAATGAGTTCCAAATGCAAGTTTCAATATGGTCATCCAACTAACCTCTAATTATTGACTTGTTTTACCTTATGCTTTTATTCTTTTTATGCTTTATGTACTATTTACTTTTAGCATTTACATTTCATGCCATTTTCATCTTTGCTCATTTGAGCATTTACTTTCTTGCCATTTTTACTTTGCTCACTTGAGCTTTTCTTTTCCTTTCTTAAGATACTTAATAATCAACCTAAACCCTAAAAATATTTAATGGTATTTGGATTATTTGGCTACTATCCTTGGTATTATGGAGCATGGGACTTTTCGTGGACTCAGGATTAGAAACCTTGGCCTATCTTGGAAACCTTATGATCTTATCTGATTATTTTTGTCTGGAGCTCTTGAGGTTTACCTCAAGACATTGGGTTATTTTTTTGTTTTGTGTGCAGGTTCTTGTGATTACACCCTTTGTTTGTAATCTGGAATTCACTCGTATACAGCCATTACTCTGCCCAATTTTTATGAAGACTTAATACACTTGAAGTTTGGTTCTCTCAAGAGGTCTAGTATTTTTGCTTGCTTGGTTTCAATCCAAAGAATGGGAATTCTATCTTGGCTCATAATGCCAAGTATTGGCTTCTTGTTGGTTATATGGTTCTTATCCCTAGCTTTTACCTTATGTTTTAGGATAGTCTCTTCTTCTCCTCCCACCTTCTTTAATTTCAAAAATCTTCTCCCTCATTTGAAAACTCTTCTTGTTTTAAAATTGAACCATTTTAATAATAAACTTGGACTTATGTCCATGTATTTTCAAAACATTTTCATAAATAAACTCCAATCAACTTAATAATACCTTGACATTTTTTAGAAGAATAAAAGTAAATCAATCTCATTTCAAACCATTTTGCCACTTTGGCTTTTTACCATTACAACTTTTCTGAAAAAGATTAAACTCTTGTCAATCCTTGTAGTGATGCAAACAACTATACTTCTACAATATATAGTGAATAGAGATATTTTCCACTTGGGTGTTGAGTGAGGCATTGTTGATTTTTGAAATCCAAGCAATATCCTCCACTTTGAGATGATACAAATTCTCCTTTCTCATGATTGTGAGTAGTAGGTATGTTTTCCACACGAACAATGACGATGATGTTTTATCTCATAAAGTTGACTAACACACTTGTGTTTTAAATTTTTTTTAAAAAGGAACTACGTGTACCCTGATCCCCTATTGCACGAAAGGTGGTATGTAGGCACTAAAGGTTCGCAACCGCGGCGGGCGCAAAAATCATAAAATATATATTTCTTTTCTCACCTCCACCATCCATTTTATATAACCGTTTTTATAGCCAAAATATACAGATTTTTACAAAGAGGCTCCTGTGGAGTACCGTAGATGTTTAGGGTGGTAATACCTTCCCTTTTCATAACCAACCCCCATTACCTTGAATCTTTCTCCCTCTTTTTGGGTTATTCGCTCTTTTCCCATTCCTTTGGAAACAATAAAGCGCGGTGGCGATTTTTATTTTGATTTGTATAAAGTCTAGTCAATCCAATGGCTTAGTCTTGAACATTTCTACCTCTACAATATGCAATGTCATGTCGTATGAAATGCATGGTGTAATGCGATTGTGATACATGCATTCATGTTATCAATGTTTATGATATATGGATGCGATGTATGCGTATATGAGCTAATCTACTACACTGCTTGTTGGATTAGGGAAAATAAATCCCCGACTGCTGTTGAGGATACAGAGTGTAAGTCTTCATGTTGTGAAATTGAAGTGTTGATGAGTTTCTGTTTAGAGAAATAAACTCTATTGTAAGGGAAATGCAGTGTACTGCTTGTAAAAATCCTGTTGAGGAATCCTGAGAAATTTGGCGACTTCTACCGGGGAGTGATACCTGGAAGTTTTGGTTCCGCTAGGGATTAAACTGCATACTATATGGGATTTTATGTAAATAACTTAGAGAGACTTCCATATCTCTTAAATCCATTAGTGATTGCCTTTCTATTTTGTTCATTTGTAAATGGTAATTACGTTCAAATGCATATGTTCAAAAATAAATCATTGGACGTTTTTGTAAACAAAACATAAGAGTAAAGAAAAACAGATAGTTTTGTACTTTCAAAGGGATATCTTTGTATTGACTTTGAGTAAGTGTTTTTTATACAACGAGACAAACATTCTAGTAAGAGAATGCCGTCGTAAAAAATGAAAATTTGATACAAAGAAAAGATAGATATGTGAAATAATCCCATGGGGTTCCGATTCTGCTATAGCCTTCGTGTCTCTGAGAATATTATCTATTTGTTGTCTTGTATGAAGCTGATTGAATTGATCAGAACTGTTGAGTTTGTCAGTTGAAGCCAAAGGTTGTCTGTAAGGTGATCCAACAAGACATAGTCCATCGGGATACCCTTTTTTGCCCAAGCCGCCCTTTCGGGTTTTCAGCTTGCCAGATGTACAGATTTTTTGTTTTATCCCTAATTTTTTCCCGAA
Organism: Vicia faba; assembly: GCA_948472305.1. Taxonomy (NCBI): domain Eukaryota; kingdom Viridiplantae; phylum Streptophyta; class Magnoliopsida; order Fabales; family Fabaceae; genus Vicia; species Vicia faba. Next base: position 1,633,940,716 of record OX451738.1, on the reverse strand, counting down.
TCTTTTTGGTTCGCCTGGATGCCCTTGTTTAGCCTAGGTGTGTCAACCTAGCAGGTCTCTTATGTGTAGTATCTTTTGACTATGTCTGTGTTCACAGGATGCGGCAGGTCGTCACCATCCATGGTAGTCAAGATCATTGCTCAACCAGAGAATATGCTTTTGATTACAAATGACCCTTCATATGTAGGAGTCTATTTTCCCCTGGGATCACCTTGCGGCAGTATGATGCACTTGATCACCAAATCCTCGATTTGATATACTTGGCGTCTGACTTTTTTGTTGAAAGCCTTGATCATCCGTTTTTGATACATTTGACCATGACAAATAGCAGTAAGCCTTTTGTCATCAATCAAGTTTAGTTGATCAAGTCGAGTCTGGATCCAATCGTCTTGGTTCAGCCCTGCATCCTTCATAATCTTCAGAGAGGGGATCTAAACCTCAATAGGCAAGACAACCTCCATGCCGTATACCAGAGAGTAAGGTGTTGCTCTGATTGATGTGCGTGCCGTGGTACGATAACCGTGGAGAGCGAATGGTAGCATCTCATGCCAGTCTTTGTATGTCACTGTCATTTTCTGTATGATCTTTTAGATGTTCTTATTTGCGGCTTCGGCAACACCATTCATCTTTGGTCGGTAAGGGGAAGAATTGTGATGCTGGATCTTGAATTGCTCGCATAGGGCGGTGATCATAGCATTGTTTAGATTCGTACCATTGTCTATGATGATCCTCTCCGGGATACCATACCGACAGATGAGATTTTGTTTGATGAACCGAGCAACAACATGCTTGGTAACGGAAGCGAAAGAAGCCGCCTCAACCCACTTTGTGAAATAGTCAATGGCCACAAAAATGAAGCAGTGTCCATTAGAGGCGGGTTGCTTGATTTCCCCAATCATGTCGATGCCCCACATAGCAAAGGGCCAAGGAGCCGTCAAGACATTTAAGGGACCGGGGGTACGTGCACCTTGTCAGCATAGATCTGACACTTATGGCAAGTTCGAGAGTGTTGATAGCAATATGCTTCTATGGTAGACCAGTAATAGCCTGCCCGTAGGATCTTCTTTGTCATCGTATGCCCACTGGAATGGGTTCCAAAAGTGCCTTAATGTAACTCAGATATAATCTTTTTCACTTCAACCTTGTCTACGCACCGAAGTAACACAAAGTCATGGTTGCGTTTGTAGATAATGCCATTACTAAGGAAGAACTTTGCAGAGAATCTCCTTAAGAACTTCTTATCATTGACTGAAGCTCCTTCAGGATATTCTTGAACCTCGAGATACCTCTTGACTTCGTGAAACCAAGGTCGGTCCACAACTTCTTCAGTATTAATCTCGTGACAGTGATCTGGTTCATCCATTCGTTCAATGGTGATCTAGGGAGCCTCTTTATCCCATTTAAGTTTAAACATGGATGACACTGTGGCTAGTGCGTCTGCTAGCTGATTTTCTTCTCGCGGGAAATGCTCAAAGGTAATCTTCTCAAAATGCGGGATCAATGTCAACATATGTTCTTTGTAGGGGATAAGGTTAGGGTGTTTGGTGTCCCATTCCCCTTTAATCTGGCTGATGACCAAAGCTGAATCTCCGAATACGTTTAAGTATTTGATCCCCAAATCTATGGCGGCTTTGAGACCAAAAATGAACGCTTCGTATTCTGCCATGTTGTTTGTACAATTGAAGCAGAGTCTTGCGTAAAGGGAGTATGACATCCTTCAAGAGATATGAGTACAACACCTATACCATTATCGAGTGCGTTGGACGCCCCATCAAAAACCAGGGGCCATTGGGATCCTTGTTCAAGTCCGTCATATGGTCTGAATTCTTCACAATTGTTTACCATCATGATGTCTTCATCTGGGAATTCGAACTTCATGGATTGGTAGTCCTCCACAGCTTAGTGAGCCAGGTGATCAGCTAGTACACTGCCCTTTATTACTTTCTAGGTAGTATACTATATGTCATATTCTGTCAGGATTATCTGCCATCTTGCTATTCTCCCAGAGAGGGCATGCTTCTCGAAGATGTATTTTATTGGATCCATTTTAGGTATCAATAAGGTAGTATGGGTCGGCATATACTGTCTTAGCCGGCGAGCAGCCCATGCCAGAGCGCAACATGTTTTCTCGAGCAGTGAATATCTTATTTCACAGTTGGTAAACTTTTTTACTCAGGTAATAAATAGCATTCTCTTTTCGGCCAGACTCGTCATGCTGCCCCAGCACACACCCCATTTTCCAAAACAATTAGATACATGATCAACAGTCTTCCCTCGACTGGTGGCATCAAAACAGGAGGCTCTTGTAAGTACTCTTTGATCTTGTCGAAGGCAGTTTGGCACTCATCATTCCATTTGACTACTTGATCTTTCTTCAGTAATTTGAAGATTGGTTCACAAGTAGCTGTCAGGTGAGAAATGAATCTGGAAATGTAGTTTAACCGTCCAAAGAATCCTCTGACTTCCTTCTCGGTATGAGGAGCAGGCATATCTTGTATTGCTTTCACCTTGGCAGGATCCACTTTGATACCTTTATTGCTGACAACAAAGCCTAGGAGTTTACCGGACCTCACCCCAAATGTGCATTTATTTGGGTTCAACCTCAGCTTGTACTTCTTTAACCTCTCAAACAGTTTCTGTAAATGATCCAAATGTTCTTCTTCTGTTTGAGATCTAGCTATCATATCGTCCATATAAACCTCTATTTCGTGATGTATCATGTCGTGAAATAAGGCTACCATGGCACGCTGATAGGTTGCCCCAGCATTCTTCAACCCGAATGGCATAACCTTGTAGCAGAATATGCCCTACTGTGTGACAAAGGTTATTTTCTCCATGTCCTCAGGCATCATTTTGATTTGGTTGTAGCTTGAGAAACCTTCCATGAAGGAAAACACTTTGTGATGTGCAGTATTGTCAACTAGAATATCAATATGGGGAAGTGGGAAATCATCCTTAGGGCTTTCCCTATTAAAATCTCTGTAGTCCATGCACATTCGTACCTTGCCGTCCTTTTTGGGCACGGGGACAACATTGGAAACCCATTGCGGATAGGAGGTGACGTCCAAGAATCCGACGTTGAATTGTTTCATGACTTCAGTTTTAATCTTCTCCGACATGTCTGGTCGCATTCGATAGACCTTTTGTTTTACCGGAGGACAACCCTCTTTTGTAGGTAGACGATGTACTATGATATCTGCATCAAGTCCTGGCATGTCTTTGTACGACCAAGCAAAGACCTCGACATAATCGTGTACAACTGAATCAGACGCTCTTTGACACTGGGTTCCAGATTGGCACCCATCTTGACTTCTCTTTTGTCTTCTTCGGTACCTAGGTTGATATAGCCACTGGTTCTTCGTGGGGCTGAATGGTCCTCTCTTCTTGTTGTAGTAACCTGGTGAGTTCCCCTGGTACTTCACAATCTTCCTCACCTTCGTCTTTGGCTTGGTAGATTAGATTTTCAGAATCACAGAAGGCCATAGCAGAACCGTTACCCATGGGATCCCGAATGGATGTAGATCTGAAATTTGAATGTGAGTGTGTGTGAGAGTATAACTATCTTTGAAAGAAATGAAAATGTAAAAAGAAAAACAATGAGCATAAATTTTGTATGCAAAAACGTCCATGATTCATTGATGTCATATGGAAATGAGATAATAACCCTTACAAATGGACTTGTATCTCGGGTAAGACACAAGGTTTTAAGAGTCTGAATTGTTTAATATTACAGATCCGACAAAATTCAAAGACAAATTATTGTGGGATAAAAGTGATCGGGGTAAAATCTCTAGCTTCCCAATTGCTGAGCCCTCCATCGAAAGTTGGGAAAATCCAATCCTCTAGGTCATAGTTGTCTTCATCATCCTCCACGATGTTGACTTCGCAGTTGCTGATCTTCAAGGGTGGTCATCTGGCACGAGCACGACGTAGAGATTTTTGGGCTCCTGAAGTGAAACCCAAACCGAATTTGTCAGATTTGTATGGGATATCTGAGAGTTGGCCCCAAATAGTGCACCCACCTTCTTCTATCACTGCCTTGACACCTTTCAAAGACGACATCTTGAGCGGAGGCCTTGTAATATTTGGGACTTGAGAAACAACCTTGGTTACTGCCACAGTCTGTGGGACTTCTTCAAAGTGCTGGAATGGAGTTTTAATAAATTCACCATCTAATTCCACACATCTGAAGGAATTTAGATGGCTGACCATATACACTTCTTCTCCATGAACAATGATGATTTTCCCTTGAATTGGATATTTTAGCATTTGATGCAACGTAGAGGTAATGGCACCAGCATTGTGAATCCACAGTCGGCCTAATAAGTAGGAATACGAAGGGCAAATATCTATTACATAAAAAGTTGAATCAAATGTTTGGGTTCCAACTTTTATGGGGATGTCCACTTCCCCATGCACCATGCTTTTTTGAGCCATCGAAGGCCCTCACTACTATGTTGCTAGGTTTCAAGGTCAATCCTTAACAGTCAAGCCTATGAAGAGCCTTTTTAGGCAACACATTCAGAGACGAACCAGTATCCACCAAGACATGAGCCAAGGTCGTGCCCCTGTATTCGACTGAGACATGCAATGCCTCGTTATGTCCCCCCCCCCCTCGGTGTTAAATCAGCATCCGAAAAACCTAAACCATTATCGGTAGTTAAGCTGGCTACGCAGTCTTGGAACTGATCGACAGATGTTTCTTGGGGTACATGGGCAGTTTTAAGGAATTTTACCAAGGCCTTTGCATGAGCCTCAGAACGTAGTAATAAAGCCAGCATGGAAATTTTTGATGGAGTTTGCCCCAGTTGTTCGACTACATTGTAGTCGCTTCTTTTTATAATATTTAGAATTTCCTCCATCTCTTTTTGGGAGGCCTCAAGGATAGCTACTGATTATGCCTTTGTCCGGACAGGCTCAACCAAAATACCTTTGCCTCGAGTCTCGGTTGACTCGGCAGTAGGAATGTCAGTAGGGGTGATAACAGGGTCTGTAACAGTTTTGTTAATAGGAGTATTAGCAGAGATGATTGTAGGACTAGGAATAGCCTTTGGAGGAGCAACAACAACAGGAATGATTACGGGTCAAGAAATAGCTTTTGGGGGAGCAATTTCTGGAGAGAATACCCTTCCACTTTGGTTTATCTTACTAGTCCCTGCGATATTACTGATATCAGAGTCAACTTTCTCAAAACTTGAATCTTCAACAGCTGGCCAATCTTGCTTGATACCATGATAGTAGACATCACCTCCATAATTCCATGGGACGGTTTTGTCTGACGAATACGGGATTGGTCCAGGCATTGTAATTATGAACAAAGCTACTTTAGGATATGGTGTAATTCTAATGGGTCTTTTGGTGGAGACCCTGGAAGAATTGGCGGAAATGGTCACGATGGAAACATCATTATAAGAAACAGTTGGAATAGAAGTCTTCTCGAATAAAATTTCCTTATCATCTATTAGGCATTGAATGCCTGCTTTTAACAAATGACAGCTGGTTGGTGAGGATAAACAAAAATGACAGCCTTCGTCACAGTCTGGGAATACACCAGCATTTAACAAGTTCTTTTTGATAGTCAGGAGTGGGGTCACAAGTTTATCAACCAAAGTAACAAACATATCTTCCTCAACAGCATTGACATCACGGTCGTGCTTGGGCATAGGGGCAATAATAACATTGGGAATTTCTGGCATATCGAATTCAATCTCTTTGGCTTCAAGAAGGTTATGTATCTTGTTCTTCAGAGCCCAATAGTTGTTAGTGTCATGGCCGAGACTCTCAGAATGGTATGCACAGCAGGCATTAGGATGATAGTGAGGAGAGGTTGTGTTACGATTCTTTGGAGATTCTTTTAAAGTCACTAGATTGGATCTTAACAAATGTGGCAATACTTGAGATAGTGTCATATTAATTCGGGTGAACTGTCTGACTGGTCTTTCCGTTCTTGGTTAGTTGCTTCTTTGCTGAGCAGGTGTAGGTTTAGGAATCATGACAACCCCCACCATTGGATGACGTTCAACCCTATCTTGGTTTCTCTGAGGATATACAACAACAACTTCTTTCTTTCCAATGAATGGTTTCCTTACAGCAGCAGAGGATGTATCTTTCTGAATCTTCCCATTATTTATCCCGGCTTCCACCCTTTCTCCGGTCAATATCAACTCAGTAAAACCTATTGATGAACTCCCAATTAAGTGATTGAAGAAAGGACCGGACAAGGTGCCCAAGAACATGTCTACTAATTATCTTTCATATAGGGGAGGCTGGAATCTTCCTGCTAAGCCTTTCCATTTTTGCGCGTAGTCTTTAAAGCCTTCACTTGAAACCATGGCCATACTCTGGAGTTGAGTACGGGTAGGCGCAAGGTCTGCATTGTATTGTTATTGTTTGTAAAAGGTAGCAGCCAAATCTTCCCAGTTATGAACATTGGCTATTTCTAACTAATAAAACCAATCAAGTTGAGTTCCAGACAGGCTATCTTGGAAGAAGTGTACCCATAAATCCTTGTCGGTGGTATGAGGCTGGATTTTCCTCACATAGGACCAGAGATGCATTTTATGACATGAAACTCCATCGTATTTGGAGAATACCAGTGCCTTGAATTTTGGAGGGATGACAATCCCAAATACTAAACCCAATTCCTCAAAGTCCAATCCATGCACTTTTTGAATTTCCATTGCACTTAATCGTTCTTCTAGATGCTTATACTTGTCGTCGACCGAAGGGTATTGTTCTTCAGAATAATCTTCTTCTTCCTCTTCCTCTTCTGAATCTGGCTAGACAACTACTTCCTTGCCTTTCCCATCTTGATTGTCTTTCTCACCAGATGACATTGCAAAGTCTAGGGTCCTTCTTGATTTCCCTTGGAATCTTCTTCCCATATTCAGAACTCCGGTTATTTTCTTTATTTTCTTCTTTTTCTCTTCAACCAGCAAGGTCTTCAGCTCTTCCTGTCCTTTGGCTAGAGTTAAGAACATCTATTGAAACTGAGCATTTTGTGCTTGGAGGTCCTTCACCATTTGCTCGAGATCCATCTTACTAAAATAAACAGTAGAAAGATGAGGAGACTTGTTGCAAGAAACCTGCTTATGTTATGATGAATGGTAAATGCATATGCAATGATTTCAAGGATTTTAAAGATTCAAATTTTTTTTGGACAAAAAGAAAACACACGTTATATTAATAAATTAAAGCTTGAGTACATCAATGCCTCTTTGGGCAAAACAATAAAAAAAACTCTAAGATTAAAAGTTTGTACGCATCCTCTTTGGTGCGATGTAGGCATTCACAGTTTGCTCCTCATGAAGTTGCTTAGTGAGTTTCAAAACCTTCTTCTCGCTAGCATATAATTGGGCTTCGAAAGTGTCTCGTTCCCCCTTGAGTTGTATCCAATATCTTTGTAAGTCTTCAAGAGAGGTGGGCATGTTAGGATGCAGGATAGTGTATGGAACATCTCCTTCCATAACAGGCTCAATGATTACTGGGAGAATGGAAGGATATGGCATCATAAGACTCTGAGCACAAGTTCGTACCCATTTGAGGTAAGGCTCAAGAGGGATGGAATTCTTATGCCCCAATGTCTTGCTATCTACCTTGTTCAACATCCTCCAAGCTCGGATAAACCTCTAACGATGATCTTGAACATTGTTCTCATAGTCAAATACCAAACCTTGAATGAGCATCTCATGTGGGCCATCCCTTCGGGCGTAACCAAACTGTCTTAGAGCTAAACAAGGGTTATAGGTGATACCTCCCCTAATGCCAATTAAATGGACATTAGTGAATTCTCCACAACGGTCGACAATAGTAACATTCTCTAAGGATCAGGAACACCAATGAATGTCTGAATGTTTAAGCGTTATTAACCTTTGTGACCATCTTGAACCTTGCTCGTTCTTCAACACAGATTGGGGAAGATGTGAAATAAACCATCTTGCCAAAAGAGGAGTACAACATATAAGGATACCTCTTTTCCTCATAGTGCGAGTGTGAAAAGAATGTAGGATGTCTCCTAGCAAAGTAGGAACTAGGTTGCGGGAAATGAAGATTTTGACGACGTTTACATCTATGAGTTGGTCAGGATTTGGAAACAAAACCATCCCATAGATGAGGACAGCCATAATTTCGTCAAAATCTTACAAATCCAAAGAGTTCCAACAGTTTTGGGCTTTCTCAAATAAAAACTTTTCTAGGAAACCTTTGACACCACTCCTTGTTTCCCAATTAGTTGTGATATCAGATGGTTGCAAGTGTAGAGCTTGAGAAATTTCTTTTGGCTTTGGGTCTCTTTCCGTACTGTTGAAATGTAGTTGATTAAGAATGGGAATCCTCAAGAGTTGTGAGAATTCTTCCAAAGTTGGCACAAGTTGATAATCAGGAAATGTGAAGCAATGGTGTAAAGGATCAAAGAACTGAAAGAGCACCTTCATCATGTCTTCATCAGGGTTGAAGGTAACCAAGTTTAGTCGGCGACCGTGTCGTTTGGTGAACGGAGAATTCTCAGGAATCCTTGTTGCTAACTCTTTGAGTTGATGAGGAATCCTTACGAGATTGACTTGAATAGTTTTCCTGTGAATAGAATCCATGTCCTACAAAACAGAACAAAGATAAATCCAAAAATCCTTGAAATGGTTAGTGAATGAATATGATGTTGTGATGTTCATGATGTTATGTACAAGTATGTATACCTAAACAAAGAAAACAAGTCCTTAGGTTTAGGCTTGCATGGAGTCTCATGGGTAAGTACCCTTTTGAAGTTTAGTTGGCTCAAACCTGTCCTAACAATAGTAACTGGGTTCTAAGGAGCTCAATATCACTGGTTTGTTTCCTTGGTCATTATTTCAGCACAAACCTCTTTAATGGCGACTGAAATATCCCAAAAAACTAAACTTCAATGAGTGTAGTATTGAGTATCTACCAACTTCATACTGCACCAAAGTCGGTCATCTCACTACGTTCTAATGGCCAAGTTGGTCAAGTAAAGGTTCTAAAAGTTCATTAGTGCTTCATGACATCACTCAGCGGCCCCTTATTTTCCTTGATTAACTCAAGGGCTACCGATACCCACAAAAATGTCGCACTAACGTAGCTATTACTTAGACCATGTCGGTATACCCCACACAGTTTCCACAATGTATTGCTACTTACCTATAAGGTATCCCAAATCCGGGTAGAGGATTCAAACCCAAACAAAGAACCACAATGTAAAGCAAACAAGTCAAATAATGAAAGCAAGTAAATGTGATCTAGCCCTTAGGTAACCCCAGTTTTAGAATTTTCCCCAGCAGAGTCGCCAATTCTGTGATACGGTGGGAGAACTGACTTGAATGTTTTGCGTTTGATCACAGATGTTGCGGTTTAGCAAGAGTCGCCACCGACTTTTCTTTTATCCAAAAGGAAAGGTGAAAAAGCACAGGAAAGATCTTTGAGATTAGTTCTTGAGTTTGGGGGTAGATTATGAAAAGGGAAAGTATTAGTACCCTTTTCATTCATGGTTTTCCATGGGCTCTTAGTTACTTACTAGATCACTTTCTTTTGTTTAAAATTATGCTTTGTGTGGTTTTTAAAAGTATTTTGTAAAGAGGCCATTGTTTAGGCAAACTTTGTAATGATTCTCGTTTGTAAGAATGTATACATAGTGTTTGATCTTTTGAAAATGTTTTTAAGTTTGAAAGATGTTTTGAGAGTGTGGGTGTTTGTTTTTGAAAATAGCAAGGATGTTTTTGTTTTTAAATGGAGCAAGTAACTAGGAACAATCTAACTACTTAAAAGTCTTTCATGTTCATTTCCTTTTTCCTTTGACATTGTTATCTTACCATTGATTTGGTAAGTATCCCTATCTTTGGATGTAAACGGGACGGGCGTGGGTCATCGTATAACCATGATTAGCAATGTTGCAAGGTATCTTAGAATTTTTCATTAGGGACTAAGATCATTTTGAAAGGCAACTGAGATAGCGTCATCGTGGGACTATGATCTTATATTTTACTTGTTTTTGCTAAGATAACTCACATGCGTAATATGACCATTTAGTAAGGCAACCAAGTGGATTTTACCCTAAGGGTGCTTGTGTACAAGTGTATTGTTTTTCATGCTTGGTTTTGTCTTTGATTAGGGTTTTCTAATTGATTGGTTTTAGTCTTTCCATACAAACCCTAATTACTAGCATTTGTATATAAAGCGATAAATTGCGGAATTTAAAATTACTACACTATTACAATACTCATTGGAGGGGGTGTACAAATTATAAATGGGGATTGCAAGAAAATAAAGCCTAATTATCTATTACAACCATATTGAATTGGTATAAGAATTGAAATAAATAACATACAAAATGAATAAATATACAAGAATGTAAATGTAAAGAAAATGGATGTTTGTTTGGATTTTTTAGGGAAAAGGGGTTTTGTTTTAACCTAATTAACTAAAAGAAAAATAATTAATTAAAATTAAAAACCTAAATTTACTAGAAAAAGAAATTAAATAAAACCCTAATCTAGTAATTGATTAAAAAATAAATTAAGTTTGTAAGAAGAATATTTTTGGTATTTTTTGTCTTAAAAATAATTTACAGTATTATAAAATATGTTTTGGTCTTTTTTGCTTTTAAAAATAATAATTTTAAATGTGTAAAAGAAAATAACTAAAACCCTAGTTTTTTTTAATTAAATTTATAAACCAATTAATAAATAAATGAAGTATGATAAGATAATTTTTTTGTGTAAAAATAAGTAAACTATATTAAAATATAAATCTAATATTTTAATATTTTTTCTGATTTTTTTTAATATTAGATAAAATATTTAAGAAAATAAATAAATAAAAATACGAAAAAGAAATAAAAATGGGCTAGGGTGTAAATAGCCAACAGGGGGTTAGAACTGGAAAAAAACATAAGCCCAAGGAGATGAGGCCCAGGTGTCTGCCAAATTTGTTTTCTTCAAAATATGAAAAATATGGAAAAAAAATCCAAAAGGGTACCACTGGGGCTCCAACCCAGGTCCCTCTAGTCATAGGCGCACGCTTCTACCACTGGAGTGGCTATACATCCGTTTATATAATCAAAACAACAAATATATGATAGTAAACAAGTCCATGGCCCGAACTTCATCTTCAACCTCACGCCCAGCCAGAGCCTCTGTATCTTGTTCAAATCTCAACAAAAATGAAAATTGTAAACATGAAACTTGTAGCAAATTTCCTCATTATTTCAGAAATGCAAAGAAATAAAATTATAGATCAAAGATAAGCATGGATTTTAATGGCCCTAATCTGAACCCTAAAAATCTCAGAAACTTCAATCTTAAAATTGTCTAAGCTAAAGCAAAATTAATGAAAACTATAGACATGGTTAGCTTTAGGGCAATGATATGTATATTTTTCATTCACAAATAAACCATTAATGATGCCTGTATGAAAAGTTCCAAAGTTAGAAAACTTAACTTGCAAGAGGGTATCGGGTTTGGAGTTTGAGTAGCTTTCAGTGAGTTCCAATGATTGGATTAGCTTCCTCAAGTTCTCAGGAAGCTAATGGGATGCTTAGCTTGAGCTGAAAATGCTTGAGGAGTTCTAGAGAAGTCAAGGTGCAAGGTGTTGTTTTTGAAAATGGTGGATGATGATGGAGGTGTTACAGTGATACTGCGGGTGTTGGGATTGTTTGTATATGTTGTTTAGAAGCTTTTGAAAGTAAAAGGCCAAGAAACACACGAGCAAATTTGGAGATTGGAGTCAAAACTCAGAAATGACAAGTTTTGAAGTGTTTTTAGTTATTCTGTGTTCTTGGTCTTTTCAGGGGTCAAACATGTGTGGGATATGTGGCAAATGACTTGTGTATGTATAAACAAGAGGTCTTGAGTGCTTTGCAAAGTCAGAAGTACAAGTTATAAGCTATTTGCTATGTTACTTGATTTTGAAGAAAAATGGGAAAACAAGTTTCAAGAGGAGGTACAAGCATGAGCTGAGTGATTGTAAGTATCTAACAAGTTTCTCTTGAGTTATGGGACTTGTATGATCAGAAGAAAGCAATCGCAAGGCTCAAGAACAAGTTTTGTGCAAAAAGTCACATTATCAAAATGGCATTGTGCACTTTCTTCCCAAAATGGATATAAAGCATGGCCTTGCATTGAATGCTTGAAATGAGACCTCTATCAGCTGTGAAAGCAATTAATTATTGAGTGCCTAAAAAGTTTGAGGCCTGCAAAGTAGAGGTTATGCAGCATAAGTTTGAATTTTGAATTTTGTTCATCACAAAATGACTTGTAATTCAAGTGATAAAACCCTAACTTCATCTCTTCGATTCTCCCTACTCAAAAATGATCTCAAGGAGTTCTTGGACATTTTGGAAAGATCAAATGTGCTATATAACCCATATTTGAATTACTTTTGAAAATTCCCCTCGGAACTATATGAAAAAGTGCCATGAAGTTAGATCAAAATCCTGACCAAATTAGGGCAAAATTTCACTAAGTGTTTTTGTTTCAAGACCATGTATTCTTAAAATTATAACTTGAGATCCAAGCACTTTACAAAGGATTTGTGTAAAGAAAAATTTTAGATTTCACGGAGATCTACAACTTTCATGTTGGAAGTTTCTTTTAAATCATCTCGCATCATGGTGAAAATTTTGCTCAAAGTTGTGAAAAAATAAGAAATTTCCAACACTTAGAAAAATTTCTAAGTTTAGAAATTTTAACTTTTCAAAATGAAATCTTGAATTTTTGATTTCTTGATGAATAAGTTTCATATTTTGACATGCCTTGATGAATTGTGATCTTTGACATTTGATTTTGACCAAAAAGTCAAAGTTTGACTTTTCAGTATACAGTTGACTTTTAAGTAGTTGACTGAAAATTCATCTGTCAATCCATTGGACTTGAGCAATGTTTTGAGCCATGTCATTAGGAAAAAATGATGCAATTGGACTCTTGATATCATGCCTTAAATTAATTGATCATTTGTTAGTTCAAAATTCAAGAACTGCCTTTTCCCAGTCAAAACCCTAATTTTGATCATTTTGCCCTTTTGAAGATTTGATCAAATTTCTTGAGGAATTATGGTCCAAACGTGATAAAATTATACATATGAGTTTAAAATGTTGATGTGGATAAAAAAATATGAAGTTTGACTGTAAATTGGCCATGGTTGACTTTTTCCCCAATACAGTTGGTTTTTAAGTCAACTGCTCAATTGACTGAGCAAAAGTGTGATCCAAAGCTTGAAACTTGACATGAGTAATCTTGAGGGTCCATAATGATCCATGAAAGTCATATGGGGCATTGGAGTTCAAATATCCTTGTGCAACCTCAAACCCTAATTTTGGTCATCAATACTTAAGGAGGTGTCTTGAGCTGATCAACCCTTGTGCAGTCTTGAGCCAAAGGAAATCTTTTGAGCAAATTCTTGATAAGTGAGAGAGCAAATTTTGGGGTACAACACTAACTAGTAATAATATTATTAATAATATTAATAATAACTATAATACTAATAATAATAGTATTGCCCTTCAATTTCCCTTATTATCAATATTTCACCATATGATAAGCTTATGCTAATTATTTAATTAAGACTAAGATATCACATACCCTTAGTTATGCCAACATAATTTAAATACAACAAATAAAGACTGAATATTTAAATTGGCGTTTCAACTCTCCCCCACTTAGAATATTTTCTTCCTCGAAAATGACTTGATGCGAACAATTCTGGATAAGACTCCCGCATCTTGCTTTCTAATTCCCATGTCATACTTTCTCTGGATGCTCCTCCCCAAACTAATTTTATAAGAGGAATTTATTTACCCCTTAGCTTCTTCAGTTCATGGTCTTCGATCCTCACTGGTAAGGTCTCCACCGTAAGGTTATCCCTCACTTTTATGTCATTCATCGAAATTACATGAGACGGATCCGACATATACTTTCGAAGTTGCAACACATGTAACACATCATGCAAATTAGAAAGGTTAGGTGGTAATGTCACTCTATAAGAAATAGTCCCCATTTTTTCTGAAATTTGATTCAGACCAATAAACTGAGGAGTTAACTTCCTTGACTTTAGAGCACGACCTACACCAGTTATCGGGGATACTCTCAAGAATACATGGTCTCCCTCTTGAAACTCAAGGTATTTCCTCCTCCTATCATGGTAACTCTTTTCTCTACTCTGCGAATTTTTCATCTTCTCTTGGATCATTTTCACTTTCTCCATATTCTGTCGCACAATTTCGGGTTCGAGCATCACACTTTCACTAGATTCATACCAACACAAAGGCGTTTTGTACCTCCGACCATACAATTCCTAGAAAGTTGCCATACCAATACTAGAATGAAAACTATTGTTATAAGTGAACTCAATTAGTGGAAGATAATTGTCTCACGTACCTCCCTGCTCAAGAATACAAGCTCTCAACAAATTCTCTAATGACTTAATAGTTCTCTCTGTCTGACCATCTGTTTGTGGGTGATACGTAGAACTCAATCTCATTTTAGAACCCAATGCATCATGCAAAATCTTCCAAAAATTAGAAGTAAATCTTGGATCTCTATCAGATACAACACTTAATGGAACACCGTGTAGCTTCACAATTACGCGGATATAAATCTCCGCCAGCTTTGGAACATGAAAACAGATATTAATTGGAATAAAATAAGCTGATTTTGTCATCCTATCAACAATCACCCAAATCATATCATGTCCTCTCGAAGTATTTGGCATCCCTGTCACAAAGTCCATCGATATACTATCTCACTTCAACTCCAGAATGTCTAACGGTTCCAACAATCTTACAGGCTTCTGATGTTCGATTTTCAACTTCTGACAAGTCAAACATGCATACACAAACCACGCTACATCCTGTTTCAACCCGGACCACCAAAATAACTTTTTCAAGTCGTGGTACATATTGGTAGCTCCCGGATGGATACTCAAACTGATTCTATGACTTTCTTCTAGAATTATTTTTCTCATCTTTGCATTATCGAGAATACAAATCCTATCGCAAAATCTCAACACACCTTAGGCATCTACTTTAAATTCACTATCCTCATATTGGTTACTCCTAACCATCAAGTCTACCAACTTCACATCTAACTTTTGAGCCTCTTTAATACTATCCAAGAAATCATTGTTAATCTTCAGCATTTCTAACATCACACTTTATGGTGTCACTTTACATACTAAACTCATGTCTCTGAATTTCTCGATCAACTCTAATTCTCTAACCATCATAGCCGACATATGTAATGTAACGTCTTCCTACTTAAAGCATCTGCTACAATGTTAGCTTTACCAGGATGATAGTTTAAGCCAAAGTCGTAGAGAGAATGTGTTTGACATTTGAGAAGATACCATAGACAAGATTCTAATATGTCTCCTTTGATCAAAAGGATCTTCCAGATGTCTAGAGAGAATGCCCTTGACATTTGAGCTTGATCTCCATATATAAAGGATATGGAAGTGATACCTTTATCAAGCCTCCACAAGAAAATAAATCATAACCTCTGCACTCTAATTTACTTAGATCATAAATAAGCTAATCTAATGAGTGCCTAATATGTTGATCGTGTCTTGACCAACATACTTATTTCAGACATGTTTCTAGAAAAGAAACTTCTTAGACACAAAACACATATGCCTCCTCTTCCAGATCAGGAGTAGGTTCCAAATATAAGTGAGTCAACATATACTGTCTTAGCCGGCGAGAAGCCCATGCCAGAGCGTAGCAAGTTTTCTCGAGCAATGAATATTTGGTTTCATAGTCAGTAAACTTTTTGCTCAGGTAATAAATAGCATGCTCTTTTCGGCCAGACTCGTCATGTTGGCCTAAAACACACGCCATAGAGTTCTCTAATACCGTCAAGTACATGATCAAGGGTCTTCCTTCAACTGGAGGCATGAGAATAGGAGGTTCTTATAGGTATTCTTTGAATTTGTCAAAGGCAATATGGAATTCATCATTCCATCTGTCTACCCGATCTTTCTTCAAGAGTTTGAAGAGTGGCTCACAAGTAGCAGTCAAGTGTGATATGAAGCGAGAAATGTAATTGATATGACCCAAGAATCCTCTAACTTCTTTTTCAGAATGAGGGACTGACATTTCTTGTATGGCCTTTACCTTGGCAGGATCAACTTTAATACCTTTCTTGCTGACGACAAAATATAGAAGCTTTCCAGATCGTACTCCAAACGTGCACTTGTTAGGGTTTAACCTCAGCTTGTACTTATTCAGCCTCTCGAATATCTTGTACAGGTGATCGAGATGTTCTTCTTTGGTTTGTGATCTAGCAATCATATCATCCACATATACCTCTATCTCATGATGAATCATATCATGAAACATAGCTACCATAGCTCTTTGATATGTTGCCCCTGCATTCTTTAATCCAAACAGCATGACCTTGTAGCAGAAGGTGCCCAATTGCGTAACAAAAGTAGTCTTTTCCATGTCTTCGGGAGCCATCCTTATTTGATTATAGCCTAAGAAGCCATCTGTTGTACCCCAAAATTTTCCCTCCCATTTTACTCAACAAATGTCAATTAAGTCCCCAAGTTGCTCAAGAAAGTCCAAGAGTTGACCAGACAAACTCTCTCCTAAGGCAATTAGGGTTTCCATTTTCAATCAATATGTGTGAACCACAAAGGAATTAAATTCTTCCCAAGGTCCTGTTATGTTCCCAAGATCATCCATTCTAAGTTTCAGGCCTTGCATAAGAAGTTTGCTCAGTCAACTGCTCAGATGCTTGAGAATCAACTATACTAAGTCAAAAGTAAACTATGGCCCACATATAGTCAAACCTCAAGATTTTTGGTCAACATTAACATTTTGAAGTAACTTCCATCATTTGATCAAGGGTTGATCATGATTCCTCAAGGGATTCTCCAAATTCATCAAAATCCAAAAGTTGCTAAATTAGGGTTTTGCAGGAAAAGTCAACCCAACTTTGACCAAGCATACCTTCTTCATATTGTATCAGAAAGTTTCCATCCAAAGATCATTTTGGAGAGGATGCAATTCCCTACAATTCATCTTCAGCTCACAAGTTCAGAATATGCACTCGTAGAAAGATATGAATTTTGACATTATAGGTCCTTTTGAAAAGTCAACAAAAACACCTTTTGGGTCAAAGCTTCATACATGAACATGGAAGATTCAATTGAGATGAGACCAAAAGGGTTGCTTAGGGTACATCCCAAAATTTCTAAAAAGTCCAAGAACACCTCTCTAGGGTTAAAATTGGAGGAGTTATGCCTTGTCAAAGTTGAGCTTTTTTGCAAAATTGCCAAAAGTCAAATGTGCTCACAAATGCATTTTTTGCTAAATGGGCCTAACTTTTTATGCTTGCACCTCACTTACAATGTGGTCCACGACTCAAACATTCACCCACACATTATTTGCTTCATTTTTCAATTTATTTTGATTTTTTGTTAATTAAAAAATGAATTAAATCAATTAATTGATGAATAATAGCAAAGATATGATTTGATTTGGTTTTTATACAAGTTGGAAATCAGAATATGCTGAATTATCAAGGCCAAAACGAATCAAGCATAATTGGTATAAGAAAGGGAAGATTTGGCTCAAAATAACTAGTTTTCATATGGTTAAAGAATCAAATCAAATCTCATCAAATTTCAAGATTTGATACAAATTTGTTTACCTAATTCAGTCTACTATAAGGGCATAACAATTCCAGATCAAAAAGAGGGAGGATGGGAGGCGTGAAACTGTCAGAAGAAAACTGAAATTTTGGACAAAAAGTGTGAGTTCGAAATCCATCTTAGAGCCATCCTCAAGGAGTTTCAAGGCTAGCAATACATTCCTGGACAACTCAGGAAGCTTCTTCATTCATTTGCAAGCCTCAAAGTGTCAAGAATCGCATGTTACAACATCACGGTTGGCACAAAAAAACTCAAATTCGATTTCTATGATTTACACATTATAAATGTATTTTACCCATATATTTATGTTCACCATCATGTTTGCAATGTTTCTGGATAGTTTGATTTAAGTTACAGTGCAGGAACAAGCTTTTGCCATTGCTAGGGTTTCGTGCTCCAATTTGGGGTTTTGTGATTTAAGCAAAATTAGGCCTGATAATAGGTACCATGATGATCAGAGCTTCAAACCCAGTTGATTCATGGTCCCAAAATGAATTTATATTGTGTGTGCTTGATTATTGAATAATACAGGTTTACAGTTACAGCAAAACTGTTGTAAGTAAAAGTCTCCTATCTAAAACGACAGACAGGGAAGAAGACAACAACGTGTCACAACCTGACTGGCTTGGTTTGAATTTTGGCGCGTTTTTGGCATAATCATTATTTTACACTTATTGTTTCATCTTTTGATTATATGTATGAGTTAACATCCAGCGCAGTTGGTCAAAGAAAGGAAGTCAGAAGCTCATGTCCTGGGTTCGATCCCAGGCGTGGGATTTTGGCATTTTCTCCATTATTTTTACCAGGTCCAGCATACCTCATCTTCTAAGGATCATCATCCTCTGGATCCATCTACAGCCAGATCCAACATACCTCATCTTTTGAGGATCATCATCCTCTAGATCCACCTCCAGCCAGATCCAGCACACCTCACCTTCTGAGGATCACCAGCGCCCTCTTATCTCATCCTCTGGATCCATCTCCAGCCAGATCCAACGTACCTCACCTTCTGAGGATCATCATCCTCTGGATCCATCTCCATCCAGATCCAGCGTACCTCACCTTCTGAGGATCATCATCCTCTGGATCCGTCTCCATCCAGATCCAATGCCAGCATACGCAGGTCCATCATGAGCCCCCAGAAGATGGTCTCATTGGATCAGGAGCCAAACTCTGGGCCATGCTTCTGGGTTTCAAAAGTTCAGCACCCCCAGATCTGCTGACAGCAGGCCCATTTGGTTATTTCTACTATTTTTCTTTAACTTCTTTTCTTTAATTATTTTGTTTCTTTAATCAATACAAAAATTATTTTATTAAATTAACAAATAAAAAAAATCACAAAAAGACTTATTTTCTTAATAAATAATTAATTAGTTTAATTAATTTAGGGCAACTTTAATTTCTTTCATAATTTAAAAACAATTAGAAATTAGGTTTAATTAATTCGTGATTTAATTGTTTTCTCAAATATAAATCCACAAGAATTTATTTCTCTCAATTAGGGTTTTAAGTTATTAATTACCGTCCTCGTATTTAATTTGCCGCGGGCTTGTTAATTATTTTTTCCATTATTTTGTAATTGTTCAGGGTTTGTAATAGTTAAATTAGGGTTTTATTTCTTGCTTTAAATCCCCAATTTTTGGTTATGTAATTAATCCCCCTCCCCGAAGCCTTGTAATAGCTAGGTTTTACTTCCTCACACTTTTAATTTCCGCAATCTTTAACTATTAGATGTATGGCTAATAGGATTGTATGGCAAGAATGCATAAAAAATTAAAACAGTTAGAAAACCCTAATATGCAAAAATAACAATAACTGAAAAAAGCACACTTGCACATGCTCACTCTTAGGGTATACTCTCACTCCGGTTGCCTTCGGTAAACGGTCATGAAGCATAGGATGTTTTATAGGCTATCCTCTATGTCCCAAAGATCAAATTGTCTCATTCGAATGTTGCCTCAGAAATGTTGCCTCGAAAAAGATCTTTAGGACTCTAGGATGGTTACTAAGGTGTCCTAACATTGATTTTGTGACCGTACGTCCCTTTCAAATGTCCCTTATAACTCCAACGATGGTGCTACCTACTCCTTAATAGTGGGATAGCGCTGTCTAAAGGAAATAGAATAGAAACGATATTTTTTCGAGTAGGTAGATGCTAGTAGGTACTTGCTCAAAGAAAACTTTTCACACAAACACCTTTCAAAACAATTCTCAAAACAAACTTCGTCACATCCTTGAGGACTGATACAAGGGTTATCACAAAGTAAAAACATTTTCAAGACAAACACACACAGGCAACTTGAAAAATGAGCAAGTACCTAAGAGCCCGTAGATAACTATGGATAGAAAAGGTGATAACACATTCCCTTTCTATAATCTACCCCCCGTACTCAGAAATATCTCGAAAAAAGGTATTTTCTGTTCTTTTTCCTTTTCCATGATTGGATGAAATAAAAGTCGGTGGCGACTCTTGCTTACCGCGACATTTTGCGAACACAAAACGCAAAATGAAAACCAGTATTAAACAGTCGGTTCTGCAACCGTATCACAAAACTGGCGACTCTGCTGGGGACTTATAAAGTGGGGTATACCTTAGGATCTAAGTCATTAAATTGCTTCTCTTGATTGTCTTGATTGCTTTACTTTTAAGGGTTTTGTCTGGGGTTATTATAGATCCTACACCTGGATCCGGGGGCACTTTTTAGGTAAATAACAGTAGATCGTGGAGATTGTATGGCATAGACCGATATGGTTTAAGAGATGGCTGTGTTGGTGTGGCACTTTGGTTGGTACCGGTATCCTTTGTGGGGAAACAAGGAGATTACAGGGCCGCCGCGTGGTGTCGTGAAGCACCAACGGACCTTAGAACCTCAGTTGAACAACTTGGCCATTAGAAAGTAGCGAGATAGCCGGCCTCGGTATAGAGCTGAGAACTAGTTGATACTCGATGCTACACTCATTGAGATCAGACTTTCGGGATATTTTGGCCGCAAGAAAAGATTAGGAGCTGAAACAATGCCTGATAAAGGATGGTTAGTGATATTGAGAATCTATAGAACCCGATTACTTTTTAAGACAGGTTGAACCAACTAAACTTCAAGAGGGTACTACCTTAAAACCCATGCAAGCCTAAACCTAAGGCTGTTTGTGTGACTTATGTGCTTTCAACTTGAACTACTTGCACAGTTTTATTATCTGACAACATGAGTTCCTTGCAGGTTTTGTTTACAGTCCTTATCCAATAACTTGGATTTCTTGTCGGGTTTACTTACTTACAACACCTTGCACTTTTGCTTAAACGCATAGCATACACATCATAACATCATGCCTTAACATTTCCTTAACCATTTCAAGGATCTCAAGGGTTTGTGATGCAGGTTATGGTAAATCAGACGTCTGGCAAGGGGCAAGGGGATTTATTTTCCTCTAGCCAATGCCTTCTAGAGATCAAAACACGATAACTTGAGTCAGTGGCTGTGACCCACTCGATATGGTGAGCTTGAATCTTAAAGAAGGACTCTCAACGACACGAAGTTTCTTCAATCAAGCTGCAATCAAATTCTAACAGTTTCTTGTTTACTCTGCGAGATCCTTTAAAACATTGCATACATATCCTTTCATAACAGGTATTCCAGTACAGTTCTCTCATGTTCTCGTTGTTTATTTCAGCAATGGCTCTCAAACAAGACAACCGAGATATTCAAACTCAAGAAGCTCAGTTCAGGGACATATTCCTAAACCTATCCAAGGGGCAGGAAGAGTTAAAAACACTCCTCGTTGGGAACTTGGTCAAGAAAAGTCCTGAAGACAATAAGGACGAACAACTGGAACAACTGCAAGCTGAGGTAGGTGCAATGAGAACCCAGATGCTGGGGCAGATGGCTCTTATCCAAGGCCTAGCCCGAAGGCATGAAGAGTTGAAAACCATCATCAACCAACTTCATCAAGACGGATACGACAGTATGAAGCAAACTGTCGAGTCCGGGGACCAAGTCATTGATCAACCTCCAAGAAGACAAGAGTTTGGTTTGGTGAAGAGTGGACCTTTCCAAATTGCTACTACCTCACGGGTCCAACAACAACCTCTCCAAAAACAACAGGTTAATCATAGTAAGCCAGATACACCCAAGAGACAATTCACCAAGATCAACATATCACTAGCATAAGCGTTACAACACATGTTAAAGGCAGGGATGATTACGTTAAAGGCTCCTCTACAGAATCCCAACACTTCTGCTCCCAATTACCACCCTAACGAAAGGTGTGCATACCATTCTGATAGTCCTGGGCATGATAGGAATGGCTGCTGGGCCCTGAAGAACAAAGTTCAGGATATGATTGACGCTAAGGAGATTGAATTCGACCCTTCAAATACTCATAAAGTGATCACTGCTCTTAGGCCAAATCATTGAGAGTGTCTAATTCATTTGTGATTTTTCAATTGTAATTTCTTTTGCTTGTTCGAACAATTACTGTTATGTCAAACTTTGGTGTTCCCATTAATGCATTGCATATGTTTGTCTTGAAGTAATTCATTATATTTAAACTGTGTTTTTACTTATTTTTTGTGATATTCAACTCTCGATTAAAAACTCTAAGCCTTTAGAGGGAGGATGACAAAAACAATACCACAATCTCTACAGTATGCTTTTGAACAGACCTTGTTGACGATGTACATGCGTTGTTTCAAATCCTAAAGAATGGAGTTATAAGGAAGATAATCCCTAGTCAACCCCTTCGAGCCAAAGAAGTAGGAGTTTTTCTTTTCACACATATTAAAACCCTTAATCATAACCTGGGGAAGGGTAGTTTTCTCAGTTAATTCAGAGGTGCATTCAGTCACAATCTGCCGCTTCGTACACAATGAGTGGCATCAAAGACGGTGATGGTTCCATATAATCATCAAGACAGCCAGTCATTATCTCTCAAAATAAAAACCCATTAAGTCAAAACTTATGAAGGAGACTTAAGAAAAAACACTAGGGCATCCTGCTGTCTGTAATCACAAAAAGAAACAGTTCAGGCAAAAGACAGGGATAATAAATTAAAAAAGAAAGAGGTCCCACAAACCCTCAACAAAAAAGAAATGACTGCCTATTCAAAATAAACTGTCAGTATCCGAACCATCACTGGAATATCAGAGCAAAGACTCAAACGGGATCTAAATGCATAATTAGTTGAGTTTAGGATCGAAGAACATCACGAAGAACGGGTGGGTATAAATAAAATTTGAGCCTTTATCCTTTGTTTCTTAAACCGTGAACCAGGCCACGTTATAACCCTTAAAAGTCCTAGCTGAAGCATGGGTTAGTTCGAAAGCATACTGTTACAATAGGTATCTTGACTCCTGAAGGTCCGTTACAAATCCTGAGTTGATATCACATCTTTGAAAAATTCTATTTTTTCTAATAAAAAAACTGCATTTTCAAAACATCAAGATAGACGTAAGCTTTGCATTCTTAAAATAACATTGTTTGCATATGACCGTTTGTTCAACAACAGAGAAATTTGCATGCCGAATATCTAGTGGAAAAAAACCTTCTCAATAAAAAGGATCACCTCAAGTGGAAAAACACTTCCAACCAAGGGGCACGACATGATCATTGTCCATCATCTGGGGCAGTCAAGTCAAGATTCAAGGAATCTCTCAAAGATGCCAAATGGCCAGGGGCAGATCTCCATCTGAATCACTTAGGGGCATTGGGAATGAATTCCAGCAACGAATCTTGTACGATCAAACAAACATCTTCTGGTAGTGTGGCAACACAACACTACCGACAATGACAACTCCCTACACCCTGAGAGCGTGGACATAGTCAGAAAATACTGCGCATGAACAAAGACCCGCTAGGTTGACTGGCCTAGGAAAAAATAAGGGCATCCCGGCGAACCAAAAGGGTTCGGGCAAAATTAGGGATAAAAACAAAAAAGATCTATACACCCGGCAAGTCGAAAACCTGAAAAGGCGACTTGGGCAAGAAAGGGTATCCGGTGTACTGAAAATCTGAAAAGACAGTCCAGGTAAAAGTTAGGGATTAAAGCGTACGACTATGTCCCATTATCTTGTCACTTGCCTATCAATGGAAGACTTATCATTCTGATCGGCAGTTACCAAGCACCTCATAAGTTGGGATGACACTCAATTCACAAGGCCTCCGCAGGCACTTTCTCCAGCAGGTACAGGGGCAGAAAAGTCTTGATGCAAAGTCATTATCATATCCTCAGCATGCATCCCAGTAACATCCACACTCCCCACAGAGTAGAAGTATCCAAAAGCGTTGTTTTCAGTTCCCCGGAAACAAGACATAACTATCCACAACCAAGGTTCGTAATCGCAGGCGAGTTAACAAATTTCATTCCCCAAGCGGAGTCTATTTCTATAGATGCAGAAGCTAAATCTCCAAGAGAGCTCATCACTTCCAACATCAGAATTTCATCCCCAGTTGAGTTTATCTCTCCAGATCAGCAGGTCGACCAACAGAGTATCTCTTCCCCCAAAGTCTGGTCCCCACAGAGTTATTCTCCAGCATCTCTTCCCGGCAGAATATTCGCAAATCTCCAGCAACCGTCAGGGATTTATTTTCCTAGACTCGAGCATACCCCGACAGCATTTCATGAACATACATCATGACATACACATACATATCATATACATCACAATCTCATTTATTTTGAGAACACCATCTCGCCCTACATTTCATGCATCGCATATAACTAACCCTGACATTTTTCAGGAAAAGACGGTTAGCTTCAATAAATCCAGCAGTTATACAGATCACATATACAAACAACTAATGGAAACTCAGTTCCCGAAATCAAATGGGTCAACTAATCTACACTATCATATCAAAGTAACCTTACCCCGGTTCTTCCTGAAGTTTTTACACAAACTTATAGCCTTACCCCGGTTCATTCTGAATTTTTACGCGAACTTATCACAAAGTAACCTTACCCAGGTTCCTCTTGAATTTTTACATAGACTTAGCCCAAAGTAACCTTACCCAAGTTCCTTCTCAGTTCAGATGCATTTTTACCCAAACTCCTCTCAAAGCAACCTTACCCAGGTTCCTTCTCAGTTCAGATGCAGTTTTACCCAAACTCCTCACAAAGCAGCCTTACTCAGGTTCCTTCTCGGTTCAGATGTAGTTTTACCCAAACTCCTCACAAAGCAACCTTACCCAGTTTCCTTCTCAGTTCAGATGCAGTTTTACCCAAACTCCTCACAAAGCAACCTTACCCAGGTTCCTTCTCAGTTCAGATGCAGTTTTTCCCAAACTCCTCACAAAGCAACCTTACCCAGGTTCCTTCTCAGTTCAGATGCAGTTTTACCTAAACTCCTCACAAAGAAACCTTACCCAGGTTCCTTCTCAGTTCAGATGCAGTTTTACCCAAACTCCTCACAAAGCAACCTTACCCAGGTTCCTTCTCAGTTCAGATGCAGTTTTACCCAAACTCTTCACAAAGTAGCCCTACTATCTAGGTTCCTTCTCACAACCCTACTACCCAGGCTTTCATATCAAAGCAACCATACTATCCAGGTTCCTTCTCAGAAGCCTTACTATCCATGCTTTCGTATCGAAGTAACCCTACTATCCAGGTTCCTTCTCACAGCCCTACTATCCAGGCTTTCATATCGAAATAACCCTACTATCCAGGTTCCTTCTCAGCAACCTTACTATCCAGGCTTTCATATCAAAGTAACCCTATTATCTAGGTTCCTTCTCACAACCTTACTATCCAGGATTTCATATAGAAGAAACCCTACTATCCAGGTTGCTTCTCATAACCTTACTATCCAGGTTCCTCCTCTCTTATTCCCAGACAGCAGTCCACAACACTGTAAGACTAGAACCTGATCAAACACAGTTGGTTTTGCATTTCCCCAGTAAATCATAGTGCAACATATACCCCAACCAGATACGCAGTACACTTCTGCTTCCTCAAGTCGGAGTTATTCCCCAGTAGAGTAACGAACAACTGAAGCTCCTAAAACTTTATTTCCTCCCAAGACAGGAAATCAATATCCCCTAGATGGCACCTTTAAGCCCATCTCCTGCAATTCTCCATCGCATCCAGGATGGAATCTTTAAGCCCATCTCCGATAATCGTCAATCCTCGACCTCCAAATGGCATATGTAAGCCCATTCCCGATATCACAAATCTGGTGCCACTTCATGCGAGTGCAAATTTCTGGGCACTCTAGTGTTCAATCATCTTCCACCTTCAGATCACGAAAGGCATAGCAGCCAATCAACATCCTCAGGTTTAAGAAGATTGAACAGGGGCAGATGTTGTACCCCAAAATTTTCCCTCCCATTTTACTCAACAAATGTCAATTAAGTCCCCAAGTTGCTCAAGAAAGTCCAAGAGTTGACCAGACAAACTCTCTCCTAAGGCAATTAGGGTTTACCTTTTCAATCAAGATGTGTGAACCACAAAGGAATCAAATGCTTCCCAAGGTACTAATATGTTACCAAGATCATCCATTCCAAGTTTCAGGCCTTGCATGAGAAGTTTTCTCAGTCAACTGCTCAGATGCTTGAGAATCGACTGTACTAAGTTAAAAGTCAACTATGACCCACATACAGTCAAACCTCAATATTTTTGGTCAACATCAACATTTTGAAGTAACTTCCATCATTTTATCAAGGGTTGATCATGATTCCTCAAGGGATGCTCCAAATTCATTAAAATCCAAAAGTTGCTAAATTAGGGTTTTGTAGGAAAAGTCAACCCAACTTTGACCAAGCAAAACTTCTTCATACTGTATCAGAAATTTTCTAGCCAAAGCTCATTTTGGAGAGGATGCAATTCCCTATTATTCATCTTCAGCTCACAAGTTCAGAATATGCACTCATAGAAAGATATGAATTTTGACATTATAGGTCCTTTTGAAAAGTCAACAAAAACACCTTTTGGGTCAAAGCTTCATACATGAACATGGAAGACTCAATTGATATGAGACAAAAAGGTTTTCTTAGGGGACATCCCAAGCTTTCTAAAAAGTCCAAGAACACCTCTGTAGGGTTAAAATTGGAGGAGTTATGCCTAGTCAAAGTTGACCTTTTTTGCAAAATTGCCAAAAGTCAAATGTGCTCACAAATGCATTTTTTGCTAAATGGGCCTAACTTTTTATGCTTGCACCTCACTTACAATTTGGTCCATGACTCAAACATTCACCCACACATTATTTGTGTCATTTTTCAATTTATTTTGATTTTTGTTAATTAAAAAATGAATTAAATCAAATAATTGATGAATAATATAAAAGATATGATTTGATTTGGTTTTTTGACAGGTTGGCAATCAGAATATGCTGAATTATCAAGGAAAAAATGAATCAAGCATAATTGGTACAAGAAAGAGAAGATTTGGCTCAAAATAGCAAGTTTGCATATGGTTAAAGAATCAAATCAAATCTCATCAAATTTCAAGATTTGATACAAATTTGTTGACCTAATTCAGTCTACTATAAGGGCATAACAATTCCAGATCAAAAAGAGGGAGGATGGGAGGCATGAAACTGTCAGAAGAAAACTGATATTTTGGACAAAAAGTGTGAGATCGAAATCCATCTTAGAGCCATCCTCAAGGAGTTTCAAGGCTAGCAATACATTCCTGGACAACTCAAGAAGCTTCTCCATTCATTTGCAAGCCTCAAAGTGTCAAGAATCGCACCTTACAACATCACAGTTTGCACAAAAAAACTCAAATTTGATTTCTATGATTTACGCATTATAAATGTATTTTACCCATATATTTGTGTTCATCATCATGTTTGCAATGTTTTTGGATAGTTTGATTTAAGTTACAGTGCAAGAACAAGCTTTTGCCATTGCTAGGGTTTCGTGCTCCAATTTGGGGTTTTATGATTTAAGCAAAATTAGGCCTGATAATGGGTACCATGATGATCAGAGCTTCAAACCCAGTTGATTCATGGTCCCCAAATGAATTTATATTGCGTGTGCTTGATTATTGAATAATACAGGTTTACGGTTACAGCAAAACTACTGTAGGTAAAAGTCTCCTATCTAAAACTAAGGACAGGGAAGAAGACAACAGCGTGTCACAGCCTGACTGGCTTGGTTTGAATTCTGGCACGTTTTTGGCATAATCATTATTTTACACTTTTTTTTATCTTTTGATTATATGTATGAGTTAAATCCATCACAGTTGGTCAGAGGAAGGAAGTCAGAAGCTCATGTCCCGGGATCGATCCCAGGCGTGAGCTTTTGGCATTTTCTCCATTATTTTCACCAGGTCCAGCACACCTCATCTTCTAAGCATCATCATACTCTGGATCCATCTCCAGCCAGATCTAGCATACCTCATCTTCTGAGGATCATCATCCTCTGGATCCACCTCCAGCCAAATCCAGCACACCTCACCTTTTAAGGATCACCAGCACCCTCTAATCTCATCCTTTGGATCCATCTCCAACCAACTCTAGTGCGCCTCACCTTCTGAGGATCATCATCCTCTGGATCCATCTTCAGCCAGATCCAACGCACCTCACCTTTTGGGATCATCATCTTCTGGATCCATCTCCAGCCGAATCCAACGCCAGCATACGCAGGTCCACCATGAGCCCCCAGAAGATGGTCTCATTGGATCAGGCGCCAGACTCTGGGCCATCCTTCTGGGTTTCAGAAGTTCAGCACCCCCAGATCTGCTGACAGCAGGCCCATTTGGTTATTTCTACTATTTTTCTTTAACTTCTTTTCTTTAATTATTTTGTTTCTTTAATCAATACAAAAATTATTTTATTAAATTAACAAATCAAAAAAATCACAAAAGACTTATTTTCTTAATAAATAATTAATTAGTTTAATTAATTTAGGGAAACTTTAATTTCTTTCATAATTTAAAAACAATTAGAAATTAGGTTTAATTAATTCGTGATTTAATTGTTTTCTCAAATATAAATCCACAAAATTTTCTTTCTCTCAATTAAGGTTTTAGGTTATTAATTACCGTCCTCGTATTTAATTTGCCCCGCGCTTGTTAATTATTTTTTCCATTATTTTTTAACTATTCAGGGTTTATAATATTTAAATTAGGGTTTTATTTCTTGCTTTAAATGTTAGAACATAGTTTGATTCTACAACCCTTGACTAGAGTTTTGATGATAACAAAATACAAAGAATAAATAAATTCAAAGTTATATATATAGAACAAATATGCTTCTTAAAATTATGTCTTATATATGCAGAAGATCTGATGGAATCTGCATTAGAAGATCAATAACATGTGCTACACGCTGAAGCTTAATGACCAGAATATACGCTGAAGCTTGATGACCAGAATCTGCGCATAACATACACACTCTGACTCTGATCAAAGATCCTTACCAAGTCATCAGCACTCAGAAGCGTTATCATAAGCAAAGAAGACTCTGAAGCGTTACTAAGTATTCAAGACAGAATTAATGCTAACGACTCTCTTCAGACAAGATCTTCTCAAAAAGGAAAGTGCATTATTATCATTTAACTGGCTTTATGGACAATGTCTCTGCCTTTGCCTATATAAACCAGACTGCCTGAGAAAATATGCACGCATGCACTCATAATTTGCAAAGCCTTCTTCACCACGCTCACACAAACGCTTTAGCAAGTCAATTTTATTCTAAGCTTAAATCGTGTAATTATCACAGTTGTGATATACTGTTTTATTAGAAAACATCAAACACATTCTTGTTCTATTATTTTGTAAGAGATTTCCTTGAGATAAACCGGGCTGTGGTTATACTCAAGAAGGCTTTAACAGTTGTTAAAGTTGCTGTGTAATCCTTTGATTATAGTGGAATAAGACCTCGTTGGAGAGAGGCGAAATCACCTTGACGGGTGGACTGGAGTAGTTTGAGATCAAACGAACCAGGATAAAAATACAGTGTTGTCTAGCATTTCGATTTAAGTTTTACAATTCAACCCCCCTTCTTGTGTTTTTCACATCTTCAATTGGCATCAGAGCGCCTGGTTCTGAGCTTATATCACTTAACCGTGCCAATACAAGATCCAGCGTCAGAAGAACACAATGGCAGGACCAAATCAAAACATCAGCAATGACAACAATGAAGAAAGAAACAGATTCAGTGGCAAACCTCCAATCTTTGATGGAGAGAACTTTGACTACTGGAAAGACAGAATTGAGAGTTTATTTCTGGCCCATGATGCTAATCTGTGGGACATGGTGACTGATGGATACACGCACCCAGTGGATGCAAGTGGTCAGAAGATTGACAGGAAAACAATGTCTGATCAGCAAAAGCGTGATTTCAGAAGTCATCACAAGGTCATAACAATTCTTCTCAGCGCCATCTCTTATTCAGAATATGAGAAGATATCAAACAGAGACACTGCAAAGAATATGTTTGACTCTCTGAGAATGACGCATGAAGGCAACATTCAAGTCAAAGAAACCAAAGCCCTTGCACTCATTCAGAAGTATGAGGCATTCAAGATGGAAGAGAGTGAATCAATAGAAACTATGTTCTCAAGATTCCAAATTCTTGTTGCTGGTCTAAAAGTTCTCGACAAAGGGTATTCTAATGTTGATCACGTTAAGAAGATCATCAAAAGCTTGCCAAAACAATGGAGGCCAATGGTCACAGTGCTTAAACTAGCCAAGGATCTCAACAAAATCTCTCTGGAGGAACTTGTCAGCTCCCTTAGAAGTCACGAGATAGAGCTAGAAGCAGATGAACCTCAAAAGCAAGGTAAGCCATTAGCTTTAAAATCTAACAGAAAATCTGACTCCAAAGTTTTGCAGGCTGTGGAAGAAACCTCTGATGGGTCATCATCAGAAGAAGATGAACTATCCCTCCTCTCCAGAAGGGTGAACCAATTGTGGAAGCAGAGGCAAAGGAAGTTCGGGAATCCCAGAAGATCAGAAAATCAGAATGAATCTTTCTCCAGATACAGAAGGTCATAATCCTCCTCTGGACACAGAAGATCTAAAGGTTATTCAGGAAACAGAAAGCCAAACAACAAAGACATCATCTGCTATGAATGTAACGAGCAAGGGCTCTACAAAAGTGATTTCCCAAAGCTTCAGAAGGAAAAGACCAAAAAGAATTTTGGCAAGGAAAAGAAGAAAAGTCTCATGGCTACATGGGATGATTCTGACACATCTGAAGCTGACTTAGAATCAGATGATGAAAGAGCAAACATAGCTCTCATGGAAAACATAACAGAAGACAGTGAAGTTTCTGAGTCAAAATTTGAATCAGATACAGAAGAGGTATTCCCTGACTTTAATATAAACTTTACTAAGGCTGAACTAGCTGAAAGCCTTAATGGAATTCTGGAAAGATATCAGCAGATCAGAGTCAAATTCAGAAACCTGAAAAGGGATCTTGCCTCTGACTCTGATAAGACTGAGAGTCTCAAATTGGAGAATTCTGAGTTAAAAGATAAAATTTCAAAATTAGAAAACCAATTGCAAAACTCTCATAAGGAAACAATCCCTGAAACTCCCAGCAGTGCTGATGAGATCATCAAGGAGTATGATCACAGCTTTCAGAAGTTTCTAGCTAAAAACATAGACAGAAGCAAAATGGCTTCAATGATCTATGGAGTTAGCAGAAATGGCAGAAAAGGGATAGGATATCAAGATAAGGTACCTACACCAAAAAATGCCATGGATTTAGTTATAAAACGTACTCCACTTGATTCACACTTTATATATGGGCACACACATGACATAAAATATACAAGTAGTGATTATTCTGTCAAACCAAAATTCAACCAGAGTTTTGGTAAAACTAACAAATCAGGACCCAAGAAAATATGGGTACCTAAGGATAAAATAATACATGTGGCAGATATCTATAGCAGCAAAGCAAAAACACCAATCATGGTACCTGGACTCTGGCTGCTCACGACACATGACGGGAAGAAGGCATATGTTCCAAAGCCTGGAACTTAAGCTTGGAGGCCACGTAGGCTTTGGAGGCAATCAGAGAGGAAAGATCATTGGATCTGGAACAGTAGGTAATGGAAATCTTCCCTCTATAAGTAATGTTTTATTAGTTGATGGATTAATGCATAACCTGTTATCCATAAGTCAATTAAGTGATAATGGTTATGATATAATCTTTAATCAAAATTCATGCAAAGCTGTTAGTCAGAAAGATGGGACTATCCTATTTAATGGAAAGAGGAAAAACAACATTTATAAAATAAAACTTTCTGAACTAAAAAGTCAGAATGTAAAATGTCTACTGTCTGTTAACAATGAGCAATGGATCTGTCACAGAAGATTGGGACATGTTAGTATGAGAAGAATATCTCAGATTAACAAACTCAATCTGGTCGGAGGACTTCCTAACCTGAAGTTCAATTCAGATGCTCTGTGTGAAGCATGTCAGAAAGGTAAGTTTTCAAAACCTGCTTTCAAATCCAAAAATGTTGTTTCCACCTCCAAGCCATTAGAACTTCTGCACATTGACTTGTTTGTACCAGTTAAAACTGCTTCAGTCAGTGGCAAGAAGTATGGGTTAGTAATCGTAGATGACTATAGCAGATGTACATGGGTAAAGTTCTCAAGGCACAAGGACGAGTCACACTCTGTGTTTGTTACCTTCTGCAACCAAGTTCAGAATGAAAAGGATCTTAGAATCGTCAAAGTCAGAAGTGATCATGGTGGAGAATTTTAAAACAAAGACTTTGAGTTATTCTTTAATGACAAAGGAATTCTGCATGATTTCTCTTGTCCTAGAACTCCCCAGCAAAATGGAGTTGTAGAACGAAAGAACAGAACCTTGCAAGAAATGGCCAGAACCATGATCAACGAGACTAACGTTGCTAAGATCTTCTGGGCAGAGGCAATAAACACAGTGTGTTACATTCAGAATAGAATCTCCATAAGACCTATTCTGGAAAAGACTCCATATGAATTGTGGAAGAACAGAAAGCCCAACATTTCCTATTTTCACCCATTTGGATGTACATGTTTTATTCTGAATACAAAAAATTATTTGAACAAGTTTGACTCTAAAGCACAAAAGTGTATTATGTTAGGATACTCTGAACACTCAAGAGGGTACAAAGTATACAATAAAGAAACACAGATTGTGGAGGAATCAATCAGTGTTCGTTTTGATGATAAGCTTGACTCTCAAAAGTCAAAGCAGAATGAATTCATTGCAGGTATGGAAGTTGAACTCACAGGTACTGAAGACAAATCATCAGAAGCTCTCAACAGAGACACTCCCTCAACATCAGAAAGAGGCACTGCAAGCAATCCAACACCTTCTGTTGATCAACTCCAGAAAAGACTATCCAGAAGCAGCTTGGATCACCCAGAAGAAACAATCTTAGGAAGAAAGGAAGATCCAATTAGAACAAGATCTAGCTTCAGAAACTCTGAAGAATCCCTCATGGGACTGGTTTCTCTAATGAACCAACAACAATTGATGAAGCACTTCTGGACAATGACTGGATTCTAGCAATGCAAGAGGAGCTAAATCAATTCACAAGAAATGACGTATGGGATCTAGTTCCTAAACCAAAAGG
Source organism: Vicia faba (assembly GCA_948472305.1). NCBI lineage: Eukaryota > Viridiplantae > Streptophyta > Magnoliopsida > Fabales > Fabaceae > Vicia > Vicia faba. Next base: position 1,633,907,546 of record OX451738.1, on the reverse strand, counting down.
ATTCAACGTCATTGGAACAAAATGGGTGTTCAGAAACAAACTGAACGAACAAGGTGAAGTCATCAGAAACAAAGCACGACTGGTAGCACAAGGTTATAGTCAGCAAGAGGGGATAGACTATACAGAAACTTTTGTTCCAGTCGCTAGGTTAGAATCTATCAGACTCTTAATCTCATTTGCTGTTAATAAAGGCATCACTCTGTATCAGATGGATGTTAAGAGTGCATTCTTAAATGGATATATAGAAGAAGAGGTATATGTGCACCAACCCCCTGGTTTTGAAAGTTCCAAAAATCCAGAATATGTTTTCAAACTAAAGAAGTCACTCTATGGTCTGAAACAAGCTCCTAGAGCTTCGTATGAAAGACTAAGTAACTTCCTGTTAGAAAAGGAATTCAGCAGAGGCAAAGTGGACACAACCTTGTTCTGTAAGACAGTTAAGAATGACATGTTAGTATGTCAGATTTATGTTGATGACATCATATTTGGATCTACTAAACCCTCTCTGGGAAGAAAGTTTGCTAAATGTATGCAGGCAGAATTTGAGATGAGCCTAATGGGGGAACTAAAATTCTTTCTGGGAATTCAAATTAATCAAACCCCAGAAGGAACTTACATTCATCATAGCAAACATGTCAGAGAACTTCTGAAGAAATTTAATCTCTCAGAATGTAAGTCATCAAAGATTCCAATGCATCCCACGTGCATTCTGGAAAGAGAAGAGGTAAGTAAAAAGGTAGAACAGAAGGTCTACAGAGGTATGATTGGTTCTCTTATCTATCTGACGGCTTCAAGGCCTGACATTCTATTCAGTGTTTGCATTTGTGCTAGATTCCAATCAGATCCTAGAGAATCTCACTTAATAGCAGTTAAGCGAATTTTCAAGTATCTGAAAGGTACTACTAATCTTGGTTTGTTTTATAGAAAATCAAGTGATTACAGTTTGATAGGATACTGTGATGCTGATTTCGCTGGAGACAGAGTAGAACGTAAAAGCACTTCTGGAAGCTTCCAGTTTCTGGGAGAAAATATGATCTCATGGTCCAGCAAAAGACAATCCACAATAGCTCTATCAACAGCAGAAGCTGAATACACAGCAGCAGCTGGATACAACACACAAATGCTCTGGATGAAAAGTCAACTTGAGCACTTCCAAATATTGGAGAGTAACATCCCTATACTTTGTGACAATACTTCTGCTATTTGCCTTAGTAAAAATCCTATTTTGCATTCTAGGGCTAAGCATATAGAAATAAAACATCATTTTATTAGGGACTATATTCAGAAAGGGATTTTAAATTTTAAATTTATTAACACAGACCATCAATGGGCTGATATTTTTACAAAACCTCTCTCTGAAGATAGGTTCAACTTCATTCTGAAACATCTCAGCATGAAGCTCTGCCCAGAATAAAATTGTTTTGATTCCATATCTTAACCTTCAGAACTTTGTTTATTTTTCATGAACTACTGACCAATCTTTCTTCAGAACTTTAGAAGCACAGATTGTATCAGAATCTATCACAATCAAGGATAGAAATGCGCTGTTCACTCAAGCAAACAAGTGTCATCCAGTCATCAGCTACTTTCTGAGGCTGAACACGCGTTCAAGTTTCTGAAAGGTCAAAAGCGTTGATTGGTTGCATTGAGACACATGTCATGGGTAACCGTTCCAAATATCTTTATGAATCCCCCTAAATCAGCTATCATTAAATGCTTATTGTTGTACCCCAAAATTTGCCCTCCCATATTTCTCAAAACATTTCAAGAAAAATTCACAAGTCCAACCCGGCGCATCATATTCAGGTGTTCTTTCGCCAAGATATCTCTGATAACGTATTCTCAAATTCAGGTTCGGCTCAAGAGTCAATTCTTTAAAGAAGGTATCCGAATGTGTGAGTTTTCTCGAAGAAATATGGTGAAAAAGTGTGCTGAAAGTGCAGTTTCTACGCGCTAAAAAATTCATAACTTGAAGATCGTGACTCGTTTTGAACGCGTTCCGGTGGCCAAAATTCCGTCTTGACATTATCTACGTTTTCATCTCTCACGGCTGGAAGCCAATTTCGATCAGAAGGTCTTCAAAAATGTGGATTTATCAGGTATTTTCGTGCAGAAAATTTGTGACAGAAGTTTATTTGCGTCATGTTCAAAAAATCATAACTTGGTCGATTTTCATCGTATCGAGCTGGTTCCGGCGCCAAAATTTCACAAATTGAGTTGACTACATTTTCACAGAAGGAATTGAGTTCAAACGGTATTCAAAAGGCCTTCGTTTTTTGCTCAGAGTGCGTGACACGCTGAAAATCCTGAATGCTGAATATTATTTCATCTGGGCCGAAACTTCGGAAATTCATAACTCGGTCAATTTTTATCGGATTGGACTCATATTTTTACACAAGGTCACTGACTCATAGATCTACAACTTTTCTTCAAAAGTCGAGACCAAATTATGCACCGATCAATACCAGTTTTTTATTGAAGAACGTGTCAGAGTCGACACTGGAGCCCAAAATAAGTTTGTCTGAGCTGAAACTTCAAAAATTCATAACTAATTCACCGTTTATCCGATTGAGTCGATTTTCGGACAGGAGTTAGTTCTCGATGTTGGCTACATTTTGTTTTCACATTTCAACTTCAAAAAATGCACTTAAGTCCCTGCGATTTAGCCTGGAAAGTGACGAATTCAAGTGAATATTGGAGGCCCAATTGCACATTCAAAGCCCATTTGCTTTACCCTAATTTCCATTATATAATCACCTTCTTTTCACACAAACCAAAAAAAAAAAAAGAGGAGAAAAGAGAGGAGAAAAAAAGAAAACCCTTAACACAACGCTGTCAGAATATCAAATTCTCTCAAGAACCCTAAAAACCTTGAAATCCTTATTACAAATACCTCTCTCACTACAAACAAGCCATCTCAGTTACAAACCAACATCTTATTACTTCTTCAGTAAGGGTAAGGCTGGCTTGATCTCCATGATCCAAAGGGCATAAAAGCATTCATGTCACTACTTTTCCAGTAAGGGTAAGGTTGATTTGATCTCCATGATCAAAAGGGTATAATCATTCATACATGCCATATTGTGCCTAAACATTAAATTTCTTCATATATTGGCTTTATTTGCATTTTATGATTTTATTTGATGTGTTTGTGAGATTCAACACTGCAGATTTAGACAGGATCCCAGGCAGGTTCATTAAGGAACGTTGAGGCCAAAAGGCCAAAAGACAAATGGCCAAAGTAGAACATTTTATGCACGACACCAATACATGGCGAGGCAGACATTAAGCCAGACATTAAGGGAACGTTGAAGCCAGAACACAAATGGCCAAAAGCCAAAAGCCAAAAGCCAAATGGTCAAAGTAGAACAACTTATGCATGAAACTCAATCCATTAGCCAAAGAATGCAGACCACAGTACTCAGGAGTCAATACTTCAAAAAACCTCCCCTTGGGCCAGACACCCCCTATGGTTTGCTCAATTTTTAATTTTTATTTGTTTTTCCTTTTTATTCTTTTAATTGTTTTTTAATTGTTTTCTTTTAATTCCATAAAATAATTTTCATAATAAATATAAAATACAGAAAAATCAAAAAAATGTTTATTTTATTAATATTAATTTTACTATTATTATTTTTGTAAATAAACTTTAAACAATTAATTAGATTAATTTAGGTTTCAAAACTTTAATATTTTTCTTAATAAATTAAATATGTAGAAATTAGGTTTTTTTAACTTTTTCATCATTTTTTTTTAATAAATAATTTTCTCATCATTATTATTATTATTAATTACTAATTTATTTTGTAAATAAACATGTACATAAATTCTTTAGTAAATTAAGTTAAACTTTAACATTTTTCTCAAATAATTAAAAATAACTTAGAATTAGGGTTTCTTTTAATTTTAATTTTAATTTTCTTATTTCATAAATGCAAAAAAACCTAAAAAACACTTCTTTTATTTCAATAAATAATTAATTAATTTTTAATTTCAATTTAACTTCAAAAGGGTCCAACGCCCTCGTTTCCAATCTTATTTCAATTCGCGCGTTTTATTTCGTTTCTTTTAAATATTTATGTAATTCTCCCAAAGCCATGTAACTCGGACATTTTATATTTCTCGCACTTTAGTTCTTTATTTATTTTCTGTCAAATTGGGTTCTGGAAATTTTGGCGATGTGGACCCGCGCCTTTGTAATAGTTTAGAACTTTTAATTTTACGCATCTTTTTAACTGCTAATAAAATGCATGCAAGAATGAATGACAAAAAAATAAAAACAAACGCATAGATCACTAATAACATGACAAGATAAAATATTTGAATCTGACACACGAATCACACACCACCCCTAGGGTACGCCTCACTGTTGCCTTTCCTCGAAAGGTGATCGTCGAGTAGAGGATGTCTTAGTAAGTCCTCATGATCCGGGAACCTGGCATGAGGGTAGCTTCTAAGGTGTCTTCCCATTGCTCTGGTGATCACCATGTCCCGAACCTCGAATTGACCCGAACACCTCCAACAGTGGTGCTACCTACCTCTCAATGGTGGGATGGCACTACTTTAAAGGACATTTACACAGACGAATTCCTTAGGGTAGGTAGGTTCTCGTAGATACTTGCTCTAAATTTCAAAACAAATCAAAAATACTTTTCACACCAACACATTTTCAAAAAGCTTTCGAAAGCAATTTTTCAAACACTCTTGAGGACCGATACAAGAGTCGAACTGGAATTTTCAAAGAAACTTTTTAAAACCCACAGTTGAAAAGCAAACAAACCATTTTTGAAAACACAAATGAGCAAGTATCTAAGAGCCCGTGGATAACCATGGATAGAAAGGGTGCTAACACCTTCCCTTTCTATAACCTACCTCCCGAACCGAGAGCAATCTCTTTAAGGAATTTTTCTGTGCTTTTGTCCTTTCCATTTGGGAGAAAATAAAAGACGGTGGCGACTCTTGCTTCCGCGACATTTCGCGAACCAGCGTTAAACAGTCAGTTCCAGATCCACCGATCACAGAACTGGCGACTCTGCTGGGGAATACTTATAAAGTGAGTTGTACCTTAGGATTAAGATCACTTGTGTTTTCAATTGTCTGAATTGCTTGCTTTATTATTATGGGTATTGTTTTGGGAGTTCTATAGATCCTAACCCGGATCTAGGGGATACCTTCTTAGAAAGTAGCAACAAGACTGTAAGGGAACTGTGCGGGGTATACCGACATGGTTGAAGCAGTCTGCTACGTTGATGTGGCACTTTGGTGAGTACCGGTAACCCTTGAGTCCAGTCAAGGAGAGTACGGGGCTGCCGTGTGGTGTCGTGAAGCATCAACTGACCTTAGGAACCTTAATTGAACCATCTTGGCCTCTTTAGGGTAGTGAGATAACTGACTTTGGTGCAGTCCGAGGTTGGTTGATACTCGATACTACACTCAATTGAGGGTTATTTTCTTGGAATATTTCGGTCGCCAGTTTAGTGGCTAAATCGAAACGATGAACAATGAAAGCAATCCAATGATATTGGGACCCTTAGAACCCGGTTACTTCTGATAGGACAGGTTTTGAGCCCACCAACTTCAAGAGGGTAGTACCCCAAACTTCATGCTGGCCTAAACTCTAAGGGCTATTTGTGTGACTTGTGTGCTTTCAAACTTGACTACTTGCATACTTGTTATCTGACACTTGAGTTTCTTGCAGGTTTTGTTTACAGTCCTTAATCTGGACTCATAACAAGGTTACTTATATCACCCCATGCATAGCATAACATCATACCATTGCATACATCCTGCATAAGGACTAATCCATTTCAAGGATCTCAAGGGTTTGTGATGCAGGTCATGATGAACCAACTATCCACCAAGGGGCAAAGGGGATTTATTTTTCTCTAGCCAAGGTTGTCAGGGGCTATGACCCACTCGATATGGTGAGCCTTGACCCTTGAAGAAGGACTCTCAACAACATGAAGTTCCTTCAATCAAGCTACAAATTCAAATGCTAACAATCTTCTTGTTTACCCCGCGAGATCCTTGAAAACATTGCATGCATATCATACATATCATTGCATTACAGGTACCCTTATTGCAGATCACTTACCTTCTCCGCTGATTATTTCAGCAATGGCTTCCCAACAAGATAACCAAGGTCTTCATGCTCAAGAGACTCAGTTCAGGGAGATCTTCCTAAGCCTATCCAAGGGGCAGGAAGAGTTAAGGACACTCCTCATGGGGAATCTGGCCAAGAAAAGTCCCGAGGATGACAAGGACGAACGACTGAAACGCCTGCAAGCTGAGGTAGATACAATGAAGACCCAGATGCTGGGGCAAAGGGCTCTCATCCAAGGTTTAGCTCGGGAGCAAGAAGAGTTGAGGACCATGATCAGTCAACTCCACCAAGACAAATCCAACATGAAGCAACCAGTCCAAGTCAGGGACCAGGTCTTTGATCAGCTTCCAAGAGGACCAGAATCTGGTATGGTGAAGAATAGAACTCTCCAAATTGCTGCCACTTCACAAGCCCAACATCAACCTCACCAGCCTCAGCCAGCCAAGCCCAGGAGGCAGTTCACCCACTCAACATGTCGCTGTTTCAAGCTTTACAACGCCTGTTGAGGTTGAATCTGATCAAATTAAGGGCACATCCCCGGAACCCCAACACAACATCTCCTATCTATAATCCCAATAAAAGGTGTGCCTATCACTCCTCCTGTCCAGGACATGATACAAATGAGTGTTGGGCTCTGAAGAACAAGATCCAGGACCTGATTGATGAAGGGGCATTGGAGTTCACACAAGATGGTCAGGCTAAGTTTTTCTACCATCCCTCCAAGGCTCACCATTTGAAGTGACAAGCCCTGAGATGAAAAGACTTTTGTCCATTAGGATTTTCAAGTTGTAATTTTCTTTTGTTCAAACATTTACTCATGTTAAACGTTGTTATTTCATTAATGCATCGCATATGTCTGTTTTGAAGCAATATATTCGTATTCACTATATGCAATTATTTTCATATTTTTTCTGATGATCAACGCTCGATTAATAATTCTAAGCCTCTTTAGGGAGGATGACAAAAACGATACCATAATCTACAGTATGCTTTTGAACAGACCCCGCTGATGAGGTACAGGCATTGCTTCAATCCCTAAACACTGGAGTTATAAGGATGATAATCCCTCGTCAACCCATCTGAGCCAAAGAAGTAGGAGTTTTTCTTTTCGAAATTTAAAACCTTAATCATAACCAGGGGCAGGGTAGTTCTCTCAGTTGATCCAAGTGCATGACGAATGGCACCGAAGAGATCTTTACAAAACGAAGAAAGACATTGATGGTTCAGAAAAATCATAAGGACAGGCAGTCATTATCAAAAAAATCATAAACGAAAAGCCCAAGAAGTCAAAACCTATAAAAAGGGACTTATGAAACTGGGGCATCCCGCTGACTGTAATTCCGAAAAGGAAACAGTTCAGGCAAAAATAGGGATAACAAAATCAAAGAAGAAAGAGGTTCTACAAACTCTCGACAAAAAGGAATGACTGCCTATTCAAAATAAATCATCAATGTCCGAACTATCACTGGAAAATCAGAGCAAAGACTCAAACAAGGTCTAACGTATGATCAACTGAGTTTAGGTTTGGAGAACATCACGAAGAGCGGGTGGGTACAAAAAAATTGAGCCTTTATCCTTTGTTTCTTAAACTGTGAACCAGGCCACGTTATAACCCTTAAAAAGTCCTAGCTGAAGCATGGGTTAGTTCAAAAGCATACTGTTACGAAGGTATCCTGACTCCTGAAGGTTTGCTGTAAAATCTTGAGTTGACACCACACTGTATTACAAAAAATGCATTTTCAAAATTCAAGACAGACATAGGCTTTTGCATTCTTAAAATAATCTTGTTTGCATATGACTATTTGTTTGAACAGCAGGGAAATTCGCACGATGAACACCTCGTGAACAGAAGTACCTCCAATCAAGGGGCACAGTAGGAGCATTGCCCATTATCTAGGGCATGACAAAATACTCCCAACAGGGGCAACTCCCTACATTCTGAGAACATAGTCGAAAAATACTACGCATAATCAAAGACCTGCTAGGTTGACATGCCTAGGCAAAAATAAGGGCTTCCCGGCGAACCAAAAGGGTTCGGGCAAAAATAAGGGATGAAAATGGAAAAATATGTACACCCGGCAAGTCGAAAACCTGAAAAGGCGGCTTGGGCAAAAATGGGTATCCCGGTGGACTGAAAACCCGAAAGGGCGGTCCAGGCAAAAGTTAGGGATCAAAGCATACGACTATGTCCCGGCGTCTCGTCACTTGTCCACCCGAAGATTTGTCAATCACCCACACAGGTATCTTCTCCCTTCACCTCAGAAACAGGGGCAGTAATGAGTCGTCCAGGCGATCCAGTTGCTCTGTCAACCAAAACACTAAGGTCAATATAAAGATGATTACCATTTACCTTTACAAATCCCAGATCAGCATTAAAAATCAGGTAGCCTAACCCCGGTTCCTCCAGAAGTCTTACATGGACCTATCTCAAGATGACCCAACCCCGGTTCATCAAGAAGTTTTTACACGAACTTATCCAAGTAACCTAACCCCGGTTCCTCCAGAAGTCTTACATGGACCTATCTCAAGATGACCTAACCCCGGTTCATCCAGAAGTTTTTACACGAACTTATCCAAGTAACCTAACCCCGGTTCCTCCAAGAGTCTCACATGGACCTATCTCAAGATGACCTAACCCCGGTTCATCCAGAAGTTTTTACACGAACTTATCCAAGTAACCTAACCCCGGTTCCTCCAAGAGTCTCACATGGACCTATCTCAAGATGACCTAACCCCGGTTCATCCAGAAGTTTTTACACGAACTTATCCAAGTAACCTAACCCCGGTTCCTCCAGAAGTCTTACATGGACCTATCTCAAGATGACCTAACCCCGGTTCATCAAGAAGTTTTTACACAAACTTATCCTGCCGTAACCTAACCCCGGTTCCTCCAAGAGTCTCACATGGACCTACCTCAAGATGACTTTACCTCGGTTCGTCTAGAAGTTTTACACGAACTTATCCTGCGGCAACCTGACCCCGGTTCCCCCCAGAAGTCTTACATGGATTTAGCTCAAGATAACCTCACCCCGATTCATCAAGAAGTTTTACATGAACTTACCTCAAAGTAACCCTACCCAGGTTCCTTCTCCATTTCAGATACAGTTTTACACGAACTCATCGTCAAAGTAACCCTACCCAGGTTCCTCCTCCATCTCAGATACAGTTTTACACGAACTTACCTCATCAAGCAACCCTACACCGGTTCCCTCCCTTCAAAATGCAGTTTTACACGGACTCGTCACCCAAAAACCCTACACAGGTCCTCCCTTTCCAAGAACGAAGTTTTACCCGAGCTCGTCATTAAAGTAATCCTACACAGGTTCCTTCTCCATTTCAGATGCGGTTTTACATGAGCTCATCAGCAGTCAACCCTACATAGGTTCCCTCTTTCAACTTACAAAATTACAGTCCAAAATCTCCCCAAGAGAGTCCAATCCAGTTTCCCCAGGAAATTTGGAATTCGTACCCCCAAGCAGTAAGCTTATCCCCAGTAGATTCTGGAAGCTTACCCCTCGCAAAGCACGAACGCGTCTCCCGGCTTTATTCAAAGAGTTATTTCCTCAACAGGATATAACTGGGTTATCCTCAGCCAAAAGCCACGGAAAGAGCGTCGTCGACGAAGCCTTCTTATCCCCAGCGAAGTCTATCAACACTTCCAACAACAAGGGTATCCCCAACAAATTATTATCAACACCCAGCAAGGCATCCCCCTCCCCACAGAGTATTGCTTCCCAGCATGGTCGCTAGAGTATCTTTTCTCCCTGCAGAATCTTCCATTTGCCAAGTTTATTCCGCAACGGAGTCATCTTCTCCCACCGGTATTCTTGCAGTTGTCATCCCCAGCGGAAGTAAAAGCTTATTCTTCAACATCAGCCCAGGATATGACTTCCCGGCACCCGTCAAGGATCTATTTTCCTAGACGCAAAACACGTTCATAAAAACATCACATACATCATTATAGCATGCATAGACGCATCATATCTCATTTATGTTGAGAACATCATTGCTTGATCCATATCATGCATTACATATGACTGACCTTTACCTTTCAGGAAAGATGCAGTTGAAATTCTCAATCATATTTCAAGACCTAGATCGGTTCAGTTAATCGACTCCAAAGATTTCTTATCCAGTCCCAGGCCTTCTCTAGTCCAGCTAAATCGACTCCCAACAGATTTTTCTGATAAAGACTCAGTAGAAGTTATCCCAGGTTATAATTTCCTATTGGTTCCCTCTCCGACGGTGAGTGAGGTGGTAATTCCTTTCCTTATGGTTCCCTCTCCGACGGTGAGTGAGGTGATAATTCCTTGTCAGATGGTTCCCTCTCCGACGGTGAGTGAGGTGATAATTCCTTTTCAGATGGTTCCCTCTCCGACGGTGAGTGAGGTGATAATTCTTTTTCTATGGTTCCCTCTCCGACGGTGAGTGAGGTGGTAATTCCTTTTCAGATGGTTCCCTCTCCGATGGTGAGTGAGGTGATAATTCCTTTTCAGATGGTTCCCTCTCCGACGGTGAGTGAGGTGATAATTCCTTTTCAGATGGTTCCCTCTCCGACGGTGAGTGAGGTGATAATTCCTTTTCAGATGGTTCCCTCTCCGACAGTGAGTGAGGTGATAATTCCTTTTCAGATGGTTCCCTCTCCGACGGTGAGTGAGGTGATAATTCCTTTTCAGATGGTTCCCTCTCCGACGGTGAGTGAGGTGATAATTCCTTTTCAGATGGTTCCCTCTCCAACGGTGAGTGAGGTGATAATTCCTTTTCAGATGGTTCCCTCTCCGACGGTGAGTGAGGTGATAATTCCTTTTCAAATGGTTCCCTCTTCGACGGTGAGTGAGGTGATAATTCCTTTTCAGATGGTTCCCTCTCCAACGGTGAGTGAGGTGATAATTCCTTTTCAGATGGTTCCCTCTCCGACGGTGAGTGAGGTGATAATTCCTTTTCAGATGGTTCCCTCTCCGACGGTGAGTGAGGTGATAATTCCTTTTCAGATGGTTCCCTCTCCGACGGTGAGTGAGGTGATAATTCCTTTTTCTATGGTTCCCTCTCCGACGGTGAGTGAAGTGGTAATTCCTTTTCAGATGGTTCCCTCTCCGACGATGAGTGAGGTGATAATTCCTTTTCAGATTATAATTTTCTAGAGTTCCCTCTCCGACGGTGAGTGAGGTAATTCCCTTTCAGATTATAATTTCCTTTGGTTCTCTTCCCGATACTGCGAAGATGGTAATTCCCACCAAGATTTTCTCAAACGAGCGTTGTTGAAGTTAAAGTCACCCAAGGTTCTCTTACCATTCATGCTAAGGTAGTAACCATCCCTGGTTCATTCATCATCTTGTGAAGCTCCAGACTCAACTCCTGTAATCAGTCAGGACATATCTATGCCAAGCATCTGAAAACCAGTTCTTGCAACGTGTCAGGTACTCTTTTTTCTTTTGCAGGTATGCAGGTTCTCGCTAAGGAATCTCTTACGCGATCAACATCCAGATGGCATCTATAAGCTCATCATCCTATTCATCAACCTCTAAATGGCATCTATAAGCCCATTCCCACCACACTGCTACTATATGAGCGCAAATTTCTGGGCACTCTAGTGTCCAATCATCTTCTACCTTCGGATTACGAAAGACACGTCAGCCAATCTGCATCCTCAGGTCTAAGAAGATTGAACAGGGGCAACTGTTGTACCCCAAAATTTGCCCTCCCATATTTCTCAAAACATTTCAAGAAAAATTCACAAGTCCAACCCGGCGCATCATATTCAGGTGTTCTTTCGCCAAGATATCTCTGATAACGTATTCTCAAATTCAGGTTCGGCTCAAGAGTCAATTCTTTAAAGAAGGTATCCGAATGTGTGAGTTTTCTCGAAGAAATATGGTGAAAAAGTGTGCTGAAAGTGCAGTTTCTACGCGCTAAAAAATTCATAACTTGAAGATCGTGACTCGTTTTGAACCCGTTCCGGTGGCCAAAATTCCGTCTTGACATTATCTACGTTTTCATCTCTCACGGCTGGAAGCCAATTTCGATCAGAAGGTCTTCAAAAATGTGGATTTATCAGGTATTTTCGTGCAGAAAATTTGTGACAGAAGTTTATTTGCGTCATGTTCAAAAAATCATAACTTGGTCGATTTTCATCGTATCGAGCTGGTTCCGGCGCCAAAATTTCACAAATTGAGTTGACTACATTTTCACAGAAGGAATTGAGTTCAAACGGTATTCAAAAGGCCTTCGTTTTTTGCTTAGAGTGCGTGACACGCTGAAAATCCTGAATGCTGAATATTATTTCATCTGGGCCGAAACTTCGGAAATTCATAACTCGGTCAATTTTTATCGGATTGGACTCATATTTTTACACAAGGTCACTGACTCATAGATCTACAACTTTGCTTCAAAAGTCGAGACCAAATTATGCACCGATCAATACCAGTTTTTTATTGAAGAACGTGTCAGAGTCGACACTGGAGCCCAAAATAAGTTTGTCTGAGCTGAAACTTCAAAAATTCATAACTAATTCACCGTTTATCCGATTGAGTCGATTTTCGGACAGGAGTTAGTTCTCGATGCCGGCTACATTTTGTTTTCACATTTCAACTTCAAAAAATGCACTTAAGTCCCTGCGATTTAGCCTGGAAAGTGACGAATTCAAGTGAATATTGGAGGCCCAATTGCACATTCAAAGCCCATTTGCTTTACCCTAATTTCCATTATATAATCACCTTCTTTTCACACAAACCAAAAAAAAAAAAGAGGAGAAAAGAGAGGAGAAAAAAAGAAAACCCTTGCCACAACTCTGTCAGAATATCAAATTCTCTCAAGAACCCTAAAAACCTTGAAATCCTTATTACAAATACCTCTCTCACTACAAACAAGCCATCTCAGTTACAAACCAACATCTTATTACTTCTTCAGTAAGGGTAAGGCTGGCTTGATCTCCATGATCCAAAGGGCATAAAAGCATTCATGTCACTACTTTTCCAGTAAGGGTAAGGTTGATTTGATCTCCATGATCAAAAGGGTATAATCATTCATACATGTCATATTGTGCCTAAACATTAAATTTCTTCATATATTGGCTTTATTTGCATTTTATGATTTTATTTGATGTGTTTGTGAGATTCAACACTGCAGATTTAGACAGGATCCCAGGCAGGTTCATTAAGGAACGTTGAGGCCAAAAGCCAAATGACCAAAAGGCCAAAAGACAAATGGCCAAAGTAGAACATTTTATGCACGACACCAATACATGGCGAGGCAGACATTAAGCCAGACATTAAGGGAACGTTGAAGCCAGAACACAAATGGCCAAAAGCCAAAAGCCAAAAGCCAAAAGCCAAAAGGTCAAAGTAGAACAACTTATGCATGAAACTCAATCCATTGGCCAAAGAATGCAGACCACAGTACTCAGGAGTCAATACTTCAAAAAACCTCCCCTTGGGCCAGACACCCCCTACGGTTTGCTCAATTTTTAATTTTTATTTGTTTTTCCTTTTTATTCTTTTAATTGTTTTTTAATTGTTTTATTTTAATTCCATAAAATAATTTTCATAATAAATATAAAATACAGAAAAATCAAAAAATGTTTATTTTATTAATATTAATTTTACTATTATTATTTTTGTAAATAAACTTTAAACAATTAATTAGATTAATTTAGGTTTCAAAACTTTAATATTTTTCTTAATAAATTAAATATGTAGAAATTAGGTTTTTTTAACTTTTTCATCATTTTTTTTAATAAATAATTTTCTCATCATTATTATTATTATTAATTACTAATTTATTTTGTAAATAAACATGTACATAAATTCTTTAGTAAATTAAGTTAAACTTTAACATTTTTCTCAAATAATTAAAAATAACTTAGAATTAGGGTTTCTTTTAATTTTAATTTTAATTTTCTTATTTCATAAATGCAAAAAAACCTAAAAGACACTTCTTTTATTTCAATAAATAATTAATTAATTTTTAATTTCAATTTAACTTCAAAAGGGTCCAACGCCCTCGTTTCCAATCTTATTTCAATTCGCGCGTTTTATTTCGTTTCTTTTAAATATTTATGTAATTCTCCCAAAGCCATGTAACTCGGACATTTTATATTTCTCGCACTTTAGTTCTTTATTTATTTTCTGTCAAATCGGGTTCTGGAAATTTTGGCGATGTGGACCCGCGCCTTTGTAATAGTTTAGAACTTTTAATTTTCCGCATCTTTTTAACTGCTAATAAAATGCATGCAAGAATGAATGACAAAAAAATAAAAACAAACGCATAGATCACTAATAACATGACAAGATAAAATATTTGAATCTGACACACGAATCACACACCACCCCTAGGGTACGCCTCACTGTTGCCTTTCCTCGAAAGGTGATCGTCGAGTAGAGGATGTCTTAGTAAGTCCTCATGATCCGGGAACCTGGCATGAGGGTAGCTTCTAAGGTGTCTTCCCATTGCTCTGGTGATCACCATGTCCCGAACCTCGAATTGACCCGAACACCTCCAACAGTGGTGCTACCTACCTCTCAATGGTGGGATGGCACTACTTTAAAAGACATTTACACAGACGAATTCCTTAGGGTAGGTAGGTTCTCGTAGATACTTGCTCTAAATTTCAAAACAAATCAAAAATACTTTTCACACCAACACATTTTCAAAAAGCTTTCGAAAGCAATTTTTCAAACACTCTTGAGGACCGATACAAGAGTCGAACTGGAATTTTCAAAGAAACTTTTTAAAACCCACAGTTGAAAAGCAAACAAACCATTTTTGAAAACACAAATGAGCAAGTATCTAAGAGCCCGTGGATAACCATGGATAGAAAGGGTGCTAACACCTTCCCTTTCTATAACCTACCTCCCGAACCGAGAGCAATCTCTTTAAGGAATTTTTCTGTGCTTTTGTCCTTTCCATTTGGGAGAAAATAAAAGACGGTGGCGACTCTTGCTTCCGCGACATTTCGCGAACCAGCGTTAAACAGTCAGTTCCAGATCCACCGATCACACTTATAATCATTACATTTAATTTCTCTCTCTTGCCGTTTATGTTTTCAAAACTTTTTAGAAATCTATTTAAACACACTTCTCACCATTTACACTCTTTTACCTTCACTTTCATTTTCTCTCAAACTTACTGATTTCAGTTTGCATACTTTCTCAAAACCCTTTCATTTTTTTCTTCTCAAAAACTTTCGTGTGAACATGGCTTCCTCAAGCATCCCTGCTTCAAGTTCTCAGAAATCAGATGCTACTGAACAATACGAAGAACCCCACAGAACGCTTCTCACACCAATCAAAAATCTTGAGGTTCTTTTAGAATTAATCGTGGATTTCAACAGTCTTCAGGAGAATGGGTTTGATCTCTCTGAAGAAGTTAAAGCTCAAGGCTGGGAAAAATATTTTGACAGACTGGTGGGTCCAACGTTCCATATTCTGGTAAAGGAATTTTGGATTCACACTTCATCATCCAATCATCAGGTTACGTCATACATTATGGGGAAGAAGATTGTTATTACTGAGGACCTCATTGCAAGGCTAATAGGCTACAATGGTGGTGGTGTTCGTTGCATTGACATGGCTGAAAGATGCGCTGATGCTGCCCTAATTGCTAGGGAAATATTCACTCTAGGGCTTCCCTCCAGCAAGATAAGGGATTTAAAGGACCAACACAGAATATGGGCCAAGATCATTCTGGGGTGCATAAACCACAGGAAGCCTACCAGCTCTCCTGATTACATCAATATTGATCAGCAATTTCTGATCTACTTCATCTCTCAGAAGGTCAAGGTAAATCTGGCTCATCTACTGTTTAACCATCTTAGGACCAATGTCAAGGAAACCAGAGAAGAGGAGCGCACAAAAAGGGACTGGATACCCTTAGGAAGACTGATATCAGATATTCTAACAGAGAATAAGCTAATTGATCATCTTACAGAGGCTCAGGAAATCAGCTCTTTGGAAGCCACTATTGGTAAACAGCTGAATGCAAAGAATCTGAAGAAGATGAAGTTGATTGAGAACATCAAGAAGGAACCCAACGTTACTCCTTTTGCTGCAATCTCCAGTAGAAGAGTCCCTATGGATAACTTTCCTCTGTTCTCAGAGATTGATTCTAAACCAGATAGAATTCTAAGATATCTGGATGCATGCAAAGCGGATGGGACAGCACCAGCTTTGAACATTCAGGATCTCCAGCAGAAGGATCCAGAAGTTGTGCTGAAGAAATCCAAGAAAAGGAAAGTTGTGGCAGAAGGATCATCTCAGCAGACTCCTAAAAAGAGAGGTAATCCTTCTTCTGTAACTGTTTTAGATTCAATTCCTGTATCAACATCTATCCCAACTACCACTCAATCTGAAAACCCCACACCACAAACTTTTGAGGACTTTGACATTGATTTTGACCCCTCTGAATCATTAACTCTTAGAAGATCTCGCTCCCAACCTCAAAATCCAAATACTGAAGCAACCCAGAAAGAACTTGCAAAAGTTCTATCTGATATAGATGCCTTTGACCAACACACTTCTGCTCCCATACCACAAAATCCAAATCCTGAAACCACCACAGAACCACAACCAGAAATTCCCCTCTCACCAATACCAGAAATTCCCCTCTCTCTAGAACCAGAAATTCCACTACCCTCATCTCCTCAACCAGATATTCATCCACCTTCTCCACAACCTGAACCAATTCAACCAGAAGTTCAAACTTATGTGGCTCAACCCTCTGAACCCTGTGAACCAGAACCAAACTAAACTGTTGATTCTAACACCAATCCCATTCCTGGAATCACAGAACCTCTGGCTATTTGTTTGCCCCTTGGTACCATTGTGAATATTCCCCAACTTCCCTCCTCACCAGAATCAACTCCACCTAACTCCCCATCAAGTCCAATAATAATTCCTGACTCTCCAACTCCCTCACCAAAGAACAGTCCAGATGACCACAACAAGACTGTCATTGATTTAACAGTTTTTGAACGTCTTGCTGCCATAACCAACAAAACAGCTATCCTTAAACCAAAATACCCAGATGTTGGTACCAGCTTATTGACATTTGAAACAGAAGTTCAGAAGTGGATCACTTCTCTGAAACAAGCTAGTCTTGAACTGGTTGATCCTGCTGCATCAGACTACCTTTGGACAAAGTTCAGAAGATGGGTATGCTCTGAAACCTTTAAGTTGCAAGAACAGAGCTACGGACAAGCTCAATAGAACTTCAGCAATCTGTTGAAAGAAATTGAAGGTCCAATTCTGAGAAAGCTGCTTAAGGAAGAAGTTCTCCCTCTAGACAATGCCCCTTGGTCTGAACATCGTCCAGTATCCAAAGATCAATAAGAGTCAGAAGAACAGATGATTCCTGCTGAAGAACAAGCTCAAGAAAAGGACATTGCAGAAGGCTCTGGGAAGCATCCAGTTTCTGAAGATCCTCAAGCTTCCTCCCTTGACTGGAAGACTCTAGAAGAATTGAAAAGATCTGATATGCTGATGAATGAAAGAATGGATAAACAAGACAACAAAATTGAGGAAATTAAGAGCATGTTAACCCAGCAACAGGAAACTAACATTCAGATTAAGAGCTTGTTGGAAACCTTGTTCACGCGTCTACCTCCTCCCTCTTAGAATTTCATTATTTTTATAACTTGTTTATCTGTAATATTTTTACACTGTTCTGAACTTATCATTGCTTCTATTTTGAATATAAACGCATTTTAGCTCTGATCTTGTGTTCTTTTTGATAACTGACAAAAAGGGGGAGAAAGAATGATATTTTTCAATAACTGATTACTGAGACATAAGTCTCAACATTCTGATCTATTTAAATTTTTTATCTTCTGAAAAGCTTACAGGTACAAAAATCTGATGAAAGATACAATTAAATTCTGATGCTCAAAGACTCATGGAATTAAATGGAAATAATCAACTCAGGGGGAGTTTTCTCTTCTCAATTCTATACCTTTTATTCTTTATTTTTAATTGAAAAAATCTGGTTTTTGTCATCATCAAAAAGGGGGAGATTGTTAGAACATAGTTTGATTCTACAACCCTTGACTAGAGTTTTGATGATAACAAAATACAAAGAATAAATAAATTCAAATTTATATATATAGAACAAATATGCTTCTTAAAATTATGTCTTATATATGCAGAAGATCTGATGGAATCAGCATCAGAAGATCAGTAACATGTGCTACACGCTGAAGCTTAATGACCAGAATATACGCTGAAGCTTGATGACCAGAATCTGCGCATAACATACACACTCTGACTCTGATCAAAGATCCTTACCAAGTCATCAGCACTCAGAAGCGTTATCATAAGCAAAGAAGACTCTGAAGCGTTACTTAGTATTCAAGACAGAATTAATGCTAACGGCTCTCTTCAGACAAGATCTTCTCAAAAAGGGAAGTGCGTTATTATCATTTAACTGGCTTTATGGACAACGTCTTTGCCTTTGCCTATATAAACCAGAATGCATGAGAAAATACGCACGCATGCACTCATAATTTGCAAAGCCTTCTTCACCACGCTCACACAAACGCTTTAGCAAGTCAATTTTATTCTAAGCTTAAATCGTGTAATTATCACAGTTGTGATATACTATTTTATTAGAAAACATCAAACACATTCTTGTTCTATTATTTTGTAAGAGATTTCCTTGAGATAAACCGGGTTGTGGTTATACTCAAGAAGGCTTTAACAGTTGTTAAAGTTGTTGTGTAATCCTTTGATTATAGTGGATTAAGACCTTATTGGAGAGAGGCGAAATCACCTTGACGGGTGGACTGGAGTAGTTTGAGATCAAACGAACCAGGATAAAAATAGAGTGTTGTCTAGCATTTCGATTTAAGTTTTACAATTCAACCCCCCTTCTTGTGTTTTTCACATCTTCATTAAATCCCCGATTTTTGGTTATGTAATTAATCCCCCTCCCCGAAGCCTTGTAATAGCTAGGTTTTACTTCCTCGCACTTTTAATTTCCACAATCTTTAATTGTTAGATGTATGGCTAATAGGATTGTATGGCAAGAATGCATGAAAAATTAAAACAATTAGAAAACCCTAATGTGCAAAGATAACAATAACTGAAAAAAGCACACTTGCACATGCTCACTCTTAGGGTATACTCTCACTCTGGTTGCCTTCGGTAAACGGTCATGAAGCATAGGATGTTTTAGAGGCTATCCTCTATGTCCCAAAGATCAAATTGTCCCATTCGAATGTTGCCTCGGAAATGTTGCCTCGGAAAAGATCTTTAGGACTCTAGGATGGTTATTAAGGTGTCCTAACATTGCTTTTGTGACTGTACGTCCCTTTCAAATGTCCCTTACAACTCCAACTATGGTGCTACCTACTCCTTAATAGTGGGATAGCGTTGTCTAAAGGAAATAGAAAATAAACGATCTTTTCTCGAGTAGGTAGATGCTAGTAGGTACTTACTTAATGAAAAATTTTCACAACAACACCTTTCAAAACAATTCTCAAAACAAACTTCGTCACATCCTTGAGGACTGATACAAGGGTTATCACGAAGTAAAAACATTTTCAAGACAAACACACACAAGCAATTTGAAAAATGAGCAAGTACCTAAGAGCCCGTAGATAACTACGGATAGAAAGGGTGCTAACACCTTCCCTTTCTATAATCTACCCCCGTACTTAGAAATATCTCGAAAAAAGGTTTTTCTGTTCTTTTTCCTTTTCCATGATTGGATGAAATAAAAGTTGGTGGCGACTCTTGCTTACCGCGACATTTTGCAAACACAAAACGCAAAATGCAAACTAGTATTAAACAGTCGGTTCTGCCACCGTATCACACCATCCATGAAAGAGAAGACTTATGCTGAGAAGTATTATCCAATAAGACGTCAATGTATGGTAGAGGGAAGTCATATTTTGGGATTTCCCTATTCAAATCCCTATAGCCTACGCACATGCAAACTTTCCCATCTTTCTTTGGCATTGGCACCATATTGGCAACCCATTAAGGATAGGATGTCACAACTAGGAACCCTGCATCAAATTGTTTCATCACTTCAGCTTTGATCTTTTCAGACATATCAGGCCTCATGCGACGAACCTTTTGTTTGACAGGCGGACAATCTTCTTTTGTCGGCAGACGATGAACTACGATGTTGGTATCTAACCCAGGCATATCTTCATAAGACCAAGCAAATACTTCCATATAATCATGCAACATCTGAACCAATCTGCTCTTGACACCGCTTTCCAAGTTAGCGCCGATCTTGATTTCCTTCTTATCTGACTCAGTACCCAGATTGATAACTTCAACTGACTCTTCATGCGGTTGAATAGCTTTTTCCTCTGGTAATAGAAGTCTGGCTAGTTCTCCCGGTATGTCACAATCTTCCTTGCCTTTATCTTCGACTTGGTTGATAGGACATTCAAAGTCATAATCGACAATAGTAGAGTCATTGGCAATAGGATTCAGAGTGGATGTGGACCTGCAAGAGTGTGTGTGTGCATGTAAGATACATGGCTATTTTTTTGAAAAATTTATTTGTAAGAAAGGAAAGACAATGAACACAAATATTTGAATGCAAAAGAGTCCAATGTACTGAATGATCATATGATTAGATGAACATAAATAAAACCCTTGACAAATGGACCAAAGTGCCCCGGGCCAGGAAAATGGCTGAAAAGTCATTGTTAAAATATTACAGACAACATGTTCTTGAATTGAAAGAAGAGCAATAACAAGTAGATTACTCCTCAATGAAGGAGATGGGCACAAAGTCCTTTGTATGCCAATTCTTCAGCTCCGTTGTAGTTGGATACACCCAATCTTCAAATGCAACTTCTTCTTCAGAATCACCCACGGCATTGACTTCATAGCTTCCAATGCGGAGAGGTGGCTTTCCAGCACGAGCACGCTTCACTTCCTTCAGATCTTTGACGGTGAAGCCCAAACCAAATGTGTCCGCTTTAAATGGGATATCAAGGAGTTACCCCCAAGTATCAAAGTTTCCTTCTTCAATTGCCGTGCGGGCATCCTTGACTAAAACCATCTTTGGCGTGGCCTTAACAGCTTTAGACTCATCAGAAGAACATTTAGTAGCAGCGGTCAATGGTGGTACAACCTCAAAGGCTTGACACAGGGTCTCAATGAATTGTCCATCCATCTCTACATACTTGAAAGAATTAAGGTGGCTCACCATAAACTCTTCTTCTCCATATACGATGACTATTCTGCCCTGGACTGGATATTTGAGTTTCTGGTGGAGGGTTGAGGTTACTGCCCCAACTTTATAGATCCACGGGCGACCTAACAGACAAGAATAGGCAGGGAGAACATCCATAATATAGAAGGTGGAGTTGAATATTTGGGAGCCCACTTTGATTGGAAGATCTACCTCCCCATGAACAGTCATCTTTGATCCATCAAACGCCCTTACAATGATATCACTTAGCTTCAAGACTAAATCTTCACAGTCAAGATGGTCTAACACCCCCTTGGGTAATACGTTCAGAGAAGAACCATTGTCGACTAGCACATGTGCTAAGGTAGTCCCCTTACACTCGATAGAAACATGTAAAGCTTTACTGTGATTCTTCCCGAGAGGTGTTAAGTCATCATCTGAAAATCCCAAGCCATTATCAGTTGTCAGGCTAGCTATGCAATTCTAAAATTGGTATGTTGTTGTCTCATGGGGTACATGAGCCTTTTTCAGAAACTTGATTAATGTTCGAGCATGGGCATCAGAGCAAAGCAGCAATGACAACATTGAAATCGTAGAAGGGGTTTGCCCCAACTGTTCTACAATCTTGAAGTCGCTTCTTTTTATGATCTTCAAAATCTCGTCCATCTCACGAGGGGATTGTTCTTCATTAGTTACTTCCTTGCAGGGTACTTCAATCACATCAGGCTCAACAACCTTCTCCTTCCCTCTTGTATCGATATTGGGCTTGGCATTAGTAATGCAGATGGGCGTCTATGTAACAACTGGTGGTGAGATATTGGGTGAAAATATTCTCCCGGATCTAGTTACTTTGCTTGAGCCATCTATGTTGCCAATGTTGTCATCTTTTCCTTCTTCGATCCAGGCATCTTGTTTGATCCCATGATAGAACACATTAGCACCGTAATTCCATGGTACCGCTTTGTTTGAAGAGTAAGGAATTGGTCCAAGATTGGTAATTATTAAGGGAGCAACAGTGGGTTCATTTGAAATCCTAATAGGACCTTTGGAGGTGATCCTAATAGGCTTTTTTGAGATGATAATAATGGAGAGATCTTCACATTTGTTAGTCAAACTTTTGGCAAGTGGGGTCCTCTTGAATAGAATTTCGTGGCTATCCATCAGGCGTTGAATGTCTTTCTTCAGCCCTTCACATCCATTGAGTTGTCTTTTAAAGCACACGTAGTCCTTTACACATCCAGGGAAGATCCCAACTTTCAACAGATTGTTCTTGATTATATTCAGCGGAGTAGTTAGTTCTTCAACAGAGGCAATAAAAATTGTATCTTCGACAACATTAACACCTTTGTCATGATTCGGCATTAGAGAAGTGATTACATTTGGCATTGGAGGAGGATCAAATTCAATAGTCTTGTTTTCAATCAACTCCTGGATTTTGTTCTTCAAGGCCCAGCACTGGTCAGTCTCGTGCCCGGGGCTGTTTGAATGGTAAGCACACTTAGCGTTCGGGTTATACTTTGGTGACGAGGTGTCAGGGTTGGCGGGAGGATCGCGCAACGTCACTAAATTAGCTTTGAGCAAATGTTGAAGGGCTTGAGACAGTGACATGCCTAACCTCGTAAATTGTCTTCTTGGAGTTTCAAAATGTTGATGATTTGCAGATGGTTTTGGAGTAGGAGTTGGATTGGAGATTCGGACATCATTGACAGACGAGTGATCATTCTTCTTGTTATGAGCACTTGCCCCATACACAACATTGACTTCCTTCTTTTCAGCAAAAGGTTTCTTGATAGGATTTGGGGTGGAGGTAGATGCCACAGAGATCTTCCCACTTTTGATACCACTTTCAACTCTTTTGCCGGTTAAGATCAATTCGGTGAAACCAAAAGAAGAGGAGCCAACCAACAGATTAAAGAAAGGACCAGATAAAGTGCCCATGAACATGTCGATGTGCTCCCTATTAGTCAAGGGAGGTTAGACCCTACTATAAAGGTCTCTCCACTTTTGCGCATATTCCTTAAATCCTTCATTCTTTCCCATGGTCATATCTTGCATCTGAACCCTCGTTGGCGCCAAGTCGGCATTGTATTGATACTGATGGTAGAAGGCAATAGCTAAATCTTCCCAATTATTGATACGAGAACCATCTAATTGATAAAACCATTCAAGTTGTGTTCCAGCCAAGCTCTCTTGGAAAAGTGAACCCAGAGCTTCTTATCAGCAGTGTGCGGTTGTATCTTGCGCATATAAGATTTCAAATGGAGTTTTGGACAAGAAACCCCATCGTACTTTACAAAGATTGGTATTTTTAATTTGTTGGGAATGACTACCACAGAGATCAAACCCAAATCATCAAAATCTAAACCGAGGAAGGCTTGGATTTCAACAACTTTCAATCTGTCTTCTAACTGCCTGTATTTGATATCAGCGGGTGGATACTTCTCATTGAAATAATCATCATCGGATACTTGACCATTGATACAGTCTGCCTGAGTACTCTTGACCTCACCAATCTAGTTCTCGTCCTCTTCAGATGAATCTTCTTCCACTGGGATCTGACGGATTGTATCTTCGAACCTTCTTCCCATGTTGAGTAGAGCTTTCTTCTTTGGTTTCTTCTTAACAGCCAGCAAAGCCATTATATCTTGCTGCCCCTTGGCTAGGGCTAGTAGAGTTTCCTAAAACTGAGAATCCTGGGTTTGGAGATCCTTCGCAGTTTGCTCTAGATCTATCTTGCTGAAATAAACAGCAGAAAGATAAGGAAACCTGTTATGCGAAAATCAGTCATGTTATGATCCATGGAATATGTACATGAAAATGATTTCAAGGATTAATGAAATTTAAATTTGTATAGATAAAGGAATGAACAAACGTTAATTTTTATTAGACAAAACAAAAAAATATTACATCATGCCTCTTTGGCTTACAAAATAACTTTCTAAGATAAAAATACTGAACGCATCCTCTTTGGCGCGAGATAAGCATTCACACTTTTCTCTTCTTGTAGCTTCTTCGTAAACTCCAAGACCCTCTTTTCACTAGCATAGAACTGAGCCTCGAAAGTATCTCGTTCTTCTTTCAGCTGGATCCAACCCTTTTGTAAGTCTTCGAGAGAGGTTGGCATGTCGGGATGGAGGATAGTGTAGGGAACATCTCCTTCGACCACAGGATCCATGACGACTGGTAAGATGGAGGGATAAGGCATCACAAGTTCCTGAGCACGAGCTCGCACCCATTTAAGGTAAGGCTCGAGGGGAATGGAATTCTTGTGTCCTAACGTCTTGCTATCCACCTTGTTCAACATCCTCCAGGCTCTGATAAACCTCTGATGGTGACCTTAATCGTCATTCTCGTAGTCAAATACCACTCCTTGAATAAGCATCTCATGGGGATCATCCCTCCGGGCGTAACCAAACTGTCTTAAGGCTAAGCAAGGGTTGTAAGTGATACCTTCTCTAATGCCAAGAAAAGGGACATTAGGGAACTCTCCATAATGATCGATGATAGCAACATTCTCCAAAGAGCGGGAACACCAATGAATATCTGAATTCCTGAGCGTCATCAACCTATGTGACCACCTTGAACCTTGCTCATTCTTCAATACAGATTGGGGAAGATGCGAAATAAGCCATCTTTCCAAGAGAGGAGTACAACACATAAGGATACCTCTTTTCCTCATAGTGCGAGTGTGAAAGGAATGTAGGATGTCCCCTAGCAAAGTAGGCACCGGGTTACGAGACATGAAGATTTTGACGGCGTTCACATCTATGAGTTGGTCAGGATTTGGAAACAAAGCCATCCCATAGATGAGGAGAGCCACAATTTCCTCAAAAGCTTGCAAATCCAAAGAGTTCCAACAGTTTTGGGCTTTCTCAAACAAGAACTTTGCTAGGAAACCCTTGACACCATTCCTTGTTTCCCAATTAGTTGTGATATCAGATGTTTGCAAGTGTATAGCTTGAGCAACCTCGTCTGGCTTTGGATCTCTTTCCGTACCGTTGAAAGGTAGTAGATTGAGAATAGGAATCCTCAAGAGTTGGGAGAATTCTTCCAAAGTTAGCACAAGTTGATAATCGGGAAATGTGAAGCAATGGTGTAAAGTATCAAAGAATTGAAAGAGCACCTTCATCATGTCTTCATCAGTGTTGGAGGTGACCAAGTTTAGTAGGCGACCATGTCTTTCAATAAATGGGGAATTTTCAGGAATCCTTGATGCTAACTCTTTGAGTTGAGGATGGATCCTTACGAGATTGACTTGAATGGTTTTCCTACGAATAGAATCCATATCCTATAAAATAGAACAAAGATAAATCCCAAAAATCCTTGAAATGGTTAGTGAGTATGAGTATGATATTTTGATGTTTATGAAGTTATGTACAAGTAAACATATACAAACAAAGCAAACAAGTCCTTAAGTTTAGGCTTGCATAGAGGTTCATAGGTAAGTACCCTCTTGAAGTTTAGTTGGCTCAAACCTGTCCTAACAATAGTAACTGGGTTATAAGGAGCTCAATATCACTGATTTGTTTCTTTGATCATTGTTTCAGCACAAGCCTCTTTAATGGCGACCGAAATATCCCAAAAAACCAAACCTCAATGAGTGTAGTATCGAGTATCCCAAAAAGCCGGTCATCTCACTACGTCCTAAAGGTCAAGTTGGTCAAGTAAAGGTTCTAAAAGTTCATTAGTGCTTTATGACATCACTCAGTGGCCCCGTATTCTCCTTGACTACTCAAGGGCTACCGGTAGAGGATTCAAAACCAAAAAAAGAACCATAATGTATACCCCGCACAGTTTCCACAATGTATTGCTACTTACCTATAAGGTATTCCAAATCCGGGTAGAGGATTCAAACCCAAAAAAAGAACCATAATGTAAAGCATACAAGTCAAACAAATAAAGCAAGTAAATGTGATCTAACCCTAAGGTAACCCCAATTTTAGCCTTTTCCCCAGCAGAGTTGCCAGTTTTGTGATACGGTGGGAGAACTGACTTGGGATATTTTGCGTTTTATCGCAAATGTTACCGTTAGCAAGAGTCGCCGTTGACTTTTTTTTATCAAAAAGGAAAGGTGAAAAAGCATAGGAAATACCTTTGAGATTGTTTCTTGAGTTCAGGGGGTAGGTTATGAAAAGGGAAGGTATTAGCACCCTTTTCATCCATGGTTTTCCATGGGCTCTTAGTTACTTGCTAGATCACTTGCTTTTGTTTGAAAATGTGCTTTGTGTGGTTTTTGAAAGTATTTTGAAAAGGCGTCGTTGTTTGGGAAAACATTGTAATGATTCTCGTTCGTAAGAATGTATACAAAGTGTTGATCTTTTGAAAATGTTTTCAAATTTGAAAGATATTTTGAAAGTATTGGTGTTTGTTTTGAAAATAGAAAGGATGTTTTGTTTTGAAAGTGAGCAAGTAACTAGGAGCACTCTACCTACTCAAAAGTCTTTCATGTCCATTTCCTTTTTCCATTGACATGATTATCTTACCATTAATTTGGTAAGTAACCTTATCTTTGGATGTAAACGGGACGGGCGTGGGTCATCGTATAACCATGATTAGCAATGTTGCAAGATATCTTAGCACTTTTCTTTAGGGACTAAGATCATTTTGAAAGGAAACTTTTGATAGCTCCATCGAGGGACTATGATCTTGTATTTTGCTTGTTTTTGCTAAGATACCTCACATGCATAACATGGCCATTTTTGTAAGGCAACAAGTGGATTTACCTTAAGGGTGTTTGTATGCAAGTGTATTGATTTTCATGATTTGTTTAGTCTTTGATTAGGGTTTGGTACTTGTTGATTTTTATCTTCTCATACAAACCCTAATTACTAGCATTTACATAAAGTGATAAATTGCGAAAAGTAAAGTTACTACGCTATTAAATCATTAGGGGAGGGGGTTGTGGTACGGTGGCAGAACTGACTGTTTTGAAAATGCTGGTTTGCATTTTGCGTTTGTGTTTGCAAAATGTCGCGGTAAGCAAGAGTCGCCACCGAATTTTATTTTATCCAACTGGAAAGGAAAAAAGCACAGAAAAATTCCTTTTTCGAGATTTTGAGTACGGGGGTAGATTATAGAAAGGGAAGGTATTAACACCCTTTTTATCTGTGGTTTTCCACGGGATCTTAGGTACTAGCTCATATTTTGAAATTGCTTGTGTGTGTTTGTTTTGAAAAAAGTTTTTGTTTGACTTCGTTTTAACCCTTGCTTCTGTCTTCAAGAGTGTTACGAAGTGTTTTTTAAAAACTTTGTTTGGAAGAAAGTGTAAGTGTGAAAAGTTTGATTTTGGGCAAGTACCTACTAGCATCTACCTACTCGAAAAAAGATTGTTTTTGTTCTTGTTTCCTTTAGATAGTGCCATCCTACTATTGAGAAATAGGTATCACCGTCGTTGGAGTTTGTAAGGGTCAATTTGAAAGGGACGTACGATCACTGAAGCAATGTTAGGACGTCTTAGTAATAACCCTAAAGTCTTAAGATCATATTCGAGGCAACATTTCCGAGGCAACCTTTCCGAGGCAACATTTCCAAACGGGACATTTGATCTTTGTTTAGACAGGAGGGCAACCACTAAGACACCCTATACTTAATGATCGTTTACCGAAGGCAACCGAAGTGAGAGTATACCCTAGGAGTACGCATGTGCGAGTGATTTGATTTCAGTTATTATCTTTGCACATTAGGGTTTGCTAACCATTTTAAATTGTCATGCAATCTTGTCATACAATCCTATTAACATACATCTAATAGTTAATATTTGCGAGAATTAAAATGCGAGAAATAAAAACCTACGCTATTACAAGGCTTCAGGGGAGGGATTAATTTACATAGCCAAAAAACCCGTAAAACGATAAATAAAAAGGAAACCCTAATTAAAACTATTGCATACCGTGAGCAGTTACATCAATATTGCGAAAAAATAAAACACGCGTGACGAATTAAATGAAAAGGAATTAGGGTTTTGACCCCATCTAAACCTAATTGAAACTTAAAGAGAAAAATTATTTTTTGTTGTTTTTGATTATTTTGAGAAAATAAGGTTTAATTGAATAAATAAAACAAAACATAATTACTAATTAATTTAAATTAAAAAATAAATAATTAATTTAACCTATTTTTGTATTTTTGTTTTATTGAGAAAAGAAATAAAAATTAAATCGCATGTTAACTCTAATTTTTCTAATTGATTTGAAATATATGAAAAAAATTAGAATTAATCCTAAATTAAATTAAACTAATATTGAATTAAATTTGATAAAATAAAAAAACTAATTCTAAATTTGTGGACACTTAATAAAACATACATAGTTAGAGTGTGATGCTTTTGACGATTTAGCATGTGCAAACAAATTTTTGTGTCATTGTCAAGTGAATTTTTCATAAGTGTATGTTTGACCAATATTATTTAATTTTAAATTTAAGATAAATGATTAAATATTTGAGAGAATACCGGTCTACTAAAATGATTTAAATAATAATTTAAACGGTTGATATTGAATATTAAATTATATGATATTTTTTATTTTTTTAATATGATTTTTTAACGAGTTTTTCATATTTAACTTTTGTCTTATTCTTTTTTCGTGTCTCCCTTCATTGTGATCATCTTTTCATATGCTCTAAATATTTATTTGGTATAAAATTTTAATTTTTTTTAGGATTTAATATAGATTAACTCTGAAATAAAATCAATAAGCGAAACACATTTATATATCCGAATAAAGTTAAAAATTTGGAGAGGAAATAAAATTAGTAAATCTAAGATATTCTCGAGATAGCATGAAATGTAGATATTCCTGGAGTACAATTGTAGGTTAGCATGTGATAAATTAGTTAGAGCAATTATTTTCTAGATCTAGCTTTAATCCATTAGATAAGCATAAAACAAGAAGATGAAATAAAAATGCAATGAAAGAAACTGAGTAATTGTTTTCTGACTCTGTTTAAATACAAGACATCAATAAAATCCTAGGACATGAAATGGGCAAAGTCCAACAATAAAACGTAACACAAAATACTTAACTGTATTTATTTGGGCACATAATCCTTAAACCAATTGGGTCTTGTTGTGTTTCGCTTGGGCCTGTTAACAATACTATCTGGCCCAAGATAAACCTTATCCTCAAGGTTGTTAAATAATTTGGCTTTTGGATGGACAAAAGAGAAGGCCCATTGTGGGGTTTACGGCCCAACTGAATTAAGGTTAGAGGCAATATAGGGCAGGATATGGCTTTTGGAGGGAGCGGAAGACAGCTGGTTATTGGGACGCGTGATATTGGGACAAGTGGAGTCAGATGTAGCCGTTGCATGTGTGTCTTAGAAACATGTGTTTTTTGATAAGGCATTGGGCGGTGGAAACAGAGCAGAAGTTGTGTCACGTGAACCAAGTACAATTATTTTGTTTGAAGTACTTGATAGTTGAGTTGAACTGTTTCTCATAATGTCCTCTCTCATATTTTCACAAATAATTTTCTCTGAACCTATTTGTTTCATGTGCTTACCCTTTGCGTTTTCTGTACTCCCCTTCACTTGAGTGCTTTGAACCTCCAGATCTGGTGATGAAGGATGTGTAGTAATTGCATCAAAATCATCAAGCTCTGGTGGAATGGGTGTAAAGTGGGCTATGAGATCATTTCCATGGTATCTCTGGAGTTGAGACACATGGATGACTGGTTGGATCTGCGATGAAGGTGGAAGCTCAAGTTCATAGGCGACGACACTGATGCGGCGGCAGATCTTGAAGGATCTGAAATATCATTTGGCCAGCTTTTGAGAAGTGCGCTTATAGACGGTGTTCTGTATGTAGGGTTGAAGCTTGAGCAAAACCATATCTTCTATTTAAAAGGTAATGGAAAGACTTTTTTGTTACTTTGTGCTTCCATTTTGTGTCTGTTGCGCTCTAGGTTGTGTTTTAGCAAGGTTATGATTCCCTGTCGTTTTTGCAGGTGAATATCTAACTCAGAGATGGTGGTCGATCCTTGTTGATAATGAGGAAATGATGGTGTTTTGTTGTTGTTGTAGAGCATCAAGTAAAAAGTAAGTTATTAATTTACCGGGTGATATTTAGGTTATATCGTATCATGTCGACAGAGATTGGTTATTGATTTGTCGTTCGACAAATCTATCGTCAATGAGTTTGGGATTGAATGGGTTTATAAAGAAAACGTTATCAATAGAAAATAAATGTATAAAAAGGAAAAAGGAATAACTTATCAAGCATGCATATATACTACTTCTCACAGACTTAAACCTATCAACCTGTTATGCTCAACCTACAATATTCATCAATGTCACTACGTATCACTCACAACCTAAGTCATTTCTAACCCAAATTGAGAGACCGACTAAATCACCTCGGTAGCGATATCTCAACCACCTCAATAACACATAAGTCAACCGTTCTCGCTTGCATCAACGATCTCTCAAAGTGACACAAACAACACATAGGCATTAAGCTCTGATACCCAAGTAGATGTCAGATCTAAATTTATCTCTAGAGTTCAAAAACTAACAGATGATCATCCTAGATAAGAATCTAAGCAGTATATGTCTATAACAACTCAAATCCCTAGCACATATAAAAAATATAGGACAACAATCCACAAAGATTTGTAAAGCAAGTTTTATATAACGCCAAGGGCGACAAATATACATCAGTTCAAAGAAAATATTCATACAAACCCAACCAATAGAGAATACACAAAGAAAAATAGAAGTGAACCGCAAATCTACCAGTTTGTCAGTGCTGATCAAAGAGAAATCAACCCCGAATCATCCGTATGTAAGCTCCATAGTTGTTATCTAATCTAATTCTAACAAAATCTACGGGTTGATGGAGTTGGGAGCAAAAACTTTTCCAAAACCATCCCTAAAAATGAGCTGAAATGAAAGTTATAAAATAAATCTCAACAGACCGCACTAAACGGGCCTAGCGCGCTGATCAGTGCATTTTGATGCGCAATCCTCTATTTTTGTACTTAGGCATTTCCATGGTTTGTTTTGTTTATTTTTATGTTTTAGTATGTTTTTCTAATTTATTTTATTTTTGCACTTATTTGATTTTCGTATTTAATTTTAAGCTTTAGCAGCTTTCACGAATAAATTCATAATTGGAGGTACGAGATTCGGATTGAGGCGTTCTAGTACTTGTTAGAAAGCTAAGAGAACGTGCTAAGACTTTTATGAAGAAGTCAGAAGTTGATTCAGTCTGTAGTAGACCTAAAAGTTACGTTGAAGTTGCAGCATTAGTTTTATTTTTGGGTTGTTAGTTTCTTGCCTGGTTTATGTATTTGACCCAATTGGGTTATGACCCGAACTATTTAATTTCGTTTACACCTAGAACTGGGGTTTATAGACACCATTGAGACAATTGGAACGAAAAAACTTTTGCTATGTATGAAATTCCATGGAGAACCAATTCATCGGAGTTGATCTGCTGTTATTTTGGTTCAAAAACTTGAGGTTAATATGATTTTGCAATTCAATTTCTATCCATATCAATCCTATTTTTTGTTATTCGTTTGCTTAATCCGAATTATCGTAGAGTAGTTTTGTTAGTTCGGTTGATTCATGTTTCCCAAACTTGATTGCGTTATATCGTTTGCTTAATTCGTTATTTCACTAATGCTTAACCGTTTGCTTAATTTGGTGAAAAGAAAATATAATTCTTATAAATTATTTTGCGCTTGTTGATTGATTTATGATCGAATATGAATAGATTCCGCTTAGGACAGTGAAATTATAGTAATCTATGATAGATAGGAACCGAAACAGCAGATTAACTTATTTCTATAATCACTTATTTTAAGCACTTATATTCTGTTTTTTACAACTCGGTCCTAAAGCCAAACCCCCAATCCGGTTATGTTGTATTGATACAAACAAGAATCCTTGTGAGACGATACGAGTCACATTATCGCTGTACTATGTTTTAAAATAACTCGTTTTTTATCCGTGCGCGACAGCGGATCACGCACTAAGCGTGACTTGCTTATTTTACACATCAAACCGACCTAAATCGTGCTAAGCGAGCTTCAAAACATTGGTTATACCAAATTGTCAAATGCAAACAATGTTCTATAAAATGCGTTGAGTGATACTCGCACCTAGAGGCCTCTGTGCACTAAGCGGACTCTTCTAGATAGAATGTCCCAAAACTAGTCTTTTATTCCGAAAACGCGCATCCGGAGCCGTGCCTTCGACATCTTATTCCTCAATGTTCCAAAATGCAACAAATACCTACAAAATAAATGGAAAAACATCAAACAATACATTATGTACATAAAAATACAAATAAACATAAACTTAACGTATTTACACAAAAGTCGGGTTTATTCAATGATATTAACAACAAAAATTCGATAAGTGCAAGAAAAAGTATATACAAAAACAACTACAATTTGCACATCAAACTCTCTCCAACTTGAACTTGTTTGTCCTCAAACAAGGCCAAACAACTCAAAGAATCAAAAGTAATAAACCAAAGAATCATGAATCAACAAGTTTTGAAAACGGAAAACAAATGCAATGGCTCAATTGTAAAACGGCACACATGAAGAAACATACTTACCACTAAACTACAACGATAACATAAACATGAAACAAATGCTAAATACAAAAATTATACCAAACATTCTAAAACAATACTAGTTCACAAATGAATCACACCTAGCAAACAAAATCACCAGTAGATGAAAAACACACAAAAATAGAGTATTTTCACTCATCCAATAATCTTTCAAACAATAGACTAAATTATGCATTCATCCAAAAGTTTACTTTGAAAATATAAAAGCAAGAATCTCAAGGGCTTTTCAAGATTGTAGTGTGGTCGGGTGAACAAACAAGGGATAAATAATAAATCTAATCGGAAAAAAAACTTGCCTAAACCTAAGAGAGTGATCAATTCACCAAAGTTTCAAACAATATAATTTCAATCAAACTTCTTCTTCATCCCAAGTGTTACACCAAATACATATCACTTATTAAAACAATATTATTCCAAACTCCTTTTGTTTTTATTTTTTAAAGATTTTTTTATTTTTTCTTTCTTTTTCTTTCTTTCTCAGCCTCATAACAATCAACCAATACATACACAATCATTTTTCTCCCCAACTTGAATTCAATACATTAAAGTAAATACTCCCTACTTTCTAAGGCAAGGTAATAATTCAACTAAAAGTCATAGTTGAGGGTTCAAGAAAATAAAGAATCAATATCCATACAAAAAGGGAAACTAAACACTCATAGACAAACATTTAGCAAATACAACATGGATATCGACAAAAAGCTCAAAGAGGTTACTAATGATCACACACTCACAAGGTGAATTGACTTTTTGGCCAAGGTAGTTATGCTCAAAATGGAACAAAAAATGCATTGATCATGTTCAAGCTTTCATACAATCAATACAAACAAAATATTAAGCATAATAAAATCCAGTTAAAACAAGAGTTATGGTCTCCAGCATATGTGAAGAATGGAAAGCTACCTCACAAAAAGGGTGGAAACTAAAGTGATTCATAAGTGAACAAGTATACAAAAGAATGAATGGCATAAAAATTATAAAAAAGTCTAAGTATCTTGAATATTGTAAAGAATAGAAAGAGATAAACACATACCTCGAACGTGTACAAAACTTTAACAAAATAATTACCATGCATTCACAAGTTGAAACACTCAAACTTGGAAAATCACCAAAAGCTACCTCAAGCTATCGAGCCAAAATCAAGTTCAAACAACAAAAGAAAGAATTAAAAATATTAATATTATTCACTATTTGAAGCCTAGGTGAAAGTGGGAAAAAGGAAAGCCAAGCGAAAAATTAAAAGAATTCACTGGCTCTGCACAGCAGAGCGCGTTAAGCGGCACAGAGCGCGCTTAGCCCGCTACACCAGTTATAGAAAAACAGGACAACAACTGGTGCAGCTGCTATGCAAGCTCCACAATTACCTTACACACTCAATGTACAAAATATTCACAACATATAATCTTCCTCAAGCTAAACACGACAAGCTTTCCGAAAAACACAAATCTACATAACAAAACAAACGATTGAAAGTGAATTAACAAGTTGAAAAGTGAAAATTTGAAAATTTAGAACGAGTCTAATTTCAACTTGTTAAAACACAAATCACATATAACAAAAACGAATACAAATAAAATATGCGTGTTTTACGTTGTAAGCTCGACGCCTTTATTGTGCAAGCTAGTAACCTCCTCTCGTCATGCCATGGTATTGTCACACCGTACAACCCTAAAGAAAGTGTCCTAACATTCACACAACAAATGTTATGAAAATGAGACAACTTACAACAATACGTGAAAATAAAGAAAAAACACATATATGCACAAGTATCATATACAAGTTAATGTACAATTTCTATATAACATATACATTAATTACAAAACTCAAAAACAAAAGAATTATCGCAATGCAAAAACAATAGAACCAATCCCCGACAATGACGCCATTTTGTTGTTGCTGTAGAGCGGCAAGCAAAAAGTAAGTTATTAATATACTGGGTGACATTTAGGTTATATAGTATCGTGTCCATAGAGATTGGTTATTGATTCATCGTTCGACAAATCTATCGTTAATGAGTTTGGGATTGAATGGGTTGTAAAGAAAATGTTGTCAACAAAAAATAAATATATAAAAAGAAAAACGAAATAACTTATCAAGCATGCATATATACTACTTCTCATAGACTTAAACCTATCGACCTGTTATACTCAACCTACAATATTCATCGATGTCATTATGTATCACTCACAACCTAAGTCATTTCTAACCCAAATTAAGAGGCCGACTGCATCACCTCAGTAGAGATCTCTCAACCACTTCAACAACACAGAAGTCAACCGTTCTCGCCTGCATCAACGATCTCTCAGAGCGAAACAAACAACACAAAGGCATTAAGCTCTGATACCCAAGTAGATGTCAGCTTTAAATCTATCTTTAGAGTTCAGAAACTAACAGATAATCATCCTAGATAAGAATCTAAGCAATATATGTCTATAACAACTCAAATTCCTAGCACAAGGAAAAAATCTAGGACAACAATCCACAAAGATTCGTAAAGCAAGTTTTATATAACGTCAAGGGCGACAAATATACATCAATTCAAAGAAAATATATATACAAACCCGACCAATAGAGAATACACAAAGAAAAAGAAAAATGAACCTCAAATCTATCGGTTTGTCAGCATCGATCAAAGAGAAATCCACCCCAGATCATCTGCATGCAAGCTCCATAGTTGTTATCTAAGCTAATCCTAACAAAATTTACAGGTTGATGGACTTGGGAACAAAAACTTTCCCAAAACCATCTCTAAAAATGAGCTGAAATGAAAGTTATAAAACCTGTCAAACCGACCTAGACCGTGCTAAGTGCGCTATTCGCACTAAACGGGCTTCAAAATGTTGATTTTTCCAAATTGTCAAACGCAAACAGCGTGCTACAAAATGCGCTAAGCGGTACTCGCCCTTAGTGGCCTCTACGCGCTAAGCGGGCTATCTTGGATAGAATGTCCCAAAATTGGTATTTTATTCCGAAAAGGTGCATCCGGAGCCGTGCCTTCGACACCTTATTCCTCAATGCTCCAAAATGAAATAAATACATACAAAATGAATGGAAAAACATCAAACAATACATTATGTACATAAAAACACAAATAAATACAAACTAAACGTATTTAGACAAAAGTAGGATTTATTGAATGATATTAACAACAAAAAGTCGATAAGTGCAACAAAAAGTATATACAAAAATAACTATAATTTTCACTTATCAATCGTCCTTAAAGAATTGCGAAGGGAGTCATCTTGATGGAGGAGTGATACGCGGTGTTGTGCCAGTATTCAGCCAAATGTAAGTATTTAAACCACCAATTAGGATGATCGCTTGTAAAACAATGCAAATATGCCTCCAAACATCTATTAAAAATTCATGTCTGCCCATCGGTTTCAGGATGATACGCGGAGCTAAATTTCAAAGTGGTGCCTTGAACTCGGAAGAGCTCTTTCCAAAAGTTGCTGAGAAACAAGGGATCTCGATAAAAAATGATTGAATGAGGAACACCGTGCAAGCAATATATCTCAATGGAAAAACGTTTGGAAAGGTCGTGAGCAGAGTGTTTTGTTGGCAAGTGTTGTACCCCAAAATTTGCCCTCCCATATTTCTCAAAATATTCCAAGAAAAATTCACTAGTCCAACCCGGCGCGTCATATTCAGGTATTCTTTCGCCAAGATATCTCTGATAACATATTCTCAAATTCAGGTTCGGCTCAAGAGATAATTCTTTAAAGAAGGTATCCGAATGTGCGAGTTTTCTTGAAGAAATATGGTGAAAAAGTGTGCTGAAAGTGCAGTTTTTACGCGCTAAAAAATTCATAACTTGAAGATCGTGACTCATTTTGAACCCGTTCCGGTGGCCAAAATTCCGTCTTGACATTATCTACGTTTTCATCTCTCACGGCTGGAAGACAATTTCGATCAGAAGGTCTTCAAAAATGTGGATTTATCAAGTATTTTCGTGCAGAAATTTGTGACAGAAGTTTATTTGCGTCATGTTCAAAAAATCATAACTTGGTCGATTTTCATCGTATCGAGCTGGTTCCGGTGCCAAAATTTCACAAATTGAGTTGGCTACATTTTCACAGAAGGTATTGAGTTTAAACGGTATTCAAAAGGCCTTCGTTTTTTGCTCAGAGTGCGTGACATGCTGAAAATCCTGAATGCTGAATATTATTTCATCTGGGCCGAAACTTCGAAAATTCATAACTCGGTCAATTTTTATCGGATTGGACTCATATTTTTACACAAGGTTACTGACTCATAGATCTACAACTTTGCTTCAAAAGTCGAGACCAAATTATGCACCGATCAATACCAGTTTTTTATTGAAGAACGTGTCAGAGTCGACACTGGAGCCCAAAATAAGTTTGTCTGAGCTGAAACTTCAAAAATTCATAACTAATTCACCGTTTATCCGATTGAGTCGATTTTCAGACAGGAGTTAGTTCTCGATGCCGGCTACATTTTGTTTTCACATTTCAACTTCAAAAAATTCACTTAAGTCCCTGCGATTTAGCCTGGAAAGTGACGAATTCAAGTGAATATTGGAGGCCCAATTGCACATTCAAAGCCCATTTTCTTTACCCTAATTTCCACTATATAATCACCTTCTTGTCACACAAACCAGGAGAAAAAAAAGAAAAAAGAGGGAAGAAAAAAAGAGAGAAAAAACCTTGCCACAACACTGTTGGAATATCAAACTCTTTCAAGAACCCTAAAACCTTGAAATCCTTATTACAAATCCCTCTCTCACTACAAACAAAGCCATCTCAGTTACAAACCAACATCTTATTACTTCTTCAGTAAGGGTAAGGCTGGCTTGATCTCCATAATCCAAAGGGCATAAAAGCATTTATGTCACTACTTTTCCAGTAAGGGTAAGGTTGATTTGATCTCCATGATCAAAAGGGTATAATCATTCATACATGCCATATTGTGCCTAAACATTAAATTTCTTCATATATTGGTTTTATTTGCATTTTATGATTTTCTTTGATGTGTTTGTGAGATTCAACACTGCAGATTTAGACAGGATCCCAGGCAGGTTCATTAAGGAACGTTGAGGCCAAAAGCCAAATGGCCAAAAGCCAAAAGCCAAATGGCCAAAGTAGAACAACTTATGCATGAAACTCAATCCAATGGCCAAAGAATGCAGACCATGGTACTCAGGAGTCAATACTTCAAAAAACCTCCCCTTGGGCCAGACACCCCCTATGGTTTGCTCAATTTTTAATTTTTATTTATTTTTCCTTTTTATTCTTTTAATTGTTTTTTAATTGTTTTCTTTTAATTCCATAAAATAATTTTCATAATAAATATAAAATACAGAAAAATCAAAAAATGTTTATTTTATTAATATTAATTTTACTATTATTATTTTTGTAAATAAACTTTAAACAATTAAGTAGATTAATTTAGGTTTCAAAACTTTAATATTTTTCTTAATAAATTAAATATGTAGAAATTAGGGTTTTTAACTTTTTCATCATTTTTTTTAATAAATAATTTTCTCATCATTATTATTATTATTAACTACTAATTTATTTTGTAAATAAACATGTACATAAATTCTTTAGTAAATTAAGTTAAACTTTAACATTTTTCTCAAATAATTAAAAATAACTTAGAATTAGGGTTTCTTTTAATTTTAATTTTAATTTTCTTATTTCATAAATACAAAAAAAACCTAAAAAACACTTCTTTTATTTCAATAAATAATTAATTAATTTTTAATTTCATTTAATTTCTTTAAAGGGTCCAACGCCCTCGAATGTTCTATTTTTATTTCTTTCGCACATTTATTTTCTTTCAAATATTATGTAATTGCTCAAGCCATGTAACTCGGACATTTTATTTCTCGCACTTTACTTCTTTACTTTCTGTCAAATCGGGTCCTGGATTAAATTTGGCAATGTGGACCCGCGCTTTTGTAATAGTTTAGGAATTTTATCTTTCCGCACTTTTTTAACTGTTAAATCGCATGCAAGAATGAATGACAAAAATAAAAACAAGCGTAGAACACCAATAACATGACAAGATAAATGCAAATGAAAACGACACACGAATCGCACACACCACCCCTAGGGTACGCCTCACTGTTGCCTTGCCCCGAAAGGTGATCGTCGAGTAGAGGATGTCTTAGTAAGTCCTCATGATCCGGGAACCTGGCATGAGGGTAGCTTCTAAGGTGTCTTCCCATTACTCCGGTGATCACACTGTTGCCTTGTCCCTCGAAACGTGGCCGTCGACTATAGGATGTCTTAGTGAGTCCTTGTGTCCATTGATCTAGTTGCCTAAAACAAAGTTGCCTCGAATAAGTTGCCTCAGAACGGTTGCCTCGGAATAAAAGATCAATGGCATAAGGGTAGCTTCTAAGGTGTCTTACCTTTGCTCGGTGACCACAATGTCCCTAAACTCGAATTGACCCGAACACCTCCAACGGTGGTGCTACCTACCTCTCAATGGTGGGATGGCACTACTTTAAGGACATTTACACAGACGAATTCCTTAGGGTAGGTAGGTTCTCGTAGATACTTGCTCTAATCTCAAAACAAATTCAAAAAGACTTTTCACACTGACACCTTTTCAAAAAGCTTTCGAAAGCAATTTTTCAAACACTCTTGAGGACCGATACAAGGGTCGAACTAAAATTTTCAAAGAAACTTTTTTAAAACCCACAGTTGAAAAGCAAACAAACTATTTTGAAAACACAATGAGCAAGTATCTAAGAGCCCATGGATAACCATGGATAGAAAGGGTGCTAACACCTTCCCTTTCTATAACCTACCTCCCGAACCGAGAGCAATCTCTATAAGGAATTTTTCTGTGCTTTTGTCCTTTCCATTTGGAGAAAATAAAAGACGGTGGCGACTCTTGCTTCCACGACATTTCGCGAACCAGCGTTAAACAGTCCGTTCCAGATCCACCGATCACAAAACTGGCGACTCTGCTGGGGACATATTTATAAAGTGAGGTGTACCTTAGGATTAGTTCATAACTGTGTTTTCAATTGTATTGACTTGTCTGCTTTAAATTTGTGGGTTGCATGGGAGTTACATAGATCCTAACCCGGATCTGGGGATACCCTGTTTAGGTAGCATAAGTTGTGAGGGACCTGTCCGGCGTATACCGACATGGGTGAAGCAGTGGCTACGTTGGTGTGGCACCTTGGTCTGTACCGATATCCCTCGTGTTGAAACGGGGAGAATATGGGTCTTCCAAGGAGTCATTAAGCACCAACAGACCTTAGAACCCTAAATGACACAACTTGGCCATTAGAACAGTAGCAGTATGCTACGCCCATTGAGGCTAAACTCTCGTGATGGTTCTGGCCGCAAGAAAAGATTGCGATGCTGGAGTTATGACCGATTGAGGGTAGTCAATGATATTGGGATCCTCTAAGAACCCGGTTACTTTGATAGGACAGGTATGAACCCAACAAACTGAAAGAGGGTAATACCTAGACCTCATGCTGGCCTAAATCTAAGGGCTTCTCTTGTGTGACTTGTGTGCCTTCGTACTTGACTACTTGCATGCTTGTTATCTGACACATGAACTACTTGCAGGTTTTGTTTATAGTCCTTAATAGGGACTCATAACAGGGTATACTAGGTTTCTTACAGGTTTTGGTTTGCAGTCCTTAATTAGGACTCATAACAGGTTTTACCAAGTTTCTTGCAGGTTTTGGTTTGCAGTCCTTAATTGGGACTCATAACAGGGCTACTCACATTACTCCATGCATACCATAACATCATACCATTGCATACATCCTAACCCATTTCAAGGATCTCAAGGGCTTGTGATGCAGGTCATGATAAATCCAACATCTAGCAAGGGGCAAAGAGGATTTATTTTCCTCTAGCCAAAGTTGTCAGAGGCTATGACCCACTTGATATGGTGAGCTCTGACTCTTGAAGAAGGTTCCCCTAACCAAGGTTGCTTGGAAATCAAAACCAGACATGATGACTAAAGTCAGGGGCTATGACCCACTGGATATGGTGAGCCTTTGACCTTGAAGAAGGACTCCCAACAACATGCAGTTCCTTCAATCAAGCTACCGGATCCAAATGCTAACAAATTTTCTTGTTTACCCCGCGGGATCCTTGAAAACATTGCATGCATGTCATACACATCATTACATAACAGGTATCGTTGTTGCAGGTCACTTACCTTTCTCGCTGTTTATTTCCACAATGGCCTTCCAACCAGACAACCAGGACCTTCTTGCTCAAGAGACTCGGTTCGGGGAAATCCTTCTGAATCTATCCAAGGGGCAGGAGGAATTAAGGACCCTTCTCAGGGAGACCCTTGTCAAGAACAGTGATGAGGATGGAAAGTTGAAACACCTACAAGCTGAGATGGATGCAATGAAAGCCCAAATGCTGGGGCAGAGGAATGCCATTCAAGGTTTAGCTCAAAGACAAGATGAGCTCCGGTTTCTCGTCAACCAACTGCTTCAGGGTAACCAACTGGGGCAAACATCTAAGGGTAAAGAGCCAGTCATCGTTCGACCATCTTTGAGACAAAGAGGCAAGGAGAAAGCTCCTCATATGGCTCCAGTATCACCAATTCAGTATCAACCTCACCAGCTTCAGCCAGACAAGCCCAAAAGGCAATTCACCAAGCTCAACGTGTCGCTGCCTCAAGCCTTACAACAACTGCTGAGGTTGAACTTGGTAACTCTAAAGGATCCTCCTAAGAATCCCAACAGGACACCTTCAAGGTATGACCCCAACGCTCACTGCGCTTATCATTCTGACAGCCCGGGGCATGCTACAGAGGATTGTTGGACTTTGAAGAATAAAATCCAGGACCTGATTGAGGAAGGAGCTGTGGAATTCACCCAAGAGGGCCAGGCTGAGTACTTCTACCAACCCCACAGGACCCACTATGTGAAGTGACAAGCCCTGAGACTAGGAAATTTTTGTTCATTCGAATGTTCAAGTTGCAATTTTCTTTTGTTCAAACATTTATTCATGTTAAACATTGTTATTTCATTAATGCATCGCATATGTCTGTTCTGAAACAATATATTCGTATTCACTAAATGCAAATTATTCTCATATTTTTTCTGATGATCAACTCTCAATTAATAATTCTAAGCCTCTTGAGGGAGGATGACGAAAACGATACCGCGATCATTACAGTATGCTTTTGAACAGACCCCGCTTATGAGGTACAGGCATTGTTTCAATTCCTAAACACTGGAGTAATAAGGAAGATAATCCCTCGTCAACCCCTTTGAGCCAAAGAAGTAGGAGTTTTTCTTTTCGAAATTTAAAACCCTTAATCATAACCTGGGGCAGGGTAGTTCCCTCAGTTGATCCGAGTGCATAACGAATGGCACCAAAGAGGTCCTTACAAAACAAAGAAAGACAGTGATGGTTCAGAACAATCATAAAGAAAGGCAGTCATTATCTCAAAAAATAAAAAACCCATTAAGTCAAAACCTATGAAGGAGACTTACAAAACGGGGGCATCCCGCTGACTGTAATCACAAAAGAAACAGTTCAGGCAAAATTCAGGGATAGCAAAATCAAAAAGAGAGAGGTCCTACAAACCCTCAACAAAAAGGAATGACTGCCTATTCAAAGTAAGTTATCAATATCCGAATCATTACCGGAAAATCAGAGCAAAGACTCAAACAAGGTCTAACGTATGATCAACTGAGTTTAGGTTTGGAGAACATCACGAAGAGCGGGTGGGTACAAATAAAATTTGAGCCTTTATCCTTTGTTTCTTAAACCGTGAACCAGGCCACGTTATAACCCTTAAAAGTCCTAGCTGAAGTATGGGTTAGTTCGAAAGCATACTGTTACGAAAGGTATCCTGACTCCTTAAGGCCTACGGTAAATACGGAGTTGACATCACGTTTTACAAACATTCATTTGTTTTATGAAAAAAGAATGCATTTTCAAAATCTTCAAGACAGACATAAGCTTTGCATTTTTAACATAACTTTGTTTGCATATGACTCTTTGTTTGAACAGCAGAAGTTCGCACGACGAATGCCTAATGAACAGAAGTACTTCCAATCAAGGGGCAGACATGACCATGGTCCATTACCTGGGGAAGTCCAATCAAAATTCGGAGAATCTCTCAAAGGCCAAAAAGCCTGGGGCAAATCTCCGTCTGAGTCACTTGGGGCATTTCAACAACGAATCTTGCCTGATCAAAAACCTTCTGGTGACATGATAAAACACTCCTAACAGGGGCAACTCCCTACATCCTGAGAATGCGGACATAGTCGAAAAAATACTACGCACAATCAAAGACCCGCTAGGTTGACGTACCTAGGAAAAAATAAGGGCTTCCCGGCGAACCAAAAGGGTTCGGGCAAAATGAAGGGATGAAATAAAAAAATCTGTACACCCGGCAAGTCGAAAACCTGAAAAGGCGGCTTGGGCAAAAATGGGTATCCCGGTGGACTGAAAACCCGAAAGGGCGGTCCAGGCAAAAATTAGGGATCAAAGCGTACGACTATGTCCTGTCATCTTGTCACCTGCCTACCAGAAGAAGGTTGGTCCATCAACAACTATCAGCCCCTCACAGGTCTTATTCTCCAACCTCAGAAACAGGGGCAATAAAGAGTTGTCTAAGCAATCTAATTGTTCTATCCTCCAAGGTACCAAGGTAGGTTCGGCTAAAGAATATGACTAGTACGTATTAATTCCCCAGAGAGTAAATCAGCAGGTCAATACATTCTTCTCCAGGCAGAGTTATCAAACTTAAGGAAGTTGAGTATCCTCCAGCCGATCTCAAACATTCCCCAGCAGCACATATTCTTGACAAGCATCCCCGGCAGTCTTGGTCTAAAGATTGTTCCCCGGCGACATATCAACATTCAGAGGAATCACTTCCCCAGCATATCAAAACTTCCCCAGAAGAGTCTAATCCAGTTTCCCCAGGAAAGTTGGAATTCATCTCCCCAAGCAGTAAGCTTATCCCCAGTAAATTCTGGAAGCTTATCCTTCGCAGAGCACGAACGCGTCGTCCGACTTTATT
Organism: Vicia faba; assembly: GCA_948472305.1. Lineage (NCBI taxonomy): Eukaryota > Viridiplantae > Streptophyta > Magnoliopsida > Fabales > Fabaceae > Vicia > Vicia faba. The sequence continues at coordinate 1,633,863,711 of OX451738.1, read as the reverse complement.
TAAAGAGTTATTTCCTTAACAGGATATAACTGGGTTATCCTCAGCAAAAAGCCACGGAAAGAGCGTCGTCGACAAAGTCTTCCGATCCCCAGCAAACTATTATCAACATTCAGCAAAAGTATTCCTCTTCCCACAGAGCATTGCTTCCCAGCATGATCGCTAGAGTATCTTTTCTCCCCGCAGAATCCTCCATTTGCCAAGTTTATTCCGCAACGGAGTCATCTTCTCCTACCGGTATTCTTGCAGTTATCATCCCCAGCGGAAGCAAAATCTATTCCTCAACATCAGCCCAGGATACGACTTCCCGGCACCCGTCAAGGATTCACTTTCCTAGACAAAAACATACATAAAACATCATATACATCATTATAACATGCATAGACACATCATATCATACAAATCTCATTTATGTTGAGAACATCATTGCTTGATCCATATCATGCATTGCATATGACTGACCTTTACCTTTCAGGAAAAGAATCAGCTAAATTCTCAATCGTCTTTCAAGACCTAGACCGGTTCAGTTAAATCGACCCTAAGATTTTCCTGATGCTTATCCAGTCAAAGGCCTTCTCTGGTTCAGTCAGATCGACCCTAAGATCTCCCTGATGCTTATCCAGTTGAAGATTCCAAGACCTTGTCCGGTTCAGCTAAATCGACCCTAAGATTTTCCTGATGCTTATCCAGTCAAAGGCCTTCTCTGGTTCAGTCAGATCGACCCTAAGATCTCCCTGATGCTTATCCAGTTGAAGATATTCCAAGACCTTGTCCGGTTCAGCTAAATCGACCCTAAGATTTTCCTGATGCTTATCCAGTCAAAGGCCTTCTCTGGTTCAGTCAGATCGACCCTAAGATCTCCCTGATGCTTATCCAGTTGAAGATATTCCAAGACCTTGTCCGGTTCAGTTAAATCGACCCTAAGATTTTCCTGATGCTTATCCAGTCAAAGGCCTTCTCTGGTTCAGTCAGATCGACCCTAAGATCTCCCTGATGCTTATCCAGTTGAAGATATTCCAAGACCTTGTCCGGTTCAGTTAAATCGACCCTAAGATTTTCCTGATGCTTATCCAGTCAAAGGCCTTCTCTGGTTCAGTCAGATCGACCCTAAGATCTCCCTGATGCTTATCCAGTTGAAGATTCCAAGACCTTGTCCGGTTCAGTTAAATCGACCCTAAGATTTTCCTGATTCTTATCCAGTCAAAGGCCTTCTCTGGTTCAGTCAGATCGACCCTAAGATCTCCCTGATGCTTATCCAGTTGAAGATTCCAAGACCTTGTCCGGTTCAGTTAAATCGACCCTAAGATTTTCCTGATTCTTATCCAGTCAAAGGCCTTCTCTGGTTCAGTCAGATCGACCCTAAGATCTCCCTGATTCTTATCCCAGTAGAAGACACCCAAGATTCTCTCAGCGTTCCTGTTGGGGTAGTAGTCACCCAAGGTTCTCTTACCGTTCATGCTAAGGTAGTAACCATCCCTGGTTCACTCATCATCTTGTGAAGCTCCAGACTCAGCTCCTGTAACCAGTCAGGACACATTTATACAAAGCATCTGAAAACCAGCTCCTGCAACGTGTCAGGTACTCTTTTTTCTTTTGCAGGTATGCAGGTTCTCGCTAAGGAATCTCTTATGCGATCAATATCCAGATGGCATCTATAAGCCCATCATCCTATCCAGCAATCTCTAAATGGCATCTATAAGCCCATTCCATCATCACACTGCTACTATGTGAGCGCAAATTTCTGGGCACTCTAGTGTTCAATCATCTTCCCCCCTCGGATTACGAAAGGCACGTCAGCCAATCTGCATCCTCAGGTCTAAGAAGATTGAACAGGGGCAACTGTTGTACCCCAAAATTTGCCCTCCCATATTTCTCAAAATATTCCAAGAAAAATTCACAAGTCCAACCCGGCGCGTCATATTCAGGTATTCTTTTGCCAAGATATCTCTGATAACATATTCTCAAATTCAGGTTCGGCTCAAGAGATAATTCTTTAAAGAAGGTATCCGAATGTGCGAGTTTTCTTGAAGAAATATGGTGAAAAAGTGTGCTGAAAGTGCAGTTTTTACGCGCTAAAAAATTCATAACTTGAAGATCGTGACTCATTTTGAACCCGTTCCGGTGGCCAAAATTCCGTCTTGACATTATCTACGTTTTCATCTCTCACGGCTGGAAGCCAATTTCGATCAGAAGGTCTTCAAAAATGTGGATTTATCAAGTATTTTCGTGCAGAAATTTGTGACAGAAGTTTATTTGCGTCATGTTCAAAAAATCATAACTTGGTCGATTTTCATCGTATCGAGCTGGTTCCGGTGCCAAAATTTCACAAATTGAGTTGGCTACATTTTCACAAAAGGTATTGAGTTCAAACGGTATTCAAAAGGCCTTCGTTTTTTGCTCAGAGTGCGTGACATGCTGAAAATCCTGAATGTTGAATATTATTTCATCTGGGCCGAAACTTCGAAAATTCATAACTCGGTCAATTTTTATCGGATTGGACTCATATTTTTACACAAGGTTACTGACTCATAGATCTACAACTTTGCTTCAAAAGTCGAGACCAAATTATGCACCGATCAATACCAGTTTTTTATTGAAGAACGTGTCAGAGTCGACACTGGAGCCCAAAATAAGTTTGTCTGAGCTGAAACTTCAAAAATTCATAACTAATTCACCGTTTATCCGATTGAGTCGATTTTCGGACAGGAGTTAGTTCCCGATGCCGGCTACATTTTGTTTTCACATTTCAACTTCAAAAAATTCACTTAAGTCCCTGCGATTTAGCCTGGAAAGTGACGAATTCAAGTGAATATTGGAGGCCCAATTGCACATTCAAAGCCCATTTTCTTTACCCTAATTTCCACTATATAATCACCTTCTTGTCACACAAACCAGGAGAAAAAAAAGAAAAAAGAGGGAAGAAAAAAAGAGAGAAAAAACCTTGCCACAACACTGTTGGAATATCAAACTCTTTCAAGAATCCTAAAACCTTGAAATCCTTATTACAAATCTCTCTCTCACTACAAACAAAGCCATCTCAGTTACAAACCAACATCTTATTACTTCTTCAGTAAGGGTAAGGCTAGCTTGATCTCCATGATCCAAAGGGCATAAAAGCATTTATGTCACTACTTTTCCAGTAAGGGTAAGGTTGATTTGATCTCCATGATCAAAAGGGTATAATCATTCATACATGTCATATTGTGCCTAAACATTAAATTTCTTCATATATTGGTTTTATTTGCATTTTATGATTTTCTTTGATGTGTTTGTGAGATTCAACACTGCAGATTTAGACAGGATCCCAGGCAGGTTCATTAAGGAACGTTGAGGCCAAAAGCCAAATGGCCAAAAGCCAAAAGCCAAATGGCCAGACTAGAAAAACTTATGCATGACACCAATACATGGCGAGGCAGACATTAAGCCAGACATTAAAGGAACGTTGAAGCCAGAACACAAATGGCCAAAAGCCAAAAGCCAAAAGCCAAATGGCCAAAGTAGAACAACTTATGCATGAAACTCAATCCAATGGCCAAAGAATGCAGACCATGGTACTCAGGAGTCAATACTTCAAAAAACCTCCCCTTGGGCCAGACACCCCCTATGGTTTGCTCAATTTTTAATTTTTATTTATTTTTCCTTTTTATTCTTTTAATTGTTTTTTAATTGTTTTCTTTTAATTCCATAAAATAATTTTCATAATAAATATAAAATACAGAAAAATCAAAAAATGTTTATTTTATTAATATTAATTTTACTATTATTATTTTTGTAAATAAACTTTAAACAATTAAGTAGATTAATTTAGGTTTCAAAACTTTAATATTTTTCTTAATAAATTAAATATGTAGAAATTAGGGTTTTTAACTTTTTCATCATTTTTTTTAATAAATAATTTTCTCATCATTATTATTATTATTAACTACTAATTTATTTTGTAAATAAACATGTACATAAATTCTTTAGTAAATTAAGTTAAACTTTAACATTTTTCTCAAATAATTAAAAATAACTTAGAATTAGGGTTTCTTTTAATTTTAATTTTAATTTTCTTATTTCATAAATACAAAAAAAACCTAAAAAACACTTCTTTTATTTCAATAAATAATTAATTAATTTTTAATTTCATTTAATTTCTTTAAAGGGTCCAACGCCCTCGAACGTTCTATTTTTATTTCTTTCGCACATTTATTTTCTTTCAAATATTATGTAATTGCTCAAGCCATGTAACTCGGACATTTTATTTCTCGCACTTTACTTCTTTACTTTCTATCAAATCGGGTCCTGGATTAAATTTGGCGATGTGGACTCGCGCTTTTGTAATAGTTTAGGAATTTTATCTTTCCGCACTTTTTTAACTGTTAAATCGCATGCAAGAATGAATGACAAAAATAAAAACAAGCGTAGAACACCAATAACATGACAAGATAAATGCAAATGAAAACGACATACGAATCGCACACACCATCCCTAGGGTACGCCTCACTGTTGCCTTGCCCCGAAAGGTGATCGTCGAGTAGAGGATGTCTTAGTAAGTCCTCATGATCCGGGAACCTGGCATGAGGGTAGCTTCTAAGGTGTCTTCCCATTACTCCGGTGATCACACTGTTGCCTTGTCCCTCGAAACGTGGCCGTCGACTATAGGATGTCTTAGTGAGTCCTTGTGTCCATTGATCTAGTTGCCTAAAACAAAGTTGCCTCGAATAAGTTGCCTCGGAACGGTTGCCTCGGAATAAAAGATCAATGGCATAAGGGTAGCTTCTAAGGTGTCTTACCTTTGCTCGGTGACCACAATGTCCCTAAACTCGAATTGACCCGAACACCTCCAACGGTGGTGCTACCTACCTCTCAATGGTGGGATGGCACTACTTTAAGGACATTTGCACAGACGAATTCCTTAGGGTAGGTAGGTTCTCGTAGATACTTGCTCTAATCTCAAAACAAATTCAAAAAGACTTTTCACACTGACACCTTTTCAAAAAGCTTTCGAAAGCAATTTTTCAAACACTCTTGAGGACCGATACAAGGGTCGAACTGAAATTTTCAAAGAAACTTTTTTAAAACCCACAGTTGAAAAGCAAACAAACTATTTTGAAAACACAATGAGCAAGTATCTAAGAGCCCATGGATAACCATGGATAGAAAGGGTGCTAACACCTTCCCTTTCTATAACCTACCTCCCGAACCGAGAGCAATCTCTATAAGGAATTTTTTTGTGCTTTTGTCCTTTCCATTTGGAGAAAATAAAAGACGGTGGCGACTCTTGCTTCCGCGACATTTCGCGAACCAGCGTTAAACAGTCCGTTCCAGATCCACCGATCACAGCAAGGAAATAAAGTGGACGAATTTCGTCAATCTGCCACAAATAACCCATATAGTTGTGTGACCAAAAGATGAGCGTAAGTGGGTAATAAAGTCCATATAAATTTCTTCCCAAACGAGGATTGGTACTGGTAACGGTTGAAGTAAACCCTATTTCTTTGTATTCACATACTTATTTTGTTGACAGATTATGCGGTGTTTGACAAATGTTTTTGCATCTGTATAAATACCAGGCTAAAGAAAAGATGCTGATAAACGAGCAAGAGTGGGTTGCAGGCTAGAATGGCCAACATTAGGAGTTGAATGATATTCGGTGATGATAGCATGACTGTGATACGGTGGCAGAACCGATTGTTTAATACTGGTTTACGTTTTGCATTTTGTGTTCGCACAATGTCGCGGTAAGCAAGAGTCGCCACCGCCTTTTATTTCATCCAACCGGAAAGGAAAAAAGTACAGAAAAAAAATCCTTTTTTGAGATATTCTGAGTACGGGGGTAGATTATAGAAAGGGAAGGTGTTAGCACCCTTTCTATCCATGCTTTTCCATGGGCTCTTAGGTACTTGCTCATTTAAATTGCTTGTGCTTGTGGGCTTTGTTTTTGAAAAGTTTGACTTCGTGATAACCCTTATATCAGTCCTCAAAGGTGTGACGAAGTTGTTTTGAAAGTTTGTTTGAAAAGTGTAAGTTTGAAAAAGTTTTTATTTGAGCAATTACCTACTAGCATCTACCTACTCGAAAAAAGATCGTTTATATTCTTGTTTCCTTTAGACAACACTATCCCACTATTAAGGAATAGGTAGCACCGTTGTTGGAATTGTAAGGGTCAATTCGAAAGGGACGTACGATCACTAAAGCAATATTAGGACACCTTAGTAATAACCCTAGAGTCTTAAGATCATATTCGAGGCAATATTTCCGAGGCAACATTCGAATAGGACATTTTGATCTTTTTAGACTGGAGGGCAACCACTAAGACACCCTATGCTTAATGATCGTTTACCAAAGGCAACCGAAGTGAGAGCATACCCTAAGAGTGATATGTGCGAGTGATTTGTTTCAGTTATTTATCTTTGCATATTAGGGTTTTCTAACTGTATTAATTTGTCGTGCATTTTTGTCATACAATCCTATTAGCATACATCTAGCAGTTAAATATTTGCAGGAATTAAAAATGCGAGAAAATAAACCTAACTATTACAAGGCTTCGGGGAGGGGGATTAATTACATAACCAAAAAACCGGGGAAAAGCGATAAGTAAAAGCCCTAAATTAACTATTACAAACCATGAACAGTTACAAAAATATTGGCAAAATAATTAACAAGCGCACGACGAATTAAATACGAGACGATTAGGGTTTTAACCCTTCGACTAATCCTATTTGTGATTGAAAAAAAATGTTTTTGCCATGTTTTGTTATTTAAGAAAATAATGATATAATTGAATTAAAAAGAAAATCCTAAGTTCTAATTAATTTTAAATTAAGAAAAATAAATTAATTCATTCTAAAAAGTACCTATTTTTACATTTTTATTTTATTTGGGAAAGAAAGAAAGATTAAATCAAGAGTTTAACCCTAATTTTTCTAATTAGTTTTAATTATATAAAAACAAGTTAAAATTTCCCTAAATTAAATTAAACTAAATTAAATTAAATTTGATAAAAAAAAACTAATTTTAATTTTTTTTGTGAATTCTTGATTTTCATGATTTTGTAAAAAAAGTGCTTGATTTTGTTAATTAAAATAATTAAAAGAAAATAGTAAAAGAATTAAAAAAAAGAAGAAATAATAAGTGAAGAGATGGGCCTGTGGTGAATAGCACATTGGGGGGGTGCAAATCTGATTTTCTTGGCCCAAAAATCCAAAGCCTGCATTGACCATGCTTGCTCTGGTGTGTGTGTTGACTTGAGGAGTATGGTGGTCCTCTCATGGTTGGCACGTTGGATCTGATTAGCTAGGCATCCAGTGGCCAGGCATTTAGGGTGTATGGAAGGCGTACGATGCTGTATTGCATGGGATTCACCTGAAATAATCAAGAAAATAATAAAATGCACACGCCTTGGATCAAACCCAGGACGTGTGCATCAAAGTCCTTCCCCCCAACCATCTGAGCTAGCGTGATTAGTTGTAAGCATAATAAAAATAAAACATAATATTTAAAACAAGCTAGTGGGGTCAGCCAAACGCATAAAATTTTAAACGGGCCAGTCCCACGCTGCGACGCCATCGTCTCCCTCACTGGCCTATCGTTTTAGAAAACCAAGCTTTTATCTACGGACATTCACTGTAGGTATAACCCTGCATATTTCCAAAATCATGTACAAGCAATATAAATGAAAGGTGATGGTACCAATCAACTCGTCTCATCCTCACAAGCATCATGGTACCAGACTCAAAGCCTAATTTTGCCTATATTGAAAACCCCTAAAACGAATGGCATATTATGATTCCTGCACTGCAAATGCAATTAAGTGGTACCAATAGCTTGCAAACACAATTATGAACAAGAATACATAATTAAAACATGCTTATGATGAGTAAATTAGTGAAATCAAAATCAAGTTTTTAGGCAAACCGTGGGAGGCGTAGAGCGCAATTTTGGGAGTTTCAAGACCTGGGAGTGATTGGAATAGCTTCCTGAGATGTCTAGCAAGCAATTGGGATAGCTAGCACACCTTGAATTGGCCTGGGGAAAGAGATTCGTCCCACACTTTTCTTGGAAATTTTCAAGTTTGTTCTGGTTCTTGGAGGCAGGTTGTGCACGAAAATTTTTGTGTGTAGGGTTCCACAAACTTCAGTATATGTATTGAATCTAATTAGGTTAACAAACTTGGATCCAATCTTAAGAATTCATGAATGGAATATTTGATTTTTAAGCCATATGATATCTTTCTATTTTCATGCCAATCATGCTCTTTTTGTACCAATTGCCCTTGATTCGATTTGATCATGCAAGCTCAGCATATCTTGATTGCTAATTTGTAAAAAAAAACAAATCAAATCATATCTTTGATAATTTTCATGATTTATTTGATTTAATTCACTTTTTAATTAATGAAAAATCAAAATAAATTGAAAAATGAAGCAAATAATGTGTGGATAAGTATTTGAGTCGTGGACCACATTATAATTGAAGTGCAAGCATAAAAAGTTGGGCCCATTTAGCAAAAAATGCATATTTGAGCATATTTGACTTTTGGCAATTTTGCAAAAATGGTCAACTTGGCCAATGCATAACTCTCTCAATTTTGACTCTAGAGAGGTGTCTTTGGACTTTTTAGAAATATTATGATGTCCTCTAAGCAACCCTTTTGGTCTCATCTTAATTGAGTCTTCCATGTTCATGTATGAAGCTTTGACCCAAAAGGTGTTTTTGTTGACTTTTCAAAAGGACCTATAATGTCAAAATTCATATCTTTTTTTGAGTACATATTATGAACATGAGAGCTGAATATGAATTGTAGGGAATTTCATCCTCTTCAAAATTATCTTTGGATGGGTCATTTCTGATAAAGTATGAGAAAGTTATGCTTGGTCAAAGTTGAGTTGACTTTTCCTACAAAACCCTAATTTAGCAACTTTTGGGTTTTGATGAATTGTGAGCAATCCTTGAGGAATCATGATAAACCCTTAATCAAATTATGAATAATACTTCAAAATCAGGATTTTGACCAAAAATATTGAAGGTTGATTGTATGTGGGCCACAATTGACTTTTGACCTAACATAGTTGATTTTCAGGCATTTGAGCAATTGACTGAGCAAACTTCTTCTGCAAGGCTTGAAACTTGACATGGATGATCTTGAGGACATATTAGGACAATGGTGAACATTTGAGTCCTTTGTGGTTCACACATCTTGATGAAGATGGAAACCCTAATTTGAGGTATACTGCTTTAGGAGAGAGTTTGTCTGGTCAACTCTTGAACTTCCTTGAGCAATTTGGGGACCTCACTTGCCATGTGTTGAGAAATATGGGAGGGAAAATTTTGGGGTACAACAGCTGCCCCTGTTCAATCTTCTTAAACCTGAGGATGTAGATTGGCTCGTCTGCCTTTCGTGATCTGAAGGTGGAAGATGATTGAACACTAGAGTGCCCAGAAATTTGCACTCGCATGAAGTGATACTTGATTTGTGATATCGGGAATGGGCTTATAGATGCCATTTGGTAGTTGCTAGAGAATTGTCGGAGATGGGCTTAAAGATGCCATCCGAAGAAGTGTCGATTGCACAAGATATTCCTTTGTGAGAACCCGTATACCTGTTGTTGAGGAGGACTTTGCTGGGGAATGATGGTCTCTGTCTTGAGAGAAATAGAGTTTTAGGAGCTTCAGTTGTCCGTTAATCTACTGGGAAATAATTCTGGTTTGGGAAGCAGAAGTGAACTGTGTGTTTGGTCGGGGTATATGTTGCACCGCGACTTTCTGGGGAAATGTGAAATCAATTGTGTTTGATCGGGTCCAGGACTTACAGTATTATGGACTGTTGTCTGGGGATAAAAGAGGAAGAACCCGGATAGTAAGGCTATGAGAAGGAACCTGGATAGTAGGGTTACTTCGAGATGAAAGCCTGGATAGTAGGGTTACTTCGAGATGAAAGCCTGGATAGTAGGGCTGTGAGAAGGAACCTGGATAGTAGGGTTACTTCGAGAAGAAAGCCTGGATAGTAAGGTTGTGAGAAGGAACCTGGATAGTAGGGTTACTTCGATGTGAAAGCCTGGATAGTATGGCTGTGAGAAGGAACCTGGATAGTAGGGTTACTTCGAGATGAAAGCCTGGATAGTGGGGCTGTGAGAAGGAACCTGGATAGTAGGGTTACTTCAATATGAAAGCCTGGATAGTAGGGCTGTGAGAAGGAACCTAGATAGTAGGGTTACTTTGATATGAAAGCCTGGATAGTAGGGCTTGAGAAGGAACCTAGATAGTAGGGTTACTTCGATATGAAAGCCTGGATAGTAGGGCTTGAGAAGGAACATGTGTAGTAGGGTTACTTCGATATGAAAGCCTGGATAGTGGGGCTGTGAGAAGGAACCTGGATAGTAAGGTTACTTCGATATGAGTTTAGGTAAAACTGCAGAGGGAACCTGGGTAAGGTTGCTTTGTGATGAGTCGGTGTAGGACTTCAGGAGGAACCTGGGTAAGGTTGTTTTTATCGCACCTATGATTACTCTGTTTAGCTTCGAGTGTTGATCATGGACCTGCTGGAAATTGTTGATAATAATTGTCTTTCCTGAAAGAAATACAAGGTTAGTTATGCGCGATGCATGAGATGCATTGTGATGAGGTTCCCAAAATAACTGAGATTATGTTATATGTAATGTATGCATATGTCATGATGTATGAACAAGAAATGCTGACATAATAAACTCGAGTCTGAGAAAATAAATCCCTGACTGCAATTTGAAGAGTATGAGAAATGGTATCCTTGGCTGCTGTAAAAACCCATACTTCCTCCATTCTTGTTGGGGATGGTGTACAAAGATGACTATGCTGGGGATTTCCCCCTCGTTTACGGATATCCTGTCGGAAGAGACCCTGTCTAAGGATAGCTCTGTGGGGAATAACTTTGTTGGAGAGGAGATACTTCATTGATAGATCTGCTGATTTGGAGAAATAAACTCAACTGGGGATGAACTTCCGTTGATGGTGATAATGAATTCTATTAGAGATTGAATTTCTGCTTGTGAGGGAAGTAAACTCTGCTTGGGGAAAAATTTACTGACTCGCTCGCGGTTGTGAACTTCAGCTGGCAAGAGTTGTGTCCTGTTTGGGAAAGCTAACATCACTGTCCTTGGATACTCTGTGGGGAGTGTATGTACCACCACTCATGCTCTCCAGCTGGCTCTATCCCGATACATGATGGGCGGTGTAACTGTAAGGTTTGGGCACTTCTTGTTTTCCCTATTTTTAGCATTACGAGTAATCGTCTTTTGTTTCTTGCGTAAATGTTTATGAGCAGCAATCATTTTCAAATGCATATATCAAAAAAGAATCATTGGACTTTCTTGCAAAACAAAACAGAAAAAAGAAACAACAAATTGAAATTTCTTGTAAAAATGAATTGTATTGATTTTTGAAGTTGGCCCGTAATAAGCGTTTTGTACAAGGAGGCTGACGTCCTAGTAAGAGAACGCCGCCGAAAGATAGAAATTACAATTTGCGTAAAAGAAAGAAAAACAACTATGTGAAACGACCCCATTGGGTTCCAACTCTGCTATTGCCTTTATATCTTCAAGCGTCTCATCACTTCGCTGCTTGGTCGAAGGTGGATCAGATTGATTAGCATCGTCCGATCTTGATAGTCGATACCGAAGTCTGGTTGCGAGATGATCCCATGAGACATAGTGTTACGCTTCAATCCCTAATTTTTTCCTGGACCGCCCTTTCGGGTTTTCAGTTCACCGGGATACCCTTTTTTGCCCAAGTCGCCTTTTCAGGTTTTCGACTTGCCGAGTGTACAATTTTTTTTATTTGCATCCCTTACTTTTTCCCGAACCCTTTTGGTTCGCCGGGAAGCCCTTATTTTTGCCAAGGCCAGTCAACCTAGCGGGTCTTTGTTTATGCCTAGTATCTTTTCACTATGTCTACATTGACGGGGTGAGGAAGGTCGTCACCATCCATGGTGGTTAGGATCATAGCTCCTCCCGAGAAAATATTCTTAACCACAAATGGCCCTTCGTATGTGGGGGTCCATTTTCCCCTGGGATCACCTTGTGGTAGTATGATGCATTTGATCACTAGATCCCCGACATGATATTCTTGGCGTTTGACTTTCTTGTTAAAAGCCTTGATCATTATCTTTTGGTACATCTGACCATGACAGATAGCATTAAGTCTTTTTTCATCGATTAGATTTAGTTGATCAAGTCGAGTCTGGATCCAGTCGTCTTCGTTCAAACCTGCATCCTTCATAATTCTGAGAGAAGGTATCTAGACTTCTATGGGTAGGACTGCCTCGATGCCATATACCAGAGAGTAGGTTTTTCCCCTTGTCGATGTCCTTGCTGAGGTACGGTACTGTAACGGTAGAAATGTTCAAGACTAAGCCATTGGATTGACTAGACTTTATACAAATCAAAATAAAAATCGCCACTGTGCTTTATTGTTTCCAAAGGAATTGGAAAAGAGCGAACAACCCAAAAAGGGGGAAAGATTCAAGGTAAGGGGCTTGGTTATGTAAAGGGAAGGTATTAGCACCCTAAACATCTACGGTACTCCGCAGGAACCTCTTTGTAAAATCTGTATATTTTGGCTATAAAAAATGTGTTGTATATAAAATGGATGGTGGATGTGAGAAAAGAAATATTTTTTTATGATTTTTGCACCCGCCGCAGTTGCGAACCTTTAGTGCCTAGGTACCACCTTTCGTGCAATAGGGAATCAGGGTACACGTAGTTCCTCTTTTAAAAGTTTGAAATAAAAGTGTGTTGGTTGATTTTAAGAGATAAGACATCATCGTCATTGTCCGTGTGGAAAACATACTTACTACCCACAATCATGAGAAAGGATAATTTGCATCATCTCAAAGTGGAGGATATGGCTTGGATTTTAAAATCAACAATGCCTCAATCAACACCCAAGTGGAAAATATCTTACTTCACTATATATTGTAGAAGTATAGTTGTTTGCATCACTATAAGGATTGACAAGAGTCTAACCTTTTGAGAAAAGTTTTAAAATAAAACCCAAAGTGGCAAAATGGTTTGAAATGAGATTATTTGACTTTTAGTCTTCTCACAAAAATGTCAAGGTATTATTAAATTGATTGGAGTTTATTTATGAAAATATTTTGAAAATGCATGGACCTAAGTCCAAGTTTATTATGAAAGTGGTTTAAGTTTCAAAATCAGAAGAGTTTTCAAAAGGAGGGAGAAGATTTTTGAAATTAAAGAAGATGGGAGGAGAATAAGAGACTATCCCAAAGCATAAGGTAAAAGCTAAGGATAAGAACAATCTAACCAACAAGAAGCCAAAAACATGACATTATGAGCCAAGATAAAATTCTCATTCTTTGGATTGAAACCAAGCAAGCAAAGATACTAGACCTCTTCAAATGCATTAAGTCTTCACAAAAATTGGGCAGAGTAACAGCTGTATATGGGTGAATTCCAGATTACAAACAAAGGATGTAATCACAAAAACCTGCACACAAAAACAAACAAACAACCCAATGTCTTGAGGTAAACCTCAAGAGCTTCAGACAAAATAATCAGATAAAGTCACAAAGTCTCCAAGATAGGCCAAGGTTTCTAATCCTAAGTCCAAGAAATAGTCTCATGCTCCATAATGCCAAGGATAGTAACCAAATTATCCAAGTACCATTAAGAGTTTTTTAGGGTTTATGTTGATTATTAAGTATCTTGAGAAAAGAAAAGAAAAGCTCAAGTGAGCAAAGTAAAAATGACAAGAAAATAAATGCTCAAATGAGCAAAATAAAAATGGCATGAAATGAAAAATGCTAAAAAATAAATAGTGCATAAAGCATAAAAGAATAAAAGCATAAAATAAAACAAGTTAATAATTAGTGGTTAGTTGGATGACCATCTTGAAACTTGCATTTGAAACTCATTAGAGGATTGGTAGAACCAAAGCCTCCACACAACAAGTTGCTTTTTCTTTTTGTCAAGTATATCATCCATTTGGAATTCTCATAAGTACCATTTAATGATCAACGATGTTTAAGTGATCCGCGTTGACCAAAGGTGTTGTAGATCCATTAGAGGATTGGTAGAACCAAAGCCTCCATACAATGAATCTCAAGGTTATTGGATCAAAGAGATCAAATTAACATACTTGGGCTTGCAATCATAAGTTTGGGCCACGAATGATCATTTATTCGAATCGGGATAAAATTTAGCGCTATGTTAAGCAATTGTAAGTGGACTTATATAGAAGTCGCACCTATTTTGAGGCCAATCAATAGCAATCTATGTACCATTTATTTTGATACATGATATAGAGATCATGCTCCAACAACATTTAGTGCAATGAGAAGGGGGTGAGATGAAGAGGAATTAGGGTAAAAAGAGAAACCGCATTTGAATTAATATTTAATCAAACTATTATTAAAATCATTCATCCATTTTTTGTGGAGTTAAACTCAACACCATGGATCCAATGATGTTAATAAAGCCATGACCAAAAAATCAACCCAAGACAGCCATAAAATATTCACAAAATAATAATATAATTAATATATACATTAAAGGGTTTAAAAAAGTTTTTAAAAAATGGAAAATAATGAAGAAAAATTCCAATTATATTCAAATTAATCAAGAAATGAAAAATAAGACCATAGAAAAATCAGAAAAGAGGCCAAGTGATTTTATAAATTTTTTGGTAATTTTTAAAAGTAAGAAACTATTTTTAAAAATTAAAACAAATGGGTAAAATAAACAAAAATAGTAAACACTAGTATAGTTAGAAACAAAAATAAAATAAAGTCACCAATATTTGTCATAATATCATTGGATCATTTCATAATTTTTTTCAGAATTTAAAAATGTATAAAAATATTTTTAAACATTTTAAATAAATCAAATAAGTGTAAAATTTGTAAAAAATACCAAAACACAAAATTAAATTGTGAGAAAATAAAAATCAGAAAGAGAATAATCAAAAATATTTTTCATAATTTTTTCAGATTTTTTGGACTAAAAATGAATTTTCCTTGATTTTTTGAAATTTAGAACAATTAAAATATTAAAATCAGAAAAAGAAAATAAAAGAAAAAGATGTGGACCATTGGATGAAAGTCAAAACGCGTTAGTAATCAAATCCAAGGGATCTAGCGCGCTGTGCATATCATGGTCTTTAATGAATAATGTACAGAATCATTAATAAAATCAGAATTTGAAAATAACAAATGTCACGGTTTCATTGGTTAGAAGATGACACGTTGGTCATCTTCAACCTCCAGCCCTCACGAATTGCAGGTCTCTCAAACTGTAAAATCAGAAGCTCAGACCTATGCCATTCGCTTCGTCTCTTCAAGACAAAAACAAACACACCCTCGCGCCAAATTTATATAAACTGTAGCTCAAGCAATTTGGAAAGAAAGTTTTGAAAAGGGATTTAAAAATCCATGGTCAAAACGTGCTTCCAGATGAAAGTAAGTGTTGCGACTAGAACCAAGGCAATGAGAGCAACACAATGATACCAAAGTTTTGAAGAATTGATGAAGGAATCTATCTATTGAAGTTGAGTTGCAGAGCTCTGAAACTGGACTTCTATGGAGCAATGTAGGGCACGATTCTTGAATGTAATTATATGGTTAGCTTCAGGGAAGATCAAGGAAGGTGAACTGATGGAAAAAATGGATTGAAAAAGGCTTGAGAATAGGATTAGAAGTAGCTGAATTCTGAGTTGTGAAGCAAGTTTGGCAGGGTGATTCTGGCTATATAAGCTTGGTAAATTGAATGTGGGATGACCCTCTATTTATAGGGAAGCAAATGGGATCAAAAGGAATAGCAAATGATGCGTTTTGGAGGGAATTCGTGTGAACCTGATGCACGAGCAAAGTATGATCTGATTTGCATCAAAACTCATCTAATCCTTGCGTTTCAAGGCTCTAATCCACTTTTGTATCTTGGTTAAACATGTTTAGATCACAAATGCGTGCTAATTTGATGTTTAAAGGCCAAAACATGGATTTCAAATTCTGACTTATGGAGAAACTTCAATTTCGAGTTACCAAGTTCAATTCAATGGATTTCAGCATGAAAGAATGAAATCAAATGGATTCTTGAGCTGAAAGTTACATGGAGTCAAAGTTGAAGAAAAAGAGTTGACTTTCCATACTTAGAAATATTTCAAATTCTTCTTTAAAAATGACCTATAATCTCTTGAATGGAATGAAGTAGATCTCTTGAATGACATTTTGCAATTTGAACCACTCAAAATCTCCAAAAATTGAGCAAGTTATGACTTGTTGAAGTTGGCAAAAAATCATAAAATGACCTATAATCTTTTGCATTCTTAACGTAACTTCCATCCATTTTTTTACTTAGCACATAAAATAAGGCATGAAGCACACATGTTTAAGATCATCATGAAAAAAGAATGGGCTCAAGGTGACAAAAATTGACCAAGTTATGACCATTTGAAATCACACATGGAGAATTGGGGATTCATCTGGGTGACTTGTAATCTTTCCTCTTCACCAAGTTCCTTCCACATGAAAACTCCTTGGAACTTTTAAAGTGATTTGTTGGTAACTTACTGAAGAGAAGAATGTTTTTGGAATCACTCAAAAAAACCAAAAGATGAGCAAGATATGCCCCTTTGAAGTCCACAACCTTAGCCTCTAGATCAAGAGAATGCTTGGTGGAAATTTGCCAAGTTTGAACAAACTCTTTGTGCCAATATTCTTCCTTTGTGAATAAAAATTGTTGAGGATGACGATGAGGACTCATGGCCACCAAAACCACTTCCATACCAACTTCAAAACAAACTTCAATGGCAAGGTTTGAATTTCTCAAGCTATTGACTAGGGCATGGAAATAAACTCATGAACCCATGAAGCAACTTGCTAAAACTCATTGCCTTTACCTACATTATTAACAAGTAAGACAAACCAATATTGCATTTTGTTAATTAGCGAGAAAACCAAAGCAAAATATCCATGATCAAAAAAGAAAACAAGTTAAGGTGCTTGGTAATTCCTCAGAAGAGCAAGGCTAAAGATATGGAGAAGAACCAAAAGCCCTAGTGTGATTTTGTTGTGATTGAACTAATATGGTATGATGAAGGAATCTTAGGGGCAAAAATTGGGGTACAACAACTGCCCTTATTTAAGTTTCTTCTATCCGGAGATACGAAGGTTAAAAATCTTCGCGTCGACGTGATCGAAGATACTTAAATACAAAACAAACCCTATTTTTGGCCCTAAGATGCCATGCAAATGCTTATGCATATGAATGCATATGAACAGAACCAAAGAGACGCAAAGTAACATTGGGGATGCAACAAAAATGAAGAAACAAAGGAGCAACCCCACCAGGAAAATAAATCAATGGTGAACAACAAGAACAGAATCAGAGAGGAAGATAACAAGTATCGACGTTCACTACCGATGTACTACCAACGTTCACTGAAGATAGCAAAAAGATAACAAACACTAACATTCACTGAAGATGTACTACCAACATTCACTGAAGGTAGAAAGAGAAAATATATCATACCACCGTTGTTCACTGGCGATGAACTATCAACGTTCACTGAAGATAGCAAAAAGATAACAAACACCGACGTTCACTGCCGATGTACTATCAACGTTCACTGAAGGTAGAAAGAGAAAATATATCATATCACCGCTGTTCACTGACTATGAACTATCAACATTCACTGAAGATAGCAAAAAGATAACAAACACCGACGTTCACTGCCGATGTACTACCAACGTTCACTGAAGGTAGAAATAGAAAATATATCATACCACCGCCATTTACTGACGATGAACTATAAACATTCACTGAAGATAGCAAAAAGATAACAAACACCGACATTCACTGCCGATGTACTACCAACATTCACTGAAGGTAGAAAGATAAAATATATCATACCACCTCCATTCACTAACGATGAACTATCAACGTTCACTGAAGATAGCAAAAAGATAACAAACATCGACGTTCACTGCCCATGTACTACCAACTTTCACTGAAGGTAGAAAGAGAAAATATATCATATCACCGCCGTTCACTGACGATGAACTATCAACGTTCACTGAAGATAGCAAAAAGATAACAAACACCGACTTTCACTGCCGATGTACTACCAACATTCACTGAAGGTAGAAAGAGAAAATATATCATACCATCGATGTTCACTGACGATGAACTATCAACGTTCACTAAAGATAGCAAAAAGATAACAAACACCGACATTCACTGCCAATGTACTACCAACGTTCACTGAAGGTAGAAAGATAAAATATATCATACCACCGCCGTTCACTAACGATGAACTATCAACGTTCACTGAAGATAGCAAAAAGATAACAAACATCGACATTCACTGTCGATGTACTACCAACGTTCACTGAAGGTAGAAAGAGAAAATATATCATACCACCACCGTTCACTGACGATGAACTATCAACATTCACTGAAGATAGAAAAAAGATAACAAACACCGACGTTCACTGCCGATGTACTACCAACGTTCACTGAAGGTAGAAATAGAAAATATATCATATCATCGCTGTTCACTAACGATGAGCTATCAACGTTCACTGAAGATAGCAAAAATATAACAAACATCAACGTTCACTGCCGATGTACTACCAACATTCACTGAAGGTAGAAAGAGAAAATATATCATACCACCTCCGTTCACTAACGATGAACTATCAACGTTCACTAAAGATAGCAAAAAGATAACAAACACCGACATTCACTGTCGATGTACTACCAACATTCACTGAAGGTAGAAAGAGAAAATATATCATACCACCGCCGTTCACTGAAGATGAACTATCAACGTTCACTGAAGATAGCAAAAAGATAACAAACACCGACGTTCACTGCCGATGTACTATCAACGTTCACTGAAGGTAAAAAGAGAAAATATATCAAGTTTCCACAAGATTCTGGTGTTTTTCCAAGAACGGGTCTCAACTTCTTCTTTAACCAAGGAAATCTGCCTGGAAAGGGTAATACGTAATCTGTCTCAAATAAAGAGACTTCCACTCATTGTCAAGGGGAATTGCAAAGAGAAATGACTTTCTGGGGATAGCAATATGACTTCCTGGAGAAATGCCACGATATTCCTGCTGAGGAGATAAAGTCTTCATGTGCAAAATAAATGCACAAACCAAAACTCAAAGTTTTCAAAAAACCATAATAAATGATATTGTCTTGTAGCCACAAATCCAATTCATAAATAAACTAGATCAAGAAGGCCAATGCATATACATCATTTGAGAAATAAACTCAAGAGGGAAAACCAAATTCAACTAAGCAAAGAGCACTGCAGGAAAGGTCAGAACACAATGTCAATGAACGATGATTTTTAGCAATGCATGATGTATGTATGAATGTATGAGTGCTATCGTGCATATGCTAGTAAAAAGGATACATAATCAGTGAAAACAAACAAAACCGCCTCATGTACTAACAACACTGGGCTAAACTTCAACCAAAAAGATCAATCCAAGAAAGGTAAAAGCAACTGCAGAAACCAAACCCACTGCCTGCCTTAATTTCACTGAGGAGAAACATAATCCGGATGTAGCCAAATCAAACAAATACCAGGATAGAAAACCCTTCTACCGGTTTCATCGGAGAAAACAATTTTCCAAAAGTAACATGCCTACTGGAGATTGCAAGACCAACCTCAAATAAAGCAGACTGACGCTGAAACAACCAAGCCTCACTGGGGGGTTCAAGCCTACCTTCCTGGAGAAAAAAACTCCAGATTGAAAATTTCCATCACGAACACTTATTCCAACAAGAGATGCCCTGGGATAACTTTCCCGGGAAATCAAGAAGTTAACATTAATGCCAAAACTGTAACAAGAGCGACATCTCAGCACACCAAGGGAATAAAATCTTTCATCATATGAGGGAAGACTTGCTGGGGAATCTGGGACAGAGACTTATGACCATGCAAACCCAAAAAGCGAATCAAGACTTGACTGGGGATAATGGGATCACAAACCCAATATTGTACCTTGCACCCACTGAAATCGTCTCTAACTATCTGAGAAACACACAAAGATTGCGCACACCAGCAAAATGACCTGAGAAAATCTTCATAAAGGAAGTAAACCTTCTTAAAACAAACGGAGTTTGTGCATTCTTGGGATCACCATTCTTGTTGTCATTGTTTCATCACAAATCCCAAAGTAAATTGAATTGTAAAGATCTCTTCTCTTTTTTTTTTGAAAATTCAATTTTTCTTTTTTAATCTTTTTGCTTTAACAGTTGTTATCAGTAATAAATGATGTCTTTGCAAGATAAATAAAAATAAGAACACCAAGAATTGGGTAAAAGCTCGAATTTCATTAATAGAATGGTAGTCTGTGAATGGCGAGACTCCATGGATGATTACAAAGTTTGGGAAATGGTAATACATAATGGAAAGGATACATTGAGATATAATGACCACTATCCCCCCTAACAACTTTTGAAATCCTGAGCAGCAGCTTTTGTTGAAGTATGGTGAGGATCTGAGAAGATTGTTGCTTCAATGATCAAGTCTTGTCTGACGTAGTTACTTGCCAAGAAAATCCCTAACTTTTTCCTAAGCTGCCCTTGCGGTTTTTCAACTTAGTGGGAAAATTATTCTGTTTATGTCTCTAATTTTTGCCTAGACTGCCCTTTTGGGTTTTCGGCCTACCGAGCCGCTCATTTTTGCCTAAGCCGCCTTTCGGGTTTTCAACTTAGCGAGCTATTCTTTTATTTCTTTAGACGAAGTATTTCTTGACTGCGTCAGCATTCATGGGACGTGGGAACTCCTCACCATCCATAGTTTCAAGAATTAATGCACCACCAGAGAAGGATTTCTTGACAACATACGGGCCTTCAAAATTGGGAATCCACTTGCCCCTAGAATCATTGTTGAAAGACATGATCTTCCTGAGCATGAGGTCGCCTTCTCTGAATTCACGAGGTTTGACCTTTTTATCAAAAGCTTTCTTCATTCTTTTATGGTATAATTGACCATGACATAAAGCTTTCATCCTCTTATCTTCAATCAAATTCAATTGGTCAAACATGTTCTGGACCCATTCATCCTCTGTCAACTTGGCTTCCATTATCACCCGCAATGAGGGAATCTCTACCTTGACAGGAAGTACAACTTCCATTCCATACACTAGGGAAAATGGGGTTGCGCCTGT
Organism: Vicia faba; assembly: GCA_948472305.1. NCBI lineage: Eukaryota > Viridiplantae > Streptophyta > Magnoliopsida > Fabales > Fabaceae > Vicia > Vicia faba. The sequence goes on along the minus strand of OX451738.1, from coordinate 1,633,842,548 downwards.
TGAAGTGTGAACAGATGTTCGATATCCATGCAGAGAAAAAGGGAGCATTCCATGCCAATCCTTATAAGTGACAACCATTTTATGGATGATCTTCTTGATATTCTTATTAGCAGCTTCAACAACCCCATTCATCTTTGGCCTGTATGGAGATGAATTGTGATGGACAATCTTGAATTCTTCGCACAGTTCTGTCATCATCTTGTTGTTCAAATTCGAGCCATTTTCAGTGATGATTCTGGTCGGCACACCATACCGGCATATAAGATTGTTCTTTATAAAGCGTACTACCACCTGCTTGGTAACATTGGCATATGAAGCAGCCTCTACCCATTTGGTAAAGTAGTTAATTGCTACCAAGATGAAACGGTGTCCATTGGAAGCTTTGGGTTCTATCATCCCGATCATGTCAATACCCCACATAAAGAAAGGCCATGGGGAGGAAATCACATTGAGGAGTGTCGGAGGCACATGGATCTTATCTGCGTAAATCTGGCATTTATGGCACTTCTTTGCAAATTTGTAACAATCAGATTCCATTGTCAACCAATAATAACCTTCCCTTAGCATATTTTTAGCCATCGAATGTCCATTAGCATGAGTGCCAAATGAACCTTCATGGATCTCATGCATCAACATGTCTGCTTCGTGTCTATCCACGCATCTGAGCAAGACCATGTCATAATTTCTCTTGTATAACACATTTTCACTGAGGAAGAAACTGCCTGCCAATCTTCTCAGTGTCTTTCTATCTTTTTTCGACGCACCAAACGGGTATTCCTAAGTCTGAAGAAAATGCTTGATATCATAATACCAAGGTTTTTCATTTGATACCTCCTTCGTCGCAAACACATGAGCGGGCCTATCTAGCCGTCAAACTGTAATTCGGGGTATATCATTCCAAGCATTTACTCGGTACATGGAAGCCAGAGTTGCCAGAGCATCTGCCATTTGATTTTCATCCCTAGGAATGTGATGGAATTTAACTTTATTTAAGAAGGGTAGTAATTTTCTAGCATAATCTTTGTAAGTGATCAAGCCAGGGTGACGAGTGTCCCATTCTCCTTTAATCTGATTTATTACCAAAGCCGAATCGCAATACACATCTAGAATTTTGATTCTGAGATCAATAGCTTCCTCAAGACCCATGATACAAGCCTCATATTCTGCCATATTATTAGTGCAATCAAATGTTAACCTCTCGGTAAAAGGAATATGTGATCCATGAGGAGTAACAATCACATTACCAGTTCCTTTACCATAAGCATTCACAGCTCCATCAAATACCATACTCCAACGGGATTCAGGGTCGGGGCCCTCCTCAGGCAATGGTTCAGCATAATCTTTCACTTTCAATAACATCGCATCTTCATCGGGGAATTCATATTCTGCAGACTGATGATCTTCCACCGGCTGGTGAGCAAGGTAATCTGCCAACACACTACTTTTAATAGCCTTTTGAGTGCGGTACTCGATATCATATTCAGATAACAACATCTTCCAGCGGGCAATTATCCTAGTAAGAGCAGGCTTTTCAAAAATATAATTAATTGGATCCATTTTGGAGATCAACCAAGTGGTATGATTCAACATATATTGCCGCAAACGCTTTGCCGCCCAGGCCAAAGCACAACGTGTCTTTTCTAGCGTAGAATACCACGACTCACAGTCAGTGAACTTTTTGCTGAGATAATAAATGGCGAACTCTTTCTTTCCCGTTTCATCCTGTTGTCCCAGAATACAACCCATGGATTTATCTAACACTGTTATATACATAATCAACGGTCTTCCTTCTACGGGAGGGAGCAAGATAGGAGGTTCAAGCAGATACTCTTTAATACTTTCAAATGCCCTTTGGTTGTCATCCGTCCACACACAACCTTGATCTTTCTTTAACAACTTAAAGATCAGTTCACACGTTGCAGTCATGTGGGAAATAAATCTGGAGATATAATTCAAACGCCCGAGGAAACCCCTGACTTACTTTTCAGTTCTTGGTGCTGGCATTTCTTGAATTGCTTTGACTTTGTCAGGGTCAACTTCAATTCCTTTCTGGATAACAATAAAACCCAACAATTTCCCTGATCTAACTCCAAAGGTGCATTTATTTGGATTCAAGCGAAGATGATATTTCCTCAAACGCTGAAACAACTTCAAAAAATCTTCTATATGCCCTTCTCAGTTTGGGATTTGGCAATCATATAATCAACATATACTTCGATTTCTTTGTGCATTAGATCATGGAATAGGGTTGTCATAACCCTTTGGTACGTTGCACCAGCGTTCTTCAACCCAAAGGGCATCACTCTGTAACAGAATGTTCCCCAGGGTGTGATAAACGTTGTTTTTTCCATGTCCTCTGGAGCCATTCTTATTTTATTATACCCGGAAAATCCATCCATGAACGAGAATACCTTGAATTTTGTTGTGCTATCCACTAACATGTCGATGTGAGGCAATGGAAAATCATCTTTTGGACTAGCTTTCTTTAGATCTCTGTAATCTATACACATGCGGACTTTTTCGTCTTTTTTCGGTACTGGGACAATATTGGCAATCCACTGAGGATACATTGACGTCACAAGAAAACCAGCATTAATCTGCTTTAGGACCTCCTCTTTGATCTTTACTTCCATATCCGGGTGGGTTCTTCTCAACTTTTGTTTAACTAGCAGACACTCTGGCTTCAACGGCAAATGATGCTCGACAATGTCTGTATCTAGACCAGGAATATCTTGATAAGACCAAGCAAAAATATCCACATATTCTTTCAACAGCTCAATCAACCCGCTCTTTACATCAGGATGCAATGATGCTCCAATCTTGACTTCCTTCGGATCTTCTTCTGAACCCAAATTAACCACTTCCAAAGGCTCTTTATATGGATGAATGGTATTTTCCTCGTGCTCAAGCAACTGTGAGACCTCTTCTGGAATCTCATCATAATATTCTTCTTCATCCCCAAACACAGGACATTCAAAGTTGGGAGAGGGTGCAGGGTCATTGTATTCAACAGGTTTTTTAATTAATCTGCACATGTGATTTATGATTGCTTTTAGAAACTGACACATATAACAAGTGATCATGCAAATTAATTTTCAGTTATTATTTATTTTGAAAGGTTTTTTATTTTATTACTATTTCCCAAGAAAAAGAAGGAAATAAAATACATAATTTCGGAAGCAAAGACAACTTTTATTAATGATCTTAACAGTTATAGCAAATAGATAAGCCCTACAACATTAATACTTCCACCTTGGGCAGAGTGAAAGCTTTTCAAAAGAAAGAAACAAATTAACAAAACAAATTACTTTGAAACATGAATGCAAGAAGGAACATCAATGGTGACCCAGTTCTGAACTCGGAATCCATGCGTCACATAATTCGGTACTTCCTGTTCTGCTTCATCCTCTTCAACAGCATTAATTCCATAACTAATTGGATGGAGGTAGCCTCCGCTGCGGAAAACATCATGATAACTGTTCACAGAAGACTTTGACTTCAAACTTTCTCCTTTGACATTCCTCGAAGAGAAACCCAAACCAGTTATGTTCTTGTTCACAGGTGGATCCACAAGTCGTTCCCAAACTGTATTATGACCATTGCGCACAACCTGATGCGCGTCCTTCAGCGAAACCACAAAATTCTCATTCTTCCTTATGTTTTCAATGGATAGGGCTTGGAACTGGGTTCCAACAGCAGCCTCATCTGCTTCTACAATACTGAAAGAGGATAGATGGGATATCAACAACGCCTACTCCCTATTTATGATTACTACCTTCCCTTCACGCATAAATTTTAGCTTCTGATGTAGAGTTGAAGTAACAACCCCTGCTTCGTGTATCCATGGTCGTCCTAGAAAACACCTATATGCGAGAATAATGTCTATTACCTAGAAGGTTATCAAGAACAAATGTGGTCCTATATGGATGGGCAAGTCCACCTTATCGATGACGGATTTCCTCGACCCATCAAAAGCCTTCACAATGATGCCACTCGGGTGCATAGGTGTTCCTTGATACTTTAACTTCATGAGGGTACTTCTCGGTATAACATTCAACACGGATCCGTTATCAATTAGAACATTGGATAGCGAGTCATTCTTGCAGTTCATAGATATGTGGAGGGCCAGGTTGTGATTTCTCCCTTCATCTGGTAATTCATCATTGCAGAAACTCAAGTTGTTACATGACGTAATATTTCCAATTACGCTGCTGAATTGATCTAACGGCATGTCATTCTCTACAAAAGCTTGGTCTAGTACTCTCATCAGTGATTCTCTATGAGCGGAGGAATTCATCAATAAAGCTAGGATGGATATCTTTGAAGGAGTCTGCAATAGCTGATCTACAACTTTGTAGTCACTCATCTTAATTATCTTCAAGATATCATCCACTTCTTTCTCTAATGTGGCTCCACTAGTCTCTCCTGCAGTCTTCTTAGGCTCATCGTTCTCAGCAATTTTCTTTCCAGCAACAACATCTCTTCGAATAACCGGCACAAACACACGACCACTACGGGTCACCCTGCTATTATCAGCTATATTTCCAACATCTGGCATTGGCTGGATGGGAATTTCCACCCCATTTTCTAAGATTGTAGCGTTGTATTTGTAAGGCACAACCTTATCTGATTTATAGGGAACAGGTCCTGGCAGACTAATTACCAATGGGTAATAGCTGGTTTGCTATGGTACTCCACATCAAGATGAGCGGGTGCAGCAAAACAAGGTACGATGATGTTTACACCTTCCTCAACACAATCAACCATCAAAAGTTTATTTCCGGCAAACAAATCTTCGTCTGAAGAGAAATACTCCTCCACAGAGGCATACTCCTCCTCTGACTCTTCTCCCATTAAACACACTTCAACCATAACAATCTCGTGATAATTATCTCTCTGACCTGTGATCTTGATAGTTCCATTGTCTAACAGCAAGTGAACACCCTCTCTCACAATAGAACATTCTTGGGGGTCTCGACAGCAAACTATGCAAGATCCATATTGGTGTTCCACCTGACCAGCAATACGACAGAAGGTAGCATGCAACTGCATGAGATCCTCATTCAAATGCTCCACTTCAAAAATTCTGAATTCACCCGGACATCCAGACCCCATATTCACTTCCGCTTCATATTCTGCCCTAGGCCTAATTATATGAATTAGACCTTCATCCATCATCTCCTGTAAATCAGCCTTTATCTTCTTGCAACCCTGTATGTCTGTAGTGCAAACAACACAACCAGCGTGATCATGCGTATAATAACTGAATTCACAGAGTTCTATGTGCATCTTCACCAAATCTCCTCTAACAAGATTAATGTCAAAAATCTGGAAGTCACTTGGACAACCGGCCACCATATCCACAGCATTCACTCCCCCGTGCTTGGGTAGAGGATTGTCTTTCACATTGGGTCCCATGTCTTTGAAAGATAAAATTTCAGACTTCACCAACCTTTGCACTTCAGTCCTCAAAGGATAACAATTTTCAACACTATACCCTGGTGCTCCCTGATGAAAGGCACACGTCTGATCCGCTTTGTAATACCAAGGCAATGGTGATGGTACTGCTGGAGGTGGTCGTGTCTGGACCAACTTCTTATGAATCAATGCTGGTAGTAGCTTTGCATAACTCATGGTAATAAGGTCGTAGTTCTCCCTTCTTTGATTATTCCCTTGGTTCCCCTGTTGGGACTATCTTTGATAAGCAACGATAGTCGGAGCGGTATTCATAACAGGAGTCACTGAGGCAACCTACTGGTGACGCTGATAATTCCTTCTAGGAGCGTTTACCCTCCTCTCTTGCATAACAACATTGGTATCCCATTCTTTCTTCTTTGTAAACCCATAAGTTGGCTTTTTCACACCTCCGGATCCTTCACCCTTTATAAAACGACCTTCTCTTACTGCCTCTTCTAGGCGGACACTCATCCCTACCATCTCTGTAAAATCACTTGGGGCACTTCCTACCATGCTTTTGTAGTAGAAAGTGCTTAGCGTCTTCAGAAATTTTTTAGCCATTTCCTTCTCCTCCATGGGAGGAATCACTTGTGCAGCCACTTCGCGCCATCTCTGCGCATACTCTTTGAACGATTCTGTCTTTCTGAACCATGGCCCTAAGCTGGTTACGGTCAGGCGCCATGTCCATATTGTACTTGTATTGTTTAATGAATGTTTATCCCAAATCATTAAAGGTATGGATGTTGGCGCTGTCTAAACTCATGTACCATTTCATCACTGCGCCGGTCAGACTATCCTGGAAAAAGTGAATCAGCAGACGCTGATCATCGGTGTGAGTAGACATTCTCCTCACATACATCACCAAGTGAGCACGAGGGCAAGTGTTGCCCTTGTACTTCTCGAACTCCAGGACCTTGAACTTAGCAGGCACTTTAACATTCGGGACCAAACAAAGCTCATTCACATTCTGCCCAAATAGCTCTTTTCCCCTAAGAGCCTTCATCTCTCTTTGCATTCTATCAAACTGCTCTTGGAAATCACCCATTCTGTCATAAAGACCCGAGTCTTCACTTGGTGGAGGGAAAGGACGACACACATCTTCATTAACAAACGGAACCAAATTCACCGAGGGAGGTGCAGCATGAACAGTATTCACCATAGGAGGTGCTAGAGTAACAACATTTGGAACCACCGGAGCATCTTGGGGGCCCAAATTGAAACCTTCATGTGCAAAATTCTCTGTCATTCCCCACGGATAACCCTGAGGCATGCGGTTTTGAACAACAGTCGGTGTGGCGGATACAGGAACAGTAGGAACTTCAGCATTTCCCCTTGTTGGTTGAGGTTGAACACTCGATGGATGATTCTGAGCAACCACCAGAGCTTCCATCAGATTAGTCAAGTTTTCCAAGCCAGCCTTCAAAGCAGAAACTTTTTTGCGTAGCTCGCGATTCTCCTGTTCCAAGTTTTCCATCTTCTTTTTGAAGTTAGCCTGAGTGTTGTAGTGATGAGTCAGCTTGCTGAACGAAGTAAAAAGCTGGGTAAGACACCTGGATATGCATAATAAATGCAAGAAATATGTACAATATGATGCATGACGTGAAATGCACATGATTATTTTTGCTCTATTATTTAATATTTAAAGGGATTTAACGTTTATAGATATATTGCAAACATCAAAATAATAACACATTTGAAATACTGGAAAAAAATTATTATAATAACTTCAAAAATGGAATACAAGTTTCAATGACCCCAAGTACAAGATGAAAATACAATCTAAAAATTCTGAGAGAAAGAAACTGATAAAGATCAATCTGTACGCTGGCGCTTCCCTGTGAGCCTGGCAATCTGAGCCCTCAACCTCTGGTTTTCTTCTACGTGCCTGATGGCAATTTCCTTCCAATCCTATGAAGCGGGAAGTGAGTGATCAACACCTGTTTGAGGCTTAGGAGAAAATAATTCCCCTTGCCTCTCCATAGACTCCATCGCTCGACTCTCAAGGATCTCGATCAAATCGTCTTTCTCCTTCAAGTCTGCTCTGTAGGAACTCTCTAAAGTCTGGAACTTGTTCTTCCAAGCATCCCTTTCTTGTTGCATCCTAACCAAAGCAAGCTGCAACTCTTCTAGATCATCTAATAAGGGAGGAGTGGTCTTCACAAACAAATCAGGCATGGGTGTCTCCCGAGTATACGGCATCTTCAACTGGATGGCTCTCGATCGGACCCACTGAAGATATGGCTCCAAAGAAACAATGCCCTTAGGTCCCAAATCCTTTCTACTCTTCTTATGAATGTGACGCCAAGACTTCGCAATCTGCTCCCTAGCTTCCCTGTGGTCTTCTCCTTCCTTCAGAAAGAAGCTACTCAAATGAATATTGTTTGGTTTATCCCTCACCGGATAACCAAGTTGTCGCCGTGCAAGAACATGGTTATAGTTAATTCCTCCCTTTGTACCAAGAAGAGGTACATTGGGGAAACTACCATAACTATCAATAATCTCTATATCATGGTAAGCTCGATGATACCAATCAATGTCCGAGTGAGTAAGTGCCATGATCTTAGGATCCCAATGGGGTTCCTTCTTGACATCCCAAAAAGCATTAGACTGAGGCATATGAGAGATGAACCACCGGTACAACAAAGGCGTGCAACAGATAATCATTCCCCCATGATAAGAACTCTGAAGATGAATAGAGTAATAAGCATCACCCAACATTGTAGGAATTGGGTTTCCAATCATGAAAATCCGGATAGCGTTAATGTCGACAAACTAGTCCACATTAGGAAATAAGAATAGTCTGTAAGCAAGTAAAGCAAAGATGGCCTCAAAAGAAACCGTACTCTTCATCCTGGAAAAGTAACGAGCTTTCTCCAATAAGAACTGAGCTGGTAATCCTCTAATCCCTCATTTGGTAGTCATATGGGCTTCCACCTCAGACTTCCCCAGATGAATCAAAGCAGCTATCTCATGTGGTTTTGGCTCACCCTCCAAACTAGTAAAACGAACATGATCGATAACGGGTAAATCCAATAGATAGGAATATTCCTCCAGTGTAGGCATCAACTGATAATCGGGAAAAGTAAAGCAGTGATACACCGGATCATAGAACTGGACCAAGGTCGAGAGAATATCCTCCTTCATCTTCAGCTTCATGAGAGGAATAATGGATCCATACTTCTTCCGAAAGTCTGCAGAACACTCGATCTCTGGAATTATAATGATCAACTCATCTATCTTGGGATCCTTGAAACTGTATTTCCCGCTCTTTCTCTTTCTAGAATCCATGGTTAAAAGTACCTGAGATATTCACAAATAGTCAACCTTTAAATCCCTTGAAATATTGTTTTCTTCAAAATATGCTTATGAGTGCATGGATGCATGATGCAACAATCACACACAAGATCACACATATAGGGTTCATATGTTCAACGTCACGAGCATGAGGTCGAAGGTACTACCCATAAGGTGTTGGTCTAAAAAGTTATCACCTTCCGAACAAGGTTCTAGAGGTTCCCAAAGTCTACATCCTTCCTTCGGATATTACCAACTTCCCGATTAACTCGGTAATTAGTAATATTCTCAAGAAAAACTCGTCCGAGCTTAGTATCGCGTGACAACTATTTCGGGATTACTCTGTAATAGCTTCCGCACTACACCTAAAAGGCCAATATGGGTTTGGTATTCTACGGTCCTCAGTTTCAGCAGGCTCCCAGGTCGAAAGCAGTACGTCTTCCCGATTACTCGGTAAACGACCCTACAGTCAAAGGGGCCTCCACTGAGTGGGGGATCTCATGCCTCCTTTTTTGGGATTACTCCCTCAAAGTTAACATGACTATACCGCCCATCCTATCTCAAAGTTTGCCCAAGTATGGGTATAGGACTTATGAGTAATCACCAAGCATCCTGAAAACCAGGAAAATCCAAACAAACATATATACAAAATATAACACATAAACAACAATAGCACATATATAGATATAAACAAAGATAGGCTCAACCCACTTAGCTATGGACCAACAAGAGGTCAATCTTTCCCCAGTGAAGTCTCCATTTTTCTATAGCGGTAGAAACATTCAAGACTAAGCCATTGGATTGACTAGACTTTATACAAATCAAAATAAAAATCGCCACTGCGCTTTATTGTTTCCAAAGGAATGGTAAAAGAGCGAATAACCCAAAAAAGGGGGAAAGATTCAAGGTAAGGAGGTTGGTTATGTAAAGGGAAGGTATTAGCACCCTAAACATCTACGGTACTCCGCAGGAACCTCTTTGTAAAATCTGTATATTTTGGCTATAAAAAATGTGTTGTATATAAAATGGATGGTGGAGGTGAGAAAAGAAATATTTTTTCATGATTTTTGCACCCGCCGTGGTTGCGAACCTTTACTGCCTATGTACCACCTTTCATGCAATAGGGGATCAGGGTACACGTAGTTCCTCTTTTAAAAGTTTGAAATAAAAGTGTGTTGGTTGATTTTAAGAGATAAGACATCATCGTCATTGTCCGTGTGGAAAACATACTTACTACCCACAATCATGAGAAAGGATAATTTTCATCATATCAAAGTGGAGGATATGGCTTGGATTTTAAAATCAACAATGCCTCACTCAACACCCAAGTGGAAAATATCTCACTTCACTATATATTGTAGAAGTATAGTTGTTTGCATCACTACAAGGATTGACAAGAGTCTAACCTTTTGAGAAAAGTTTTAAAATAAAAGCCAAAGTGGAAAAATGGTTTGAAATGAGATTATTTGACTTTTATTCTTCTCACAAAAATGTCAAGGTATTATTAAATTGATTGGAGTTTATTTATGAAAATATTTTGAAAATGCATGGATCTAAGTCCAAGTTTATTATGAAAGTGGTTTAAGTTTCAAAACAAGAAGAGTTTTAAAAAGGAGGGAGAATATTTTTGAAATTAAAGAAGATGAGAGGAGAAGAAGAGACTATCCTAAAGCATAAGGTAAAAGCTAAGGATAAGAACATCTAACCAACAAGAAGCCAAAAACTTGACATTATGAGCCAAGATAAAATTCCCCTTCTTTGGATTGAAACCAAGCAAACAAAGATACTAGACCTCTTCAAATGCATTAAGTCTTCACAAAAATTGGGCAGAGTAACGGTTGTATACGGGTGAATTCCAGATTACAAACAAAGGATGTAATCACAAAAACCTGCACACAAAAACAAACAAACAACCCAATGTTTTGAGGTAAACCTCAAGAGCTCCAGACAAAATAATCAGATAAAGTCACAAAGTCTCCAAGATAGACCAAGGTTTCTAATCCTAAGTCCAAGAAATAGTCCCATGCTCCATAATGCCAAGGATAGTAACCAAATAGTCCAAGTACCATTACGAGTTTTTTAGGGTTTATGTTGATTATTAAGTATCTTGAGAAAATAAAAGAAAAGCTCAAGTGAGCAAAGTAAAAATGACAAGAAAATAAATGCTCAAATGAGCAAAGATAAAAATGGCATGAAATGAAAAATGCTAAAAAGTAAATAGTACATAAAGCATAAAAGAATAAAAGCATAAAATAAAACAAGTTAATAATTAGTGGTTAGTTGGATGACCATCTTGAAACTTGCATTTGGAACTCATTAGAGGATTGGTAGAACCAAAGCCTCCACACAACAAGTTGCATTTTCTTTTTGTCAAGTATATCATCCATTTAGAATTCTTATAAGTACCATTTAATGATCAACAATGTTTAAGTGATCCGTGTTGACCAAAGGTGTTGTAGATCCATTAGAGGATTGGTAGAACCAAAGCCTCCACACAATGAATCTCAAGGTTATTGGATCAAAGAGATCAAATTAACATACGTGGGCTTGTAATCATAAGTTTGGGCCACGAATGATCATTTATTCGAATCGGGACAAAATTTAGCGCTATGTTAAGCAATCGTAAGTGGACTTATATAGAAGTTGCACCTATTTTAAGGCCGGTCAATAGCAACCTATGCACCATTTGTTTTGAGACATGATATAGAGATCATGCTCCAACAAAATTTAGTGCAATGATAAGGGGATGAGATGAAGAGGAATTAGGGTAAAAAGAGAAACCGCATTTGAATTAATATTTAATCAAACTATTATTAAAATCATGCATCCATTTTTTGTGGAGTTAAACTCAACACCATGGATCCAATGATGTTAATAAATCCATGACCAAAAAATCAACCTAAGACAGCCATAAAATATTCACAAAATAATAATATAATTAATATATACATTAAAGGGTTTAAAAATGTTTTTAAAAAATGGAAAATAATGAAGAAAAATGCCAATTATATTCAAATTAATCAAGAAATGAAAAATAAGACCATAGAAAAATCAGAAAAGAGGCCAAGTGATTTTACAAAAAATTTGGTAATTTTTAAAAGTCAGAAACTATTTTTAAAAATTAAAACAAATGGGTAAAATAAACAAAAATAGTAAAAAAATAGTAAATTCAGAAAAAAAATAAAATAAAGTCACCAATATTTTTCATAATATTATTGGATCATTCCATAATTTTTTCAGAATTTAAAAATGTATAAAAATATTTTTAAACATTTTAAACAAATCAAATAAGTGTAAAATTTGTAAAAAATACCAAAACACAAAATTAAATTGTGAAAAAATAAAAATCAGAAAGAGAATAATCAAAAATATTTTTCATAACTTTTTCAGATTTTTTGGACTAAAAATGAATTTTCTATGATTTTTTGAAATTTAAAACAATTAAAATATTAAAGTTAGAAAAAGAAAATAAAAGAAAAAGATGTGGACCATTGAATGAGAGTCAAAACGCGTTAGTAATCAAATCCAAGGTGTTGTACCCCAAAATTTGCCCTCCCATATTCTTCAAGATTTGCAAAGAGCAAGTTTCAAAGTCTCCCCAAGGGTTGCACAGTTCAAGAGCCTCCTAACAGTCAAAAACTAGGGTTTTGGTTCTGACAAAGAAAATGAAGTTTCCAAGGGTCCAATCAAGTCCCACATGCCTACAAATATGGTCAAGCATCCCCATACCAAGTTTCAAGACTTACAGCACAAAATTGCACAATCAAAAACCCTAATTGCACTACAGTCAACTGTAGGGGCAAAATGGTCATTTGACAGTCAAAAGTCCAAATTTTTTGTCAACATCTCATTTTGAAGCCACAAACATCATTTGATCAATGCTTGATCATGATTCTCAAAGCTTGGCTCAAAAAGTCTCAAGATGCAAAAGTTTCCATATTTGGACAGTTGAAAAAGTCAACTGTAACTTGACCAGGGCATAACTTTCACATGGATTATCAGAAAAATTCCATCCAAAGCTAATTTTGAAGAGAAATACATTTCCTACAACTCCTCTTCATACTTCAAGTCTAAGAAATGCTCTCACAAAAAGTTATCAATTTCAACATTATAGGTCATTTTCAAAAGTCAACAAGAAGGGACTTTAAGTCAAAGGCCATAACTTGATATTGGTAAATCAAAATGACATGGGACCAAAGGCATTGGTTATAGGACTCAAAGACCTTTCCAAAATGTCCAAGAACTTGAGCATAACTTAAAAATTGAGCAAGTTATGCCTTGTGGAAGTTGGGAAAGTTTTGGATATTTTGAAAAGTCAACATTGTTCCAAATGACCTAAAATTGCTAATGGGCCTCTTTTTCTTCCACAATTCATCATCCAAGGCATGTGCACGACCATTTGGCCCAAAGGGAAGTTTTTTATCATTTTTATTTATTTATTTGGATTTTTAATCATTAATAATTCATTTAATTAAAATAAATAGGTGAAAAATACTAAACCTAACTTTTTGAATCTTTTTGTGCATGAAATAATCTCAAGATTTTGTGTATAATCAGATTTGGAAAGAATCTTGGTGATTGAACATGATTTGAACGAAGTTTGCATGAAAAAGATTTGAAAACTAATGCATTGAAAATCAAATATCTTATCATCAATTCAAGGATTCTTTGGCTCAAATTCTCAACCCTAATCACTCACATACATATATGGATGCAAACCCTCGTGCCCATGACCTCCCAACTGCGCCAGAAATCCCTAAGCAAACTTGAATTTTTTCAAGAAAAGTCAAGTACTGAAAACCAGATTACAGGTCGATTCAAGCCTAAAGACTTGTTCCATTACCTTCCTGAGGCTTCAAGGAAGATTTTCAAATCAAAACCATCCATCCTAACACCAAGAAACGTGAGAATGATGGTGTCCTGTACAGAAAATTTTTTACATTCTTACATCTCGACTCATGCATCTTTAGTAATTTTTGATGTTTGATTTATGTTCCTTGACTAATTCTGAAGCTAACTACATAATTCAATTGAGTTTTCATGTGCTATACGCGATTCCACCATTGATGCAGGCTAGGGTTCCTTGAGTTCCAAATTGGGCGTTTCTAAAAGCTATAAAATTAGAACACCATAATGCCATGAATGAATTCAGCGTGCTTGGACGAAAACAAATCAACCCTCGCGCCTAATTTATGTACCCACATGGCCTATTCGCTATTTCAGGAAATTGCATATTTTGGGGGGGGGGGGGTTCAAAACCCCCGCTAACCCTTTTGTATTTTCAGGAAAAACGCATTAAGGAAGAAGACGCTTAGGTGGCCAAGACTGGTTGGTTCATTCAAAATTTCGCGCGGAAACAGGCACTAACTTTTGTTTTATTTTATAATGTTTGTTGTTTATATAATATACAAATAGACAAAGCAGCGTGGTTGGCAAGCATGTGCGTTGGTAATCTCCAGGACCTGGGTTCGAGCCCCAGGTCCCCCTCCCATTCCATATTATTTTTCTAATTGTGTTTGTGTGTAGCTTACTCCCAGAATTCCATCATACATCATCAACATCAAGCCATCCACGTGCCTACTGAGATGAATCAAAGGGTCCAGACTGGGAGAACACCCTAAGCATTAGTCAATGGAGGTACACGCTGGCAAGGAAAGTCAAAAAGGGCCTTAAAAACCTTGGGCCAGCAATGCTAACAAGCCCTCCAATTTGGGGACAGACCCCCATGGTTTGCATTCCTAATTCCTTTTCTCATATTTTTCTATTTTTTGTTTTAATTAGTTTTTTTATTTTTATTTAATTCTTTAATTAATTATTTTCATAATAATATAAAAAACACAAAAAAATCAGAAAGGCCATAAAAATAAAAAATTATATTTTATTTTAATGTTTTTGTAAATAAATATTATTCATTAATTTTAGCTATTAAATTAGGTTTAATTCAAATATTTTTCTAATAACCTTAAAATTTGTAGAATTAGGTTTTTATTATTTTTATTCTTTTTTCTCTTTTCCACCATAACTAATAATTAAATATTATTTATTTTTATAAATCAAATTGCATGTAAATAATTAATTTAATTTTAGGTTTAAATTTTAATATGTTTTTTTAATAAATTAAAAACAATTAGAATTAGGGTTAATCTTTTAATTTCATTTAATTCTCATTAAAGACCCATAAATACGAAAACCTCAGAAATAATTTCTCCTTTTATTTTAATTTTAATTAATTTGTAAATAATAATCTAATTTCATTAAAAAGGGTCCAACGCCCTCGCTTCCAGTTTTAATTCAATTCGCGTATTTATTTCTTTTTTCTTTTAATATTTATGTACCTCACCCAAAGCCTTGTAAACTCGGACATTTTAATCTTTCGCACTTCTACTTTAATTCTTTATTCTTTCTGTCAAATCGGGTCCTGGAAATTTTGGCGATGTGGACCCGCGCCTTTGTAATAGTTTAGAACTTTTATCTTTCCGCACCTTCTTTTTAACTGTTAAATAAATGCATGCAAGAATGAATGACAAAAATAAAAAACAAACGCATAGATCACTTTGACATGAACAAGATAAATGCAATGAATCTGACACACAAATTCACACACCACCCCTAGGGTACGCCTCACTGTTGCCTTGCCTCGAAAGGTGATCGTCGAGTAGAGGATGTCTTAGTAAGTCCTCATGATCCGGGAACCTGGCATGAGGGTAGCTTCTAAGGTGTCTTCCCATTGCTCTGGTGATCACCATGTCCCGAACCTCGAATTGACCCGAACACCTCCAACGGTGGTGCTACCTACCTCTCAATGGTGGGACGGCACTACTTTAAAGGACATTTACACAGACGAATTCCTTAGGGTAAGTAGGTTCTCGTAGATACTTGCTCTAATTTCAAAACAAATCAAAAATAATTTTCACACCGACACCTTTTCAAAAAGCTTTCGAAAGCAATTTTTCAAACACTCTTGAGGACCGATACAAGAGTCGAACTGAAATTTTCAAAGAAACTTTTTTTTAAACCCACAATTGAAAAGCAAACAAACCATTTTGAAAACATAAGAGCAAGTACCTAAGAGCCCGTGGATAACCACGGATAGAAAGGGTGCTAACACCTTCCCTTTCTATAATCTACCTCCCGAACCAAGAGCAATCTCTATAAGGAATTTTTCTGTGCTTTTGTCCTTTCCATTTGGAGAAAATAAAAGACGGTGGCGACTCTTGCTTCCGCGACATTTCGCGAACCAGCGTTAAACAGTCAGTTCCAGATCCACCGATCACACAAGGGATCTGGCGCGCTGTGCATATCATGATCTTTAATGAATAATGTACAAAACCATTAATAAAATCAAAATTTGAAAATAACAAATGTCACGCTTTCATTGGTTAGAAGATGACACATTGGTCATATTCAACTTCCAGCCCTCACGAATTGTAGGTCTCTCAAACTGTAAAATCAGAAGCTCAGACCTATGTCATTCGCTTCGTCTCTTCAAGACAAAAACAAACACACCCTCGCGCCAAATTTATATAAACTGTAGCTCAAGCAATTTGGAAAGAAAGTTTTGAAAAGGGATTTAAAAATTCATGGTCAAAACGTGCTTCCAGATGAAAGTAAGTGTTGCGACTAGAACCAGGGAAATGAGAGCAACACAATGATGCCAAAGTTTTGAAGAATTGATGCAGGAATCTACCTATTGAAGTTGAGTTGCAGAGCTCTGAAACTTGACTTCTATGGAGAAATGTAGGGCACGATTCTTGAATGTAATTATATGGTTAGCTTCAGGGAAGATCAAGGAAGGTGAATTGATGGAAAAAATGGATTGAAAAAGGCTTGAGAATAGGATTCGACGTAGCTGTATTATGTGTTGTGAAGCAAGTTTGGCATGGTGATTCTGGCTATCTAAGCTTGGGAAATTGAATGGGGGATGATCCTCTATTTATAGGGAAGCAAATGGGATCAAAAGGAATAGCAAATGATGCGTTTTGGAGGGAATTCGTGTGAACCTGATGCACAAGCAAAGTGATCTGATTTGCATCAAAACTCATCTAATCCTTGTGTTTCAAGGCTCTAATCCACTTTGGCAACTTGGTTAAACATTTTTAGATCATAAACGTGTGCTAATTTTATGTTTAAAGGCCAATACATGAATTTCAAATTCTGACTTATGGAGAAACTTCAATTCCAAGTTACCAAGTTCAACTCAATGGCATTACCACCTCAAGGGGTCTTAGGGAAAAATTCTTGATGCTTTGGAAAGATGAGGTAACAAGATTTGCAATGGAAAAAGAATGGAATCAAATAGATGCTTGAGCTGAAAGTTACATGGAGTCAAAGTTGAAGAAAAAGAGTTGACTTTCCATACTTTGAAATATTTCAAATTCTTCTTTAAAAATGACCTATAATCTCTTGAATCCAAACATGGCCTTCCACTTAGAATTTGCTCTTGACCAAAAAAGATGGAATGAAGTAGATCTGTTGAATGACATTTTGCAATTTGAACCACTCAAAATCTCCAAAAATTGAGTAAGTTATGACTTGTTGAAGTTGGCCAAAAATCATAAAATGACCTATAATATTTTGCATTCTTAAGGCAACTTCCCTCCATTTTTTTACTTAGCACATAAAAGAAGGCATGAAGCACACATATTAAAGATCACCATGAAAAAAGAATGGGCTCAAGGTAACAAAAATTGACCAAGTTATGACAATTTGAAATCACACATGGAGAATTGGGGATTCATCTAGGTGACTTGTAATCTTTCCTCTTCACCAAGTTCCTTCCACATGAAAACTCCTTGGAACTTTTAAAGTTATTTGTTGGTAACTTATTGAAGAGAAGAATGTTTTTGGAATCACTCAAAAATACCAAAAGATGAGCAAGATATGCCCCTTTGAAGTCCACAACCCTAGCCTCTAGATCAAGAGAATGCTTGATGGAACTTTGCCAAGTTTGAACAAACTCTTTGTGCCAATATTCTTCCTTTGTGAATAGAAATTGTTGAGGATGATGATGAGGACTCTTGGCCACCAAAACCACTTCCATACCAACTTCAAAACAAACTTTAATGGTGAGTGTGATACGGTGGGAGAACTGACTTGAGGTTTTGCGTTTTTTGTTCGCACTTGTTCGGTTTAGCAAGAGTCGCCACCAACTTTTTATTTTATCCTAAGGAAAGGTTAAAAAGCACAGGAAAAAACCTTTTGATAGGTTTTCATGGGTTCGGGGGGTAGATTATGAAAAGGGAAGGTGCTAGCACCCTTTTCATCCATGGTTATCCATGGGCTCTTAGTTACTTGTTTTAGATCACTTGCCTTTGCTTTTCAATTGTGTGAAATGGTGCTTCGTGTGTGTGGTTTTGAAAATGTTTTGAAAAAGATGCCTTGTCTAGGCAACCATTGTAACAATTCTTTACTCGAATGTTTTACAAAGGTGTTTGTCTTTTTGAAAAGATGTTTCAATGTTTTGAAAGTTTGTTTTGAAGTCGTGTTGTGATGTGTGTTTTGAAAAATGGCAAGGATTGTTTTGCAAGTTTGGTCAAGTAACCAAGAGCTATCTACCCTAAATTTCTCAAAGATATTTCTTGTGTTTTAACCCTTTTAACAGTGTTGTTTCACCATTGTATTTGGTGAACAACCATGTGTTAGGATGTTAACGGGACGGGCGCGGGTCATCGTATACAATCATTGAAGGCAACTTGTGAGGCGCTCTAGCAATTTTGTAAGGGACGAGATCGTTTTATCGAAGGCAACATCGAGGGTCATCGAGGGACTACGATCTTTGTTTATTAAAGGGACATTTTCTAGAGTGTCTCATACTCGAGGGACATGATTGCATTTTTCCGAGGCAACAGGAGAGGTTACCCTAGAGGTGCAAGTGTGAATTGTGTATTGATTTTCATGCATTTGTCTTGTATTAGGTTATCTAGCGGTTTTATTTTGAATCTTCGCATACAAACCCTAATTACTATACAGTATATAGAAAGCGATAAATTGCGGGAATTTAAAGTCTAAGCTATTACAAATAAGTATCCAGGGATGGGGGTACAAATGTTTACAAATGGGGATGAGTCTTATCAGGATAGTAGTGTCCAAATATTATTTACAACCAAATCGAATCATCGCATTCTCAATGTAAAAATATAAGAAAAAAAGGAATCAAAAGCAATGTAAGATGCACATGATTATTTACAAGTGATCAAAATATTAACCTAATGCAAAATTAAGTATTTTATTATTTTTGTGTTTTTGTTAATTATATAAATAAAAGTTTTAATTAAAAGGAAATATTTAACCTTAAAAATTCTATTTTTATGTATTTTTATTAATGCTTTATATACAAGAAGTTCTCAAAAGAAAAAATATTTTAACTTAATAAAGAAAATCTATTATTTACATATTTTGTTTAAAATGTGATGAATAAATAAAAAAGACCATTAAAACATTTTTTATACAAAAGTTCAATATGTTGTTTTTATTTAATAAAAGAATTAATTTAAGTTATATGTATGAAAAGGAGGAAAAATAAAGTGATAAAATAAAAAAAAATAGTATTGATTTATAAGTATAAGAAAAAATAAAAAGGGTTGAATGGGCCTAAGGAGGCGTTTGGCCCAAAGATTAAAACAAACAGATTTACAAAGGGGTGTAGGCGCCAGTTTTATTCGGCTTTAGCAGTTTGTGCAAGGGAGAGGCCCAAAATGCATTTGACAAGTTTTTGTTTAGGGTTCCAAATCGTTTGGCTCAGAATAGGGTTTCAGCTTGACGAACGGCGCCGCTTCTCTTCTTCGCCTCTTCATCCTTCTCCACCGTGGCTTCTGATGCTCGCTTCTCCTCGCCTCAGGCTACCAGGCGCCATCTCCACTCTCCTCCCTCCATGGTCGTACCCAGGCGGTGATAAAAGGTAACGATTTCTCTTCAAATGCGTTTTAGGTTTTTGTTCTTATCTTGCATGTCTTATCTTTTTCATGTTCTGACCTTTATGTGTTATTTGGTGTTTGTGTTGGGTGTAAAAAAGAAAGGGAAGAGGAATTTATACCTTGGTTCGGCTTTTGGAGAAGAGGCAGAGAAGTGGACAGGAGGCGTCTTAGGCGGCCGGGCGAGGGAGGCTGTGATGCTGAGAGCTTGCTGGCTTGTCTGGTAACCTCGTATCTTTCTTTTGACTGGTTTTGTTTTATGATGATACTGTAATCTGAAAACAATGCTTCTATAATGTTTTTGCTTCCAAGATTCTTCCTCTTGTTCTTGTCAATGATAATGCTTTTCTGAGCTGCTTATCGTCATTCTCATTAGGCTATATTGCTGAACTTTAAATCTGAAGTGCTTTATTGGTTAGCTTCTGACTCTCTTCCTCTCTGAATGCTTACTTTGTTCTGATGATAAGCTTTTTTTCTGGTTGGGATTTGTTGACCCTTTTTGATGCCTTTCGATGATGAATTAGTTCTGAGATTCTGCTATTGTTGTTCTTTTCACCTCTAACTCTTTCCTCTCTTTTGGGATTGGTTGGCTTTGCCTATGATGAACCTAGTTCAGAGGCGCCTAATTTTTTTGTTTGGATATCTGGACGTTTGGATATTGTATGAGTTTTAGTTTGGACAGGTTGAATGTTATGCAGGCTTGGACACTGAGTTTGTTCAGGTTTTGTGCTTTTGCTGTTCATAAGTTTGAAACAGGTTTGAAACTGGTTTCAAGGTTTGTTATGCTTGATTCTGTTTGTAGTTTTGTTTGGATATTTTATGAAGGCGTGCTTATGTTTGAACAAAGATTTGTTTGTGAGTTTTGAAGGTTTTGGTATTATGAAGGCAGGTTTACTGATACAGGCTGGGGCTTATGCAGGTTATTGAGTCTGAACACAGGTTTGTGTTTTATGCAGGCCTGAGGTGTTCTTAACACAGGTTTGAAGTTTGTGTTTTGATGCAGGCTTCTTGAACAGGCTTCAAGGTTTTGGTTGTTTTGAAATTTTGAGGCAGGTTCTGTTGTTTGCTTGGAGGTTCTGCAGGCTTGAGCAGTTTGACAGGTTTTTGAGGCTACAGGCAGGCTTCTAGTTTTATGCAGGCTTGTGCTTGCTTCTTCAAGGCTTGGTGTTTTATGCAGGCTTGAGGTGTTATCTGTTTACAGTTCTTTTGTGATATCTTTTGCTATGTATTCTTTGTATTCCCCCCCCCCCCCCCTCTGAACTGTTCTGATACTCTTTGTTTTATATCTCTATCTCCTAAGCCTGTAAACTGTAAGCCTCTACTTCTCTCCCTCTTTCTCTCTCCACAGAAAAAGCATTTTTATTGCTTAAACTGTACTTTCTATTCTGAAAAGGTTTTTGGCCAGAAAATGATGAAAAATGTTTTGAAATATTGCTTGCATCTTTGGCTTTCCTCTGCATATCTTCTTACCTCCAGATTTTCTGCATTGCTTTTGTGTACTTGTTGACAGCTTTATTGGCTTTTGATATCTTTTGGTATCTTCTTTAACAACTTTTGACAGTTTGAAACTTGTGACTTAGCTTGCCCCTTTGACAATTTGGTTTGCCTAGTTTGATAATGCAATTCAGTTTGGATTTATGCAGCTTGTTTGGCATTTCAGTTTGTAATTTGCAATTTGAATTTATGTAGCATTGTGTATTTTTGCAAAATAATTCATATGCTTGCAAACATTTTATTTCCTCTTTGTGAACCAAGAAGAGACATTTTCTTGCGATTTGCAGAGAGGAGGAACAAACTGATTCCGGCCAAAACCTTTAATGATGAGTTTTAAATATCTGTCTGAGAATTCCTTTTTAATTTTAACTGTATTGACTTCTTCCTTTTTTGCCTTTGCAGGTAAATATCAGTTGAGCAAAGAATGCAACAGTATAAAGACTTCAAGAGATTTAGGATATAGTTTTAATTTATTTTTAATCATTGTAACAAAATTATTGTAAACAACTGTAAATAAATTTACAGTATTCAAATAATATTTGTAACAAACAATTGAAAATGAATAAAAATCCTTTGTCAGTTAATTCTTTAATTCTTCTGCAATTGCTTATTTAATTATTTATATTTCTTGAGTCATAATAATTAGAAATTATCCCAATAATCTTAACTTAGAAATTATAAATAATCAACAAACGCCACATTCTTCTAGCATTGTATTAACCAACAATAAGCCCGGCGTTCCAAATAACCAATAGCAATGCACAGTCAAATAAACAACGTCCATACGTCTTTCACTTCACTGATTAAACTAAAGCTTCAAACTTTCAATCAGAAGCCTCAACTTCTATCCCAGAGGTTCAGATTTTGAGAAACAAACTGAAATCTTGAACAAACGTCAAAACCATGTGACAGTCAATTTGAAAAGAACTGTAGAATTAATTCCTTCTGAGAATGCGCGTGCAAACCCTGATTCTTGATTTAATGTCAAAGAAGCGTCTGCTTGATTAAACCTTGAGCCAAACTCAAACAAATCAAAAGAAACCCTAATAATCTGCTTGACTGATTCAAAATCAATGAAAAACCCTAATTTTGTTTGACTGATGAGAAAAGTCTGTTTGACCGATTCTTAAGCCAATATGAAAAATCAGGGAAAGCCCGGAGCTGTGATTTCTTGTGAAAAAGAGGAGGGCAAATTTTGGAGTACAACAGTTGCCCCTGTTCAATCTTCTTGAACCTGAAGAGTTAGATTGGCAGTTTTTCCGTTCGCGACTCGAAGGTAAAAGGAGATTGGACACTAGAGTGCCCAGAAAATTTGCACTCGTCAAAGCGTAGTTTGAGGGAATGGGCTTAAAGATGCCATTTGGAGATGGGCTTAAAGATGCCATCTGGAGATGTGACAGAATCTTGTCGGGGGATGGGCTTAGAGATGCCATCTGGAAATTGTTGGTAGGAGGATGGGCTTATAGATGCCATCTGAAGATGATTGTATCTTGTTGGAGATGGGCTTGTAGATGCCATCCAAGAATGTTTGTTGAGCTGTATGTCGTTGGTGAGTGGGTGAGTATCAGAAAGGTATCCATGTTTTGGAACATCCCTGAACTGGGGGTCTGAATAAGCAATAGATTGACATTCGTGTTTGGAAGCATCCGTAAACTATTTTCAAAAGTTGAATCTGAACAAGTGATAGATTAACCTCCGTGTTTGGAGAATCCGTAAACTGTTTTCAGAAGTATTGAATCTGAACAAGCGATAGATTAACATCCGCGTTTGGAAGCATCCATAAACTGTTTTCAGAAGTCTTGGAATGGAGAAGGAACCGGTGTAGGGTTGCCTGATGATGAGTCCGTGTAAAACTGCATTTTGGAAGGAAGGAACTTGTGTAGAGTTTCTTCATGATGATCAAGTAGGTAGTTGTCCTGGTTTGTTACAGGTGTTAATCCTTTCGCTGAAAAAGGTAAATTGTTAGTTGAAACACAAAGCTATGTTGCATGAAATGTATGATGCAATGAATTGTACTTCATCAGTGTTTATGATATGAATGTGATGGATGCGTATGTAAGCTGAGTAGCTGTCTGGCTGAGGAAGACGAATCCTGGATAATGAAATCTTTGACTACTGCTGGGGAAAGTAAATCCTTGACTGCTGCAGGGGATTGTAAATCTTTGCCTGCTGCAGGGGAAAGTAAATCTTTGACTGCTGCAGGGGATTGCAAGAATCTTTTGATCGTTGAAAATGAGAAGTCCTGGGACCACTGTTGGGGAATCAAGAACTGGGGTTGTACGCCACTTTGAGAATCTTCATTCTGTCGGGAATATCAGGAAGTTGAATTGTATGTTGAGAAGCAGGAAGGTATCTGCATTTGGAGCATCTCTGGGTCGAGGATAAGTTCTAAATGAGTGACAGAATGGCAACCGTGTTTGGAGTATATCTGGACTGTATCTTGGAATTTGAGATCTGTATAAGTAGCAGGATGACTTCCGTGTCTGGAGTGTATCTGAAACTGTAACTGGAAGGAAATCTGGAATAAGTATCAGAATGCCTCCATATCTGGGTCACATCTGAACTGTAACTTGGAAGGAAATCTGGAATAAGTATCAGAATATCGCCATGTCTGGGTCACATCTGAACTGTCTCTAGAAGGAAATCTGGAATAAGTATCAGAATGTCGTCATATCTGGGTCACATCTGAACTGTAACTTGGAAGGAAATCTAGAATAAGTATCAGAATGTCGCCATATCTGGGTCACATCTGAACTGTCTCTAGAAGGAAAATCTGGAATAAGTATCAGAATATCGCCATACCTGGGTCACATCTGAACTGTCTCTAGAAGGAAAATCTGGAATAAGTATCAGAATGTCGCCATGTCTGGGTCACATCTGAACTGTCTCTAGAAGGAAAATCTGGAATAAGTATCAGAATGTCGCCATGTCTGGGTCACATCTGAACTGTCTCTAGAAGGAAATCTGGAATAAGTATCAGAATGTCGCCATATCTGGGTCACATCTGAACTATAACTTGGAAGGAAATCTGGAATAAGTATCAGAATGTCTCCATATCTGGGTCACATCTGAACTGTCTCTAGAAGGAAAATCTGGAATAAGTATCAGAATATCGCCATTTCTGGGTCACATCTGAACTGTCTCTAGAAGGAAAATATGGAATAAGTATCAGAATGTCGCCATGTCTGGGTCACATCTGAATTGTCTCTAGAAGGAAAATCTGAAATAAGTATCAGAATGTCGCCATGTCTGGGTCACATCTGAACTGTCTCTAGAAGGAAAATCTGGAATAAGTATCAGAATGTCGCCATGTCTGGGTCACATCTGAACTGTAACTTGGAAGGAAATCTGGAATAAGTATCAGAATGTCGCCATATTTGGGTCACATCTGAGCTGTCTCTAGAAGGAAAATCTGGAATAAGTATCAGAATATCGCCATATCTGGGTCACATCTGAACTGTCTCTAGAAGGAAAATCTGGAATAAGTATCAGAATGTCGCCATGTCTGGGTCACATCTGAACTGTCTCTAGAAGGAAACTCGGAAGGTGATGATCTTTGCCCCTAGTATAAGATGCTTGTGATATTGTCAGGACACTTGGACTGTACGTAACCCTTTGATGAGATTGACGTTTAAATGCCCCAAGTGATGGTGACGGAGACTTGCCCCAGGTTAATCTGTTATTGAGAGATTTGTTGAAATCTTGACTGGACTGCCCCAGGTTAATTGAACTTTGAAAGATTTGCTGAAATCTTGACTGGACTGCCCCAGGTTAGCTGGATAGTGACATGTCATGCCCTCTTGTTGATAGGAGATTTGTCATTGGAAGTGTCATTCTTTTTGAAGTGATTTTGCTCACTGAGAGAGCCTTCGTTCATCGGATATTCATTGTGTGAATTTCTCCGCTGTCAAACAAATAGCCAAATGCAAACAGTGATATTCAAGTAATGCAAAGTTTATGTCTGTCTCGAAGTTTTGAAAAATGCGTTTTTTAGCAAGTAAACTTTTTATAAGACAAATTCAACACAAGATTTAGGGCAAAGCCTTACAGGAGTCAGGATACCTTTTGTAATAGTATGCTTTCGAACTAACCCATGCTTCAATTAGGACTTTTGAAGGGTTGTAACGTGGCTTGGTTCACGGTTTAAGAAACAAAGGATAAAGGCTCAAAGTGTATTTTCACCCACCCGTTCTTCATGATGTCCTTCAGTCCTAAACTCAGTTAATTGTGTGTCGAACTCTATTCGAATTTGGAACGAATTTTTGGTGATGGTTCACCAGTTGAATTTTATGGGAAGACAGCCATCATTTTTTTTTTGCAACATTTTTCATGTTATTTGAGGATTTGTAATGACCTCGTTCTTTTGATTTGTTATCCCTAACTTTTGCCTGACTGTTCCTGTTTTCGAGATTACAGTCAGCGGGATGCCCCTGCTTTCTTAAGCCTCCTTTATAGGTTTTGGCTCAGTGGGCTTTTCTATTTTGATAGATAATGACTGCCTATGAGATAAATAACCATCACCGTCTTTTGGTTCCAAAGGAATGTTTTTGATGTCATTCGTTGTATTACGAACTGAGATTTTGCGACTTCAATGCGCATCTCTTTTTTGAATTAACTGAGAGACTACCCTGCCCCAGGCTTAGATCAAAGGTTTCAAATTGTTCATAACAGAAAACTCCTACTTCTTTGGCTCGAAGGGGTTGACTAGGGATTATCTTCCTTATAACTCCCAGTGTTTGGGATTTGAAAGAAACGCATGTACATCATCAGCAAGGTCTGTCCAAAAGCATACGGTATAAGATTATGGCATTGTTTCGTCATCCTCCCTCTAAAGGCTTGTAGCTTTTTATCAAGAGTTAAATATCATAAAGAAAGCATAAGAATAGTGAAAACAAATGGATGAATTCAAGACAAACATATGCAATGCATTAATGAAACAGAGTTTGACATCAACAGATAATTGTTTGAAAAACAAAAGAAATTACAACTTTGAAAATTCAAATGAAACAAAGACATTCTCAATGATTTGGCATAGGAGCAGTGATTATGCTAGAGTCTCCGAAGGGTCAAACTCGATCTCCTTGGCATCAATCATGTCTTGGACCTTGTTCTTCAAAGTCCAACAGTTGTTTGTGTCATGTCCCAGACTGTCAGAGTGGTATGCATACCTTTCATTGGGATGATAGGTAGGAGCAGAAGTATTTGGGTTCTGGAGGGGAGCCCTCAATGTAATCAGCTCTGCCTGCAACATGCGTTGTAGCGCTTGACCCAGTGACATGTTGATCTTGGTGAATTGTCTTTTAGGTGCGACTTCCTTACGCTGATGCCCCTGTCTTTGTTGAGCAGGCGTAGGATTAGAGATCAAGATTGCTCCTACGTGTTGGTCACGGTGACTCTTTTGATTGTTTGCAGCATTAGACTCTTTCTTTCCATTGTAGGGAATTTTCTGAGCATCAGAGGGTGTAGCTCCTTGGATCTTTCCACTTTTGATGCCAGCTTCGACCCTTTCTCCGGTCAGTATTAGCTCGGTGAACCCGGCTGAGGAGCTTCCAATTAAGTGATTGAAGAAAGGCCCTGTCAAAGTTCCCATGAAGATGTCAATCAAATCTCTGTCAGTTAAAGGGGGTTGCACCCTACCAGCCAGATCTCTCCACTTTTGAGCGTATCCTTTGAAGTTCTCGTCAGAACCCATGGTCATGTTCTGCAATTGCACACGAGTTGGTGCAAGATCAGCATTGTACTGATACTGTTTGTAAAAAGCAGCAGCTAAGTCCTCCCAGGTGTGGATGCGAGAACTCTCCAATTGATAAAACCACTCGAGTTAAGTCCCTACCAGGCTTTCTTGGAATAAATGGATCCAAAGTTTTGGATCAGTTGTGTATGGTTGAATCTTGCGGGCATAAGACTTCAGGTGCATCTTAGGGCAAGAAACTCCATCGTACAGGGCAAAGATAGGGACTTTGAACTTTGGCGGGATGACCAATCCAGAAACTAAACCCATGTCTCCTAAATCCAAGCCAGGTATTTGTTGAATCTCCATAGAATTGAGGCGATCCTCCAACTGTTTGTACTTGTCATTAGCGGGAGGATATTGTTCTTCGGAGTAGTCAGCTTCATCAATCTCCAAATTATGGTCTTCTTCAAGACTGGCCCCTATGCTGGGTGGAGTTGAAAGATCTAGGGTTTTAGGTCTTCTGCTTAAGTTCAGGATGCCCGCTGCTTTCTTGGACTTCTTCTTCTTGTCTTTGAGAAGGAGAGCTTTCAGATCTTCTTGCCCTTTACCCATAGCCAGAAGCATTTGTTGGAATTGAGCGTTTTGAGCTTGGAGATCTTTCACCGTTTGTTCCATATCCATCTTACTGAAATAAACAGTAAGAAGATAAGGAGACATGTATGGGAGAAACCTGTTATGCAATGATATGTATGCAATGTATGCAATGTTTTCAAGAATCTCTCGGGGTAAACACGAGAAAATGTTAGAGATTGAACTTTGGTCAACATTTTTTATTGGAGAACTTTGTAATGGTGGATGTCTTTCCACGAGAATCAAGCTCACCAAGTCAAGTGGGTCATAGCCCCTGATTCAAGTTGTTGCACTTGATCTTTCATGGCGTTTGATTAGAGGAGAAAACCTCTTGCCCCTTGGTAGACGTCTGGTTCAACGTGACCCTGCATCAAAAGAACCCTCGAGATCCTTGAAATGGTTATTGTAAAATGCTATGGTATGATGTTATGATGTTATGTACATGTATGCAACAGCAAGTAATTGTATATACAGGTAATCATATTCACACAAAGCAAACAAGTCCTTAGGTTTAGGCTTGCATGGGGTTCATAGGTAAGTACCCTCTTGAAGTTAGTTGGCTCATCTTGTCCTAAAATAGAAATCGGGTTCTAAGGAGCTCAATATCATTGGATTATTTTCTGTGTTCATTGTTTTGGTTTAGTCACTTAACTGGCGACCAAAATATTCCAAGAAAACAACCCTCAATGAGTGTAGTATCGAGTATCTACCAACTTTGGACAGGTTGAATGTTATGCAGGCTTGGACACTGAGTTTGTTCAGGTTTTGTGCTTTTGCTGTTCATAAGTTTGAAACAGGTTTGAAACTGGTTTCAAGGTTTGTTATGCTTGATTCTGTTTGTAGTTTTGTTTGGATATTTTATGAAGGCAGGCTTATGTTTGAACAAAGATTTGTTTGTGAGTTTTGAAGGTTTTGGTATTATGCAGGCAGGTTTACTGATACAGGCTGGGGCTTATGCAGGTTATTGAGTCTGAACACAGGTTTGTGTTTTATGCAGGCCTGAGGTGTTCTTAACACAGGTTTGAAGTTTGTGTTTTGATGCAGGCTTCTTGAACAGGCTTCAAGGTTTTGGTTGTTTTGAAATTTTGAGGCAGGTTCTGTTGTTTGCTTGGAGGTTCTGCAGGCTTGAGCAGTTTGACAGGTTTTTGAGGCTACAGGCAGGCTTCTAGTTTTATGCAGGCTTGTTGAGGTTTTAGCAGGCTTGTGCTTGCTTCTTCAAGGCTTGGTGTTTTATGCAGGCTTGAGGTGTTATCTGTTTACAGTTCTTTTTGTGATATCTTTTGTTATGTATTCTTTGTATTCTCCCTCCCCCCCCCCCTCTGAATTGTTCTGATACTCTTTGTTTTATATCTCTATCTCCTAAGCCTGCAAATTGTAAGCCTCTACTTCTCTCCCTCTTTCTCTCTCCACATAAAAAGCATTTTTTATTGCTTAAACTGTACTTTCTATTCTGAAAAGGTTTTTGGCCAGAAAATGATGAAAAATGTTTTGAAATATTGCTTGCATCTTTGGCTTTCCTCTGCATATCTTCTTACCTCCAGATTTTCTGCATTGCTTTTGTGTACTTGTTGACAGCTTTATTGGATTTTGATATCTTTTGGTATCTTCTTTGACAGCTTTTGACAGTTTGAAACTTGTGACTTAGCTTGCCCCTTTGACAATTTGGTTTGCCTAGTTTGATAATGCAATTCAGTTTGGATTTATGCAGCTTGTTTGGCATTTCAGTTTGTAATTTGCAATTTGAATTTATGCATCATTGTGTATTTTTGCAAAATAATTCATATGCTTGCAAACATTTTATTTCCTCTTTGTGAACCAAGAAGAGACATTTTCTTGCGATTTGCAGAGAGGGCGAACAAACTGATTCCGGCCAAAACCTTTAATGATGAGTTTTAAATATCTGTCTGAGAATGCCTTTTTAATTTTAACTGTATTGACTTCTTCCTTTTTTGTCTTTGCAGGTAAATATCAGTTGAGAAAAGAATGCAACAGTATGAAGACTTCAAGAGATTTAGTATATAGTTTTAATTTATTTTTAATCATTGTAACAAAATTATTGTAAACAATTGTAAATAAATTTACAGTATTCAAATAATATTTGTAACAAACAATTGAAAATGAATAAAAATCCTTTGTCAGTTAATTCTTTAATTCTTCTGCAATTGCTTATTTAATTATTTATATTTCTTGAGTCATAATAATTGGAAATTATCCCAATAATCTTAACTTAGAAATTATAAATAATCAACAAACGTCGCATTCTTCTAGCCTTGTATTAACCAACAATAAGCTCGGCGTTCCAAATAACCAATAGCAATGCACAGTCAAACAAACAACGTCCATACGTCTTTCACTTCACTGATTAAACTAAAGCTTCAAACTTTCAATCAGAAGCCTCAACTTCTATCCCAGAGGTTCAGATTTTGAGAAACAAACTGAAATCTTGAACAAACGTCAAAACCATGTGACAGTCAATTTGAAAAGAACTGTAGAATTAATTCCTTCTGAGAATGCGCGCGCAAACCCTGATTCTTGATTTAATGTCAAAGAAGCGTCTGCTTGATCAAACCCTGAGCTAAACTCAAACAAATCAAAAGAAACCCTAATAATCTGCTTGTCTGATTCAAAATCAATGAAAAACCCTAATTTTGTCTGACTGATGAGAAAAGTCTGTTTGACTGATTCTTAAGCCAATCTGAAAAATCAGGGAAAGCCCGAAGCTGTGATTTCTTGTGAAAAAGAAGAGGGCAAATTTTGGGGTACAATAGTGAGGTTTGAATTTCTCAAGCTATTGACTAGGGCATGGTAATAAACTCATGAACCCATGAAGCAACTTGCTAAAACTCATTGCCTTTACCTACATTATTAACAAGTAAGACAAACCAATATTGCATTTTGTTAATTAGAGAGAAAACCAAAGCAAAATATCCATGATCACAAAAGAAAACAAGTTAAGGTGCTTGGTAATTCCTCAGAAGAGCAAGGCTAAAGATAGGGAGAAGAACCAAAAGCCCTAATGTGATTTTGTTGTGATTGAACTAATATGGTATGATGAAAGAATCTTAGGGGAAAAAATTAGGGTACAACAGGTACCCATGAAGGGCGAATGGTAACATCTCATGCCAGTCTTTGTATGTCATCGTCATCTTCTGCACAATCTTTTTGATGTTCTTGTTAGCCGCTTCAACAACCCCATTCATCTTCGGTCGGTAGGGAGAAGAGTTATGATGATGTATCTTAAACTGTTTTCAGAGCTCAGTGATCATTGTGTTGTTGAGATTTGTACCATTGTCGGTAATAATTCTCTCTGGTACACCATATCGACAAATCAGATTGTGTTGGATGAACCGCGCTACGACGTTCTTGGTTATTGTAGCAAAGGAAGCTTCCTTAACCCACTTTGTGAAGTAATCAATAGCCACAAGAATGAAATGATGCCCGTTAGACGCAGTAGGTCTGATCTCGCTGATCATGTCGATGCCCCACATTGCAAAGGGCCAAGGAGTTATCAAGACATTCATAGGGACCGGAGGCACATGCACCTTATCGGCATAGACTTGGCACTTATGACAGGTTCGAGAGTGCTAATAACAATCGGCTTCCATAGTGGACCAGTAATATCCCGCCCGTAGGATTTTCTTCGCCGTGGTATGTCCACTGGAATAAGTTCCGAAGGTACCTTCATGTATCTCTGCCATGATTCTTTTTGCCTCGCTCTTGTCTACACATAGCGGTAAGGTTGAATCATGGTTACGCTTATAGAGAATTCCATTACTGATGAAGAACTTCGCAGCGAGCCTTCTCAGAAAATTCTTATCATTAACAGATGTCCCCTCGGGGTATTCTTGAACTTCAAGATACCTATTTACCTCGTGAAACCAGGGTTTATCTGCTACCTCTTCGGTGTTGATCTCACAGCAGTGTGCGGGTTCATCCAACCTCTCAATGGTAATCTGGGAAGCTTCATTGTCCCACTTAACCTTGAACATAGAAGACATGGTAGCTAGCGCGTCCGCCAACTGGTTCTCTTCTCGTGGGAAATGTTCAAAATTTATTTCCTCAAAGTGTGGGAGCAACGTCAGTACATACTCTTTGTAAGGAATGAGATTCGGGTGCTTCGTATCCCACTCGCCTTTGATCTGACTTATCACCAGAGCGGAATATCCGAATACACTCAAGAACTTAATCCTTAGGTCAATAGCAGCTCGAAGACCCATGATACACGCTTCATACTCTGCCATATTGTTGGTGCAGTTAAAATATAATCGAGCGGTGAATGGAGTATGACAGCTCTCAGGAGTTATAATCATAGCGTGAATGCCATTACCTAATGCGTTCGAGGCTCCATCAAAATGCATAGACCATCGGGATCCCTCCTCGGGTCCTTCATCCGGTCCAAGTTCTTCGTAGTCAATTACCAACATGATATTCTCATCCGAGAACTCGAAATTCATGGGCTGGTAGTCATCCACGGCCTGATGCGCCAAATGATCCGCCAATACACTCCCCTTGATTGATTTTTGGGTTGTGTATTGGATGTCGTACTCGGTTAAGATCATCAGCCATCTTGCTATTCTTCCGGATAAGGCGGGCTTCTCAAAAATATATTTGATCGGATTCATTATTGATATCAACAAGGTAGGGTGAGTCAGCATATACTGTCTCAGTCGGCGAGCAGCCCATGCCAAAGTGCAGCAAGTTTTCTCGAGCAATGAGTATCGGGTCTCACAGTCGGTAAACTTTTTTCTAAGGTAGTAAATGGCATGCTCTTTTCGACCAGACTCGTCATGTTGCCCCAACACACACACCCATTGAATTGTCTAGCACTGTCAAGTATAATATCAAAGGTCTTCCTTCAACTGGAAGCATCAAAATTGGTGGTTCTTGAAGGTATTCCTTTATTCTTTCGAAAGCGGTCTGGCATTCATCATTCCACTTTATCACTTGATCTTTCTTCAGCAGCTTGAAGATTGGCTCACAAGTAGCAGTCAGATGTGAAATGAACCTGGCGATGTAATTCAGACGTCCCAAGAAACCTCTAACTTCCTTCTCTGTGTGGGGAGCCAGCATCTCTTGTATGGCCTTTACCTTTGCAGGGTCTACCTGAATACCTTTGTCAGTGACAACAAAACCCAGAAGCTTACCCGAACTCACCCCAAAGGTACACTTGTTCGGATTCAACCTCAGCTTGTACGTCTTCAACCTGTCAAACAGTTTCTAGAGATGATCAAGGTGCTCTTCCTCAGTCTGGGACCTGGCTATCATGTCATCAACGTAAACCTCGATCTCGTGGTGAATCATATCATGGAACAAAGCGACCATGGCGCACTGATAAGTTGCCCCAACATTCTTCAACCTAAAAGGCATTGCCTTGTAATAGAAGGTGTCCACTGTGTAACGAAGGTTGTCTTCTCCATGTCCTCAGGAGCCATCTTGATCTGGTTATAGCCAGAAAAATCATCCATGAAGGAGAAGATCTTGTGTTGTACGGTGTTGTCGACTAGAACATCAATGTGAGAAAGTGGGAAGTCATCCTTGGGACTTGCCCTGTTCAGATCTCTATAGTCCACACACATCTGTACCTTACCGTCCTTCTTAGGTACCGGAACGTCGTTAGCAACCCACTATGGATAAGAAGTGACATCTAAGAATCCTACGTCAAACTGTTTCATGACCTCTGCCTTGATTTTCTCTGACATTTCATGGCGCATACGGCGGACCTTCTGCTTTACCGGCGGGAAGTCTTCTTTAGTCGGCAGGCGATGTACCACAATATCAGTGTCCAAACCAGGCATGTCTTCATAGGACCAGGCGAAGATCTCAACATAGCCGTGTAGCATCTGTATTAACTGTTGCCTGACACTAGGCTCCAGATTCGCACCTATTTTAACCTCTTTCCTGTCTTCCTCTGTACCCAAATTCACTGACTCAACTGGCTCTTCATGAGGTTGTATGGCCCTTTCTTCCTGCTGTAGTAGTCTAGCAAGTTCTCCAGGCACCTCACAATCATCCTCACCTTCGTCCTCAGCTTGGTTGATCGGATTTTTGAAGTCATAACTGGAAGTAGCAGAGTTGTTATCAATGGAATCCAGAGTGGATATGGATCTGTAGTTTTATACGTGAGTGTGTGTAAGAGAATAACTGTTTTGATAGACAGAAAAAAGAAAAACAAGGAGCACAAAATTTGTATGCAATAAACGTCCAATGCTTTATTAATGACATATTAAATGACAAATAATAGCCCTCACAAGCAAAGCCAAGGTGCCTCGGGAAAGGCATCGGGCCATAAAGTTTCGAACTGTTTATTACAAATCTTAAAACGAATGAGTCAATTACTGCGGAATAAAAGAAACAGGTATGAAGTCCCTAGCTGTCCAGTTATTCGGTCCACCGTTGGTTATTGGGTAGATCCACCTGTCGATGTTTGAATCCTCTTCACTATCTTCAATTGCATTAATTCCCCAATTGTTGATGTGTACAGGAGGTCTTCCAGCCCGAGCGCGCCTGACAGCCCTTTGAGCCCCTGTAGTAAAGCCCAAACCACATTTTCCAGTTTTGTGAGTAAAATCAGGAAGCTGACCCCAATTGGTACACCCACCTTCTTCAATTACAGCCATGACGTCCTTGAGAGAAGCCATCTTTAACGGAGGTTTGCCGGTAGCAACTTCAGATGATGCTAAGACCTGAGGGACCTCTTCGAAATTCTGACAAGGAGTTTCTATGAATTCCCCGTCCATCTCTATGTAGCGGAAGGAATTGAGGTGACTCACCATATATTCTTCTTCACCTTGCACTGGGACAATCTTTCCCTTCACTGGGTACTTCAACATTTGATGGAGTGTGGAAGTAACTGCCCCAACCTCATGGATCCAAGGACGACCCAACAAGCAAGAATACGACGGCCTGATATCCATCACGTAGAAGGTGGACCCAAAAGTCTGAGAACCCACTTTGAAAGGGATCTCCACCTCCTCGTGCACCATTCTCTTCAATCCGTCAAAAGCCCTTACCACAATGTTACTAGGCTTTAGAGTCAAACCCTCACAATCCAAACGGTCTAACGCTTTCTTTGGCAGAACATTCAGTGAAGACCCGGTATCTACCAGCACATGAGCCATAGTGATGCCCCTGCACTCAATCGAGACATGCAGAGCATCATTATGATTCCTTCCTTTTGGTGTCAGATTCGCATCTGAAAAATCCAGCCCATTGTCAGCAGTCAGGGTGGCCACACAATCTTTGAACTGATCTGCTGAAGTTTCCTGCGGCACATGCGCAGTCTTAAGAAATTAAATCAAAGTCTTCGCATGGGCTTCAGAACACAATAGCAGAGACAACATGGATATCTTTGATGGGGTCTTCCCCAGCTGCTCGACCACATTGTAGTCGCTCTTGTTGATAATTTTTAGTATTTCCTCTATTTCTTGTTTAGAGGCTTCCACAACGATTTTCTTAGGTGCCTCTGTCTGGGCAGGCTCACCTATAACTTCCTTGCCCCGAGTCCCAGATGGATCAGCAACAGGGGTGATAACTGGAGTAGGAACAGGAGAAATGTCAGGAGTGCTAGTTGGAGCAGCAGTTGGAATAACAGTAGGCTTGATGATAGTCTTCGGGGAAATCTCGGGAAAGAAGACCCTTCCACTTCGGGTAACTTTACTAGTCTCGACAATATTATTGACATCAGTGTCATCTTCTTCATTCTTCAGATCTTGCTTAATGCCAGGATAGTACACATCAGCACCATAATGCCATGGGACAACCTTGTCTGAGGTGTACGGGATGGGACCAGGAACAGTGATTATCAACAGAGAACTTCTTTGAACAAGTGTAATCCTAACAGGTCTTCTCGAGGAAACCTTGGGAGGATTGGCGGAAATGGTTATAATAGTGACGTCTTCAATGGGAACAACAGGGAACACAGTGTTCTCGAATAAAATCTCTTTATTATCCATCAGGCGTTGAACACCTGACTTCAACAAACGGCAACCAGAAGGTAGAATCGAACACATGTGGCAACCTTCACCATAACCTGGAAATAAACCGGCCAACAACAAATTCTTCTTAACAGTCATAAAAGGAGTAGAAATTTTTCCAACAGAGGTCACCAACAAATCGGTGTCAACAACATTGACTCCACGACCATGTTTGGGCATGGGAGCAGTTATAACATTCGGCTTTTCTGGAGCATCAAACTCTATCTCCTTGGCTTCAAGCAAATATTGTACTTTGTTTCTCAGAGCCCAGCAATCGTTTGTATCGTGGCCAGGACTCTCAGAATGGTAGGCGCACCGCGCGTTGGGATTGTATCTGGGAGAGGTAGTGTTTGGATTCTTGGGAGCCTCTCTCAAGGTTTCCAAGTTAGATTTTAATAAATGAGGTAGAACTTCAGCCAAATCCATGTTGATGCGGGTAAACTGCCGTTATGGTCTTTCCACCCTTTGTTGATTGTTGCGTTGTGGAGCAACTGCGGGTCTTGGTATCACTACAGCATTTACCATTTGACGGTGTTCAGATCTGCTTTGACCCCTCGGGCTATAGACTGCACTGGCTTCCTTCTTACCAGCGAAAGGCTTCTTTGCTGAACTCGAGGAGGCATCCTTCTGTATTTTACCACTCCGAATTCCAGCTTCTACTCTTTCTCCAGTTAAAATCATCTCGGTGAAACCAGATGACGAGCTGCCGATTAAGTGATTGAAAAATGGACCTGATAGCATTCCTAGAAACATATAAACCAACTCCCTATCAGACAAAGGGGTTGAACTCTCCCAGCCAAGTCTCTCCACTTTTGAGCATAATCTTCGAAATCTTCACCTGCACCCAGGGTAATACTCTGGAGCTGAGTACGAATGGGAGCAAGGTCGACATTATACTGATACTGCTTGTAGAAAGCAGCAGCAAGATCTTCCCAATTTCGGACACTGGCTCCCTCCAACTGGTAGAACCATTCAAGTTGAGTCCCTGACAGACTATCTTGAAAGAAGTGCACCCACAGATTTCTATCAGCTGTGTGGGGTTGAATCTTCCTGACATACGAGCGGAGATGGAGTTTTGGGCAGGACACCCCATCATACTTGGCAAAAGCTGGAGCTTTGAACTTATGAGGGATGACCACTCCCAATACCAGTCCCAATTCTCCAAAATCTAAACCAGGTATCTTCTGAACTTCCATATCACTCAGACGGTCTTCTAGCTGCTTGTACCTATCCTTAGCAGGAGGATACTACTCATCATTGTAATCAGTATCATTGTCAGAGACTGCAGGACTAAGGTCCTTTTCCCCTTCTTGGTTCTCCGCTTCCTTGGATGAAGAGGTCAGATCAGTTTGATGTTTCAACCTTTCTCCAAATCTTCTGCCCATATTCAGAATACCAGTCTTCTTCTTCTTCTTCTTTTCTTTCAGAATGAGGGCTTTCAGATCCTCTTGCCCTTTAGCCAGACTTATGAACATCCGTTGGAACTGGGTGTTCCGTGTCTGAAGATCTTTGATGGCTTGATCGGAAGACATTTCTGCGTGGGATAAACAGCGAAGAAGATGAGAAACCTGTAGTGGTACATGTAATGATGTATATGATAATGGGATGCACATGTAATGATTTCAAAGACTTTGGGAAATTTAAATTTGCAAATCAAAATAAACAAAAAACTTTATTAGCTTAAATTTGAAGGTTCAACATGCCTTTAAGGCGTTACAAAATAAGTAAATAAAACAAATCTAAAACTAGAAAAGAAAAATCAAAAGTCACATGGACGCTTTCTTTTTTGTGCTGATGTAATCATTGATCACTCTTTCTTCCTCGAGCTGCCTGGTGAGCTTTAAAACCTTCCTCTCTTGATCATGGAACTGTTCCCTGTAAGTATCCTGCTCATTCTTCAGCTGAATCCAAGACCTCTGTAACTCCTTAAGATCAGTGGGCATGTAAGGATAGAGAACCGTGTAAGGAATTCCTTCTTCAGTAGTGGGCTCCACAATCACTGGTAATTCGGCCTCATAAGGCATCATAAGCTTCTGGGCACGAGCTCAGACCCATTGGGGGTAAGGCTGCATAGGAAGGGAAGTCTTCGGTCCCAACTCTTTGGGGTCAGATCTGTTTACCATGCCCCAAGCTTGTATGAACCTCCGGCGATGCTCCTTAACATCATCCTTATAGTCGAATACAATGTCCTCGAGAAGTAACTCATGGGGAACATCCCTTTGATCACGACCAAATTGTCGCAAAGCTAGACAAGGATTGTAAGTTATACCCCCTCTGATACCAAGTAATGGGAGATTAGGGTACCCCCCATAGTGGTCAATAACAACAGTATCTTCCATAGCCCGGGAACACCAAAGAATATCCGTATGAGCGAGTGACATTATTCTGTGCGACCAACCCAAACCTTCTTCGTTCTTCAGTACAGACTTAGGGAGGTGAGAAATAAACCACCTCGATAGCAACGACATGCAGCACATAAGAGTCCCTCTTCTCTTCATGGTACGAGTATGGAGAGCGTTCAAAATATCTCCCAGCAAGGTAGGCTCATGGTTGCGAGAAAGGAAAATCTTGACATCATTCACATCTACGAAGGAGTCCGGGTTAGGGAAGAGAACTAAACCATAGATAAGAACAAGACATCCTCAAAAGCCTGAAAATCCAAATCATCCAAAAATAGCTGAGCCTGGTCTATCAGAAATTTGGCTAGAAAACCCCCAACTCCGCTTCGAGTTTCCCAATTGGATACCACGTCGGCCCGTTTTAAATGCAAAGCTGAGGCAAGTACTTATGGCTTAGGAACTTCTTCCATACCTGTGAAGGGTACCTGTTCAAGAATGGATATGCCCAATAGATGAGAGAATTCTTCTAAGGTGGGTACCAACTGATAATCTGGAAAGGTGAAGCAGTGATGCTTAGGATCGAAGAACTGAAATAGTACGCTCGTCATCTATTCATCAAGGTTTGAAGTAACCAGGCTAAGAAGTTGAACGTGTCTCTTAACGAAAGTAGAAGTTTCAGAAACTGTAGATGCTAGCTCTTTGAGTTGGGAAGTGTTGTACCCCAAAATTTGCTCTCCCATATTCCTCAAGACATGTCAAGCATCATCTCCAAGTTGTTAAAAATGGCTCAAGAGTTGGACAGTCAAATCACCTCCTAAGACAGTCAATTCAAAATTAGGGTTTTGTGTTGCATCAAGGTCCTTACATCCAAATGACCTCAAGTGCTCCCCAATGTCCTAATATGTTATTAAGTTCATCCATGTCAAATTTCAAGCCTTGCAGAGGAAGTTTGGTCAATCAATTGCTCAGGAGGTCCAAAAATCGATTGTGCTAGGACAAAAGTCAACTGTGACCCAAATATAGTCAAACCTCAGGATTTTTTGTCAACATTCTCATTTTGAAGGATAATTCATCATTTTATCAAGGGTTGATCATGATTCATCAAGGATTGCTCAAGATTCATCAAGATTCAAAAGTTGCTAAATTAGGGTTTTGTAGGAAAAGTCAACTCAACTTTGACCAAGCATAACTTTCTCATACTTTATGATAAATGACCCATCCAAAGCTCATTTTGAATAGAATGCAATTTCCTACAATCTATCTTCACACCCCAAGATCAAGAAATGCTCTCACAAAAAGTTACAAATTTGGACATTATAGGTCATTTTTGAAAGTCAACAAAAACACCTTTTTTTACAAAGCTTATAACTTGAGCATGGGACATCAAAATGAGATGAGACCAAAAAAGGTTGGTTATAGGACATCTCAAGGTTTATAAAAAGTCCAAGAACACCTCCAAAAGTTCACAATTGAAGAAGTTATGCATTGTTGAAGTTGGGCATTTTTCTAAAATGGCCAAAAGTCAACTATCCTCAAAACTCCAATTTTTGACAAAAGGGCCCACTTTTTCCCACTTGGTTTGGTCTTATCACACCACACACGTGTCCCATCCTTAATTTCATGACCAATCATTTATTTTTCTATTTTATTTAATTTTTATTGATTTAATTCATTTTTAATCAATATTAAATCAAATAAAATCTAAAAATGAATGGAATGATATCTTTTTGATCATTACAACTTTCAATTATCATGATTCATCAAATAAAATTCGTATCAAGCCTTTTCATGCATAAAAAATCAGATTTGGCATATTTTTGGAAACTTGATAATGGTGATCAAATCAAATCTCCATTCATCAATACTCATGGATTAAGGCCCAAGTTTTGACCTAAATACATTCCAATATACATGTACAATCCAAGCAAATCAGGAACACGCCCTAAGAACTGCAGAAACGGCCAACTCAGAATTGAAAAAAAGTGTGAAAAGTGAGAGATCGAATTCTTGTTTGGAAGCGTTTTCAAGGCAAAATCTTCACATAGCTCTCTTGCTGGAAATCACCTGAAGCTGTAGCAACCAAAACCAGGCCTTGAGACCACCTGTAACGCGCTGTAAGTGTTCTTGAATATGCCTCTGTACACGAAAATATAACTCCTCATTCTTGCATCTTTTTGACCAAACATTAACATATTCTTGATCCATGTTTGATTTCGAAGCTTTCTACATCATTTAATTTTATTTTCATGGCCTATACTGTAACACCCGAATCTAGGGTTTTCTTGTTTTGTTTTTGGGCATTCTTGGCACAAGTACAATCAAGGCAAACCATGGCCATATTCGTGCTCAGGGGAGAGAGACGATCACATTGGTACCCTTAGCTTACGTTTACATGGCCTGGGAAGGATTTTTGAAACATCCTATGAGCTTTCCTGCGGATAAAAATCTGCAGGTAAATAACCAGGGGTATTTGGGGAAGACGATAACATGGCTTGCTTCCATTGGCCAATTCAAATGTGTTTAGCCGTTTTCTTAATTCCAGCATATTTAATTGTTTTCACATATTATATTTATTGCTTATTTCATTAACAATTGAACAAGCCAGTTGAGTTGGAAAGGGAGGCGTGTCAATGAGCATTGGGACCTGGGTTCAAATCCCAGGTCCCCTAAAACCTTTGTACAATTTTTTTTCAGGGAATTGCATGGGACTCAGCAAGCGTGGACCATCATGTTCCTCATCCCATCAAATGTCAAGTGGCTTTCAAACCATATCCAAGGGTCCAGATTGCTAGCTCACCATATTCCAGGTCAACAAGCGCATACTGGAGTGGAAAAGTCAACAAAGGCCAACGTGTTGGGCCTGAAAAATTGCCAGATTCACCATCAAATTAAGCCCACACCCCCTGAGTATTTCTTTTACTTTTTATATCTTTTTCTTTATTTATTTGTTTATTTTGTTAACTATTATTATTATTATTAAAAAATTAACCAATCAACATTTTTTTTCATAAAATCAGAAAACCCAAAAAATAATACTTTTATTAATTTCACTATTTCATTATTTTTGTAAATAAACTTTAACCAATTAATTTAGTTTTTTATTAGGTACAGTTTTAATATCTTTTGCAATAAATTAAAATTAACATAGAATTAGGGCTTTTAATAATTTTAATCATTCTTATTTTTATTTCCTTAATTATAAAAAAACCAAAAATATTTTCATTTAATTAATTAATTAATTAACTTAGATTTAATTCCCATTTTAATTCAAAATAACAAAAATATGCTTTCTTTAATAAAAAGGGTCAAAACCCTAAAAACGCTCTGATTTAATTTTCTCGCACGCATATTATTTTTATCCAATAATGTAATTGCTTCGGGAATGTAATAGTTTTTAAATTAGGATTTTATTTATTTATCGCTTTTATTTACT
Source organism: Vicia faba (assembly GCA_948472305.1). Lineage (NCBI taxonomy): Eukaryota > Viridiplantae > Streptophyta > Magnoliopsida > Fabales > Fabaceae > Vicia > Vicia faba. The sequence continues at coordinate 1,633,801,344 of OX451738.1, read as the reverse complement.
TTCCGCAATTTAATTTTAAAGGGTTTGTCTTTGGCGATGTAAATACCCGACGCCTTGTAATAGCTTAGATTTATTTTCCGCAATTTAATTTCCGCACAATATTAACTGTTAGATGTTTGATAAATAGGCAATGCATGACAAGATCAATCTTTAACCTAAAATCAACATAGCTCACCCATGACATGTACAGATAAAAATTAACCGAATTGACACACTCGCACATGCCACTCTTAGGGTACACCTCACTTGGTTGCCTTTGAACGTGGTCATTAAGTATAGGAAGTTTTAGAGGTCGCCCTCTTGTCCAAAGATCATAGTTGCCTCGAAACGGTTGCCTCGGAAAAATGATCTAGGATATTAGGGTTACCACTAAGGCGTCCTAACATTGCTTTAGTGACCACCCGTCCCTTAATCGAATTGACCCAAAAACTCCAACGACGGTGCTACCTACTCCTCAATAGTGGGATAGCATTGTCTAAAGGATATTAGCACAGTTTAATTCCTTCTTGAGTAGGTAGATGGTTCTTAAGTACTTGCTCCTTTTAAAACAAAACAAAACTTTTCGCACTTACACCCCTTTCAAAACAAAAACTCTTTTCAAACCCACAATCACAAAGAAAAGCAAACTTTTGAAAACACAATGAGCAAGTACCTAAGAGCCCGTGGATAACCATGGATAGAAAGGGTGCTAACACCTTCCCTTTCTATAATCTACCTCCCGAACCCGAGAAATATCTCAAAAAGGAATTTTTCTGTGCTTTTGTCCTTTCCTTGTTGGATAAAATAAAAGACGGTGGCGACTCTTGCTTACCGCGACATTTGCGAAAACAAACGCAAACGCGAACCAGCATTCCAAAACAGTCAGTTCTCATTCCCACCGATCACAGAACTGGCGACTCTGCTGGGGAATATTATAAGTGGGGTGTACCTTAGGATTAGATCATTATGTTTTCAATTGTATGCTTTGTATGCTTTAATTTTGTGGGCTTGTATCAGAGTTCTATAGATCCTAATTCGGATCTGGGGATACCCTTTAGGTAAGTAGCAATAAATTGTGATGGATCTGTACGGTGTAGACCGATACGAATGAAGCAGTAGCTACGTTGGTGTGGCACTTTAGTCTGTACCGATATCCCTTGTGTTGGAACAAGGAGAATATGGGTCTTCTAAGGGGTCATTAAGCACCAACTGACCTTAGAACCTTAAATTGACCAACTTGGCCATAGAACAGTAGCAGTATGCTACACTCATTGAGACTAAACTCTCGCGATGATTCCAGCCGCAAGAAAAGGTTGCTAAACTGGAATTATGACCGATTGAGGGTAGTTAGTGATATTGAGATCCTCTAGAACCCGGTTACTATTTTTAGGAAAGGTTTTAACCAACTGAACTGAAAGAGGGTAGTACCTAAGCTCCATGCCAGCCTGAAATCTAAGGGCTCTTTTGTGTGACTTGTGTGCCTTTACCATGTTTGCTTTTTGTAGATACTTGTGGTGTGCCTTTATCATGACATCATGACATCATAGCATTGCATACATCTTGAATAAGGACTAACCTATTTCAAAGACAAGAGGGTTTCATCTTTGCTCTGTTTTGTAGGTCATCATGATGCCCATGCGTAAGAATACTATCCAGATCAACTTTGTCCAAGTACCTACCCTGCTTAAAGACTTGGTTGTCAGGATGCCAAACACTATTTCTTTCATCAAGAGGCATGGTTCTCTTCTCAGTTTGGTCACCTCCAAATTGGACGAACAAATGATGAGTGTCCTGGTCCAGTTTTATGATCCGATGTACCATTGTTTTACTTTCCAAGACTTCCAGCTGGTTCCTACCCTAGAAAAGTTCTCTGAGCTGCTCGGTATCTCTGTTTTGGAGCAGACTCCGTTTACTGGTTGGGAGAAGACTCTCAGGCCTGAAGAGATTGCTGTAGCCCTTCACTTGACCAAAGAGGAGGTAATGGCTAATTGGGAGACTAGAAGTGGAGCTAAGGGTTTTCTGACTAAGTTCTTGGTGAGCAAGGCTAACTACTTCTGGGATAGCCTAGACTTTAAGGCCTTTGAGGACATTTTGGCTCTTCTGATTTATGGTCTGGTATTGTTTCCGAATCCTGACACTTTTGTTGATATTAATACCATAAAGATCTTCATTTCTCAGAACCCGGTACCCACTCTCTTGGGTGACATCCTTCATCAGCTCTATGCTCGTACTGCCGAAAGTGGGGAACCTTGATGTGTTGTGCTCCTTTATTATCGAGGTGGTTTATTTCGCACCTTCCCAAGTCAATGCTAAAGAACAAAGAAGGAATGGGCTAGGCTTATAGGGTGATGTCTCTTTCTAATAATGACATTATCTGGACTCTCAAAGGTATGGATGAGGTGACTATCATTGATCGTTGTGGAGAGTATCCCAATGTTCCCCTGCTAGGAACCCATGGAGGAATTTCTTACAACCCATGCTTAGCTCACTACGCCAAAAACTGCTTTTTGCAGCGCCTCTACTAAAGCGCTTATTGAAAAAGCGCTGCCATAGCCTTCACAAAAAACAAAATTAAAAAAAAGGGAAACCTACGAAGGCGCTTTTTTAAAAGCGCTGGCATAGGTGGGGGATACGAAAGCGCTTTTTAAAAAGCGCTGTGGAAGATTGGCCTTTGAAAGCGCTTTCAAAAGCGCTGGCATAGCTGGACCTATGAAAGCGCTTTTACCCTAAAAAGCGTTGGTAAAAGCCCCCCTATGAAAGCGCTTTCAAAAGCGTTGTTATAGCTTATATTATTTTTAATTTAATAAATTAAAACATCAAAATAACATTATTCATTCTTTTCTCTTCTTCAAACGCAACTCTTCTTCCTCCGTCTTCGTCCGTCCTCCGGCCGTCGTCGCAAGTCTTCGTCTTCATCATCATTTGGAAGAAGGGCAGTGATCAAGTGTATAAGTCATCATCATTTTCTTCATCTCTCAAACACCCAACTCAAAATATTCTCTTCAAGGTAAGTTCTTAGTTAGAACTTGGGGTTAGAAGCTTAGGGTTGTATGTTCATGTGTGGTCTTGTGCTAATGCCTGAAATTCATGACAATGGTATGATTATTGAGTATGCATGTACCGATTTTATGTTTTTTTGTTCCCCAAGCATGTTAGTATAGGTTAGGGATGGATGGGTGGTGGATTGGGGTGATAAATGTGATGTTAGAACACTAACTTTCATGAAAAGTTATAGTCATTCTCGCCTAGTGAAATTTTGCTTGCTTAGCGAGAGCTGTTGATACGAACAAAATTGTATTGCCACTGAAATCAATGTATTTTTAGTTCCGTAACTCCAAATGAGATGCACTCGAATGTGTTAGAAAGCTAGTCCAATTCTCTATGTTATGATGATTAAATATCATGCTTATATGACAGTTTGTGATATGTGATAAGTTTATGTTTAGTTGCTAAGTTTGAATTTCTCTGTTGATATGTAAATGAGATCCTATCCATTGTAATAATTTCATTCATTGAGATTAGAATAATGCCATGATGGTATGACCTTGGTGTATATATGATTATTTCCTTCCTTGACATGTTTAATGTATTCATGATTGTGACTTCTGTGTTATGAATCCTGAAAGTTCTAGTATACTCGCTTAGTGAGAAAATATTATGCCCAATAAGATCTCACTTAGAGATAGTTGTTTTTCGCTAAATGAAGGACCTATTTTGGGAAAAGTTTTAGTTCTATAAGGTCTATCCAGAATAACAACGCAGTTGAGATGCTGAGAGACGGGGCATTTTGTATCTTCACACTGTAAACAATGTCATAGTTAGCAAATATAAGCTGTCAGTAGAGTTCTTAACTAAAATCACATGACATCAAGGAAAACAATGGAAATGATCAATGAAATCATATACAAATGTAAAGAAGCATATACTTTGATGTATCATGAGGATAGAAGAAATATATTGAATATTACACCTTGATCAGTAGATCTGTTTCCATTGAACTCCCACAGAGACAACGAACCTTCATATCTGCTAGAAAGGAATCATCAACTTCACCTTTAATTCTCGCATTAGTTCTGTCTGAAGCACCCTGCCCCTTTGATGCTAGATCAGTGGCTCCAGATGCCTGTAGTTTTCTGGGGGAAGAGTAAACACAAAATATCATGAAAAAAAAACTATGAAATGAGGGCATTATGGCATGTATACACCAGTACAGTCAACTTAAAGCAACCCTAAAAACAGAACACCGTATCATGTGTTAACTGAGTTTATCTATATAACCTCAGCCATTACATTAATCTGAAGTATAACAAAACTAGATGAAGAAAATATCATCAACATGTTGTCTCTAACACTGACCTATATGTGTCATCCACTAACTTCATCACTTCTGCTTTTCCAAGAACATTCTTCTTCTTAGCACATATTTTGAAAACTGAAAAATAAACAAGTTGCTTAGTTTACAAGAGAAAGCGGAGGAACATAAGAAACACAACTTCACATATTAAAATCACAAAACTGAACTAGAAGCATAAAAGTTAAATATTCCAAAGTTTTCATATTCGATAAACCATGTCATAGTAGAAGTTACCACTACTCCTAAAGCAGTGTTTGAATAGAAAGTTAAAATTAGCAGGTCCAACTAGTCCAAGCCTCAAATAAGATTGGAAATGCAACTCAAACAGTATAAACATGTTTGACTCAGACATTTTGGAGCCAGCCAGCTTTCTCATTTGAAGATATTCAAAGACAAATAAAACATTGTATAAAAACTTCTGTATAAAATATAAGCTTCCATTTTTTCACAGAAATCAAATAGACAAAAAGTTATAAAATCTAACATAGAATAAGTGAGTACTAAAGGTTGAGCCATCTGTGTGTCTATAGTATATGATAAGAGATCATACCTTGTTCATCTGTGAGAATAGATAATATCCTATCAACAAGATCCTACATAAAATGGAGAATTGACATCACTACATTGCACGAAAACTCCAGAGAATAGATAGCATAGCATGATGTGCAGTTAAGCAATTAAAGATAATAATGTATCGGCTATACTCCAGAGTTACAACAGTCGCGTGAATGTCCATTCCTCAGATTGACAATATCAATACTCTCTTAAGAGTTTGATTATTAAACCTGTGTTCTTGATTGCATGTAACCAAGTGGGGTCAATGGTATAAATAAATTATGTAAGTATTTAGCAAGTAATAAGTCAACAAACACCATTCAATCACACTTAAATTTAAAAACCACTCTTAAGTTTCAAAGACAACGTCTCAATATTGAAGATGTATGATCAGTAATATTGATTATCTCACCTGCTTCTTTCCTTGCTTTGAAAGTCCTACCTCAGTAAGGACATCTTTGAGATCTTTTACACGAAGTGAGCCGACTTGTTTAGAATTGTAGGGGTAGTGATCTTAACGTAGTTTGAGATCTATAATTCGAGGCGAGATGTTGTTGGATATGTTAGAGAGCTATTGAGAAGGTATATCCTATAGTAAAGCAAGAATGTGCAAGTGTGAATGTTTCTACTTTATGCATCCCCCTAGATTTCCAACTTAAGTAAAATCAGACATGTACATAGTATCTAAAGATATCTATATTCTCGGCTTAAGGGAGATTATATTGATACCAATAGCATTTTTAATATTAGAGACAACCACAAATGAGTGATAGTTCAACGATTTAATATCGATTTTTAGATAAAAATTACATCAGTTATTGTAATTTAAATTTGTGTGTGACTCCTTTGTGGGAGATTGATTTTAAGTGTTATTGTGGTAGGAAAAAGCTGTGAAACTTTCTCCGATTGAAGAAATTCGAACTGTCCTTGATCGTAGTGTACGCGGGACGCTCTCAACATTTTCAAAGGTTTCTATCCTATTCTTGAACTGACTTGAATAACTGATTGTTTTTACTTTTATTTTCCGGCTCAGTGTGAATTTCTAATGATTATAGTTGAGTGGAATTCATGAGCTGCGGTTGTGTTTTTGTTTATATTTAGACTGTTATGGCAGTATAGGGCTGTATATGGCAGTATGGCAGTATTGATAGCATTGAAACGAGCACGTTTCAGGGATTCATCAAACATCAATGAAAATCTTAAACACAATGAACCATGCAACACATTAGTTAGCGTGTAGATGTTAGAATTTAGGACTATAGGACTATACCAAAAATATCTGACGGGATTTTTCCGTTGCTAAATCTTCCGGTTGCTTCTCCTCCGATGAAATCTTTACCGTAAGGTTTGAAATCCGACTTCACTATTGTTTGAATATAATTGTTATTACCTGTATCCAAGACTGAATCACTAGTATCCGACTTCACTAGTTAGTAATTAGTTATGAGTTGTTTAGCACATGCTTAAGGTGAGGCAAGAATAACTATGAATTTGATTACCTGATATGTTGAATTTCTTTACAGGTAATTAATTATTATTTTGCTATAGTTGCGTGACTAATTAGTTTCTATAGTCAAACCATGGATAAAAAATGGATGACTGCCAATCAATTGTCGAAAGAGTATGAGGATGGGGTATCAGAATTCGTTAAGTTTGCCGTTGCGCACGCCAGAGAACCCAATGGAATGATATGTCCTTGCTTGAGATGCTGTTATGGGAGACGGGTTGACGCGGTTCAGTTGGAATCGCATTTACTGATGCATGGAATTGATAGAAGTTATGCATGTTGGAATTTGCATGGTGAGAAAAGTAGCGGGAATGTTGAATCGAGTTATAATACGACGTATGCTTCAAATGAGGATTTCGCAGACGCATACGATTATGATCGAGTCGAAGAGATTGCAGAAGCGCTTGAAGAAGATCTTGAGGATTGTCCCAAAATGTTCGAGAGGTTGGTAAGCGATGCAGAGAAACCGTTGTATGATGGTTGTACAAAATTCACAAGATTGTCTGCGGTGTTAAAGTTGTACAACTTAAAGGCGGACAATGGATGGTCGGATAAAAGTTTCACACAGTTATTAGCCCTCGTGAAAGAAATGCTACCAGAGGATAATGTTCTTCCCAATCGAACGTATGAGGCCAAAAAGATGTTGTCCTCTATTGGCATGAGCTATGAAAAGATACATGCATGTCCAAAAGATTGCGTTTTATTTCGAAACGAGTACGCAGTGTTAAATGAGTGTCCTAAATGCGATGCCCCTCGATATAAGGAAAAGTTGTCTCCGGAAAAGGTGTTATGGTATTTTCCTATAATTCCGAGATTTAGGCGCATGTATCGTAGTGAGACCGATTCAAGACACTTGACTTGGCATGCAGATGAAAGAATTATTGATGGGAAGTTGCGACATCCGACAGACTCACCACAGTGGACGAAAGTTGATATTGATTATCCTGAATTTGGAAAAGAAGCAAGAAATCTTCGCTTGTCGTTGTCTACTGATGGAATGAACCCGCATGGTATTCAAAGTATCTCGCATAGCACCTGGCCTGTGATTCTTATGATATATAACCTACCTCCGTGGCTATGTATGAAGCGTAAGTACATGATGCTATCTATGTTAATTTCTGGGCCCAAACAACCAGGGAATGACATAGACGTGTACTTGGCACCCTTAGTCGAAGATTTGAAGTTTTTGTGGGAGACCGGTGTGGAGGTTTACGATGGGTATAGGAAAGAAAGTTTCAACTTGAGGGCGATGTTGTTTGGAACAATTAATGATTTTCCGGCGTACGGAAATCTATCAGGGTACAACATTAAGGGTCAAAAAGCGTGTCCTGTTTGTGAAGATGAAATCGATACGATGCGATTGAACTTTTGTCAGAAGAATGTTTTTCTCGGTCATCGTAGATTCTTAAATTCTAATCATCACTATCGTGGGTGGAGAAAGGCATTCAATGGAGAGGCAGAACACGGTAGAGCTCCACATATGTTGACAGGTGATCAGATTTTTGAAAAGGTGAAAGATGTGAGTACTGAGTTTGGCAAGCCTTTTGCACATAGACTTGTCACGAGTGGGTGGAAGAAGAGGTCGATTTTTTTTGAACTTCCATATTGGAAGTCGTTGTACGTAAGACATTTCCTCGATGTTATGCATATTGAAAAAAATGTATTTGATAGTGTTATTGGTACGTTACTCAATATACAAGGAAAGTCTAAGGATGGCATTAACATAAGGAAGGACATGTTAAACATGGGAATTAGAACTGAATTGGCACCCGTGACGAAAGGAAGACGCACATATCTACCACCTGCTGTTTACACTCTATCTAGAAATGAGAAGAAAATATTGTGTAAGTTCCTCAGTGAAGTTAAAGTTCCAGAAGGCTACTCATCAGATATTAGAAGACTTGTGTCAATGAAAGACCTAAAGTTAAAGAGTTTAAAGACTCATGATTGCCATGTTATAATGGAACATTTTCTACCAATAGGTATACGTTCTATTCTCCCAGAAAAAGTAAGGAGCGCAATAACTAAGTTGTGTTTTTTCTTCAAGTCAATTTGCAGCAAGGTGATCGATCCTGCGATCTTACCAACATTGCAAAAAGAGGTGGTTGTTACTTTATGTGAGCTTGAAATGTATTTTCCTCCCTCGTTTTTTGACATAATGGTTCATATAGTCGTTCATCTTGTCAAAGAGACACAGTTGTGCGGACCAGCTTATATGAGATGGATGTACCCTGCTGAACGTTATATGAAAATTTTAAAAGGGTACGTGAAAAACCGAAGTCGACCGGAGGGTTGTATTGCGGAACGATACATTGTTGAAGAAGCGGTTGAGTTTTGCACTGAATATCTGTCAAATGTTCAATCAATTGGACTCCCCAAATCTCATATTGTCGAGAAAAAAGAAGGAAAAAGACTAATTGGAAATAAAGTTGTGACAGTGTCAATGGTCGAACGGGATCAGGTGCATTTGTATGTTCTGCACAATGAGATTGAGGTTGAGCCGTATTCTGAAATGCACAAGGGTGTTCTTCGAGGTTTAAATCTGAATAGAAATGAGAATTGGATAGTACGAGAGCACAATCGAAGTTTCATACCGTGGTTTAAGGAACAAATTTATTCAAAGTATCGTTCGGATCCTGCTTCAGTAACAGAAAGGTTGAGATGTTTAGCATATGGTCCAAGTATGATTGTGTTTTCTTATAGCGCATACGCAATTAATGGATACACATTTTATACCAAAGAACAGGATGATAAAAGTACTATGCAGAATAGTGGTGTTACCTTGGTAGCTGAAGCGATGCACATATCAAGTGCGAATGACTTAAACCCGAAATTTGCAAATCTGTCATATTTTGGGGTTATCGAGCGCATTTTGTTGTTTGATTACGGGAAGTTTCAGATTCCTGTATTTGATTGCAAGTGGGTTGAAAATAATAATGGCGTACGAATGGATAAGTCAGGATTTTTGCAAGTGGATCTCAATAGGGTGGGGTACAAAGATGAACCTTTTATTCTAGCCTCTCAGGCTAAACAAGTGTTCTATGTCAATGATCCGACAAGTACGAAATGGTCTATAGTGCTTTTGTCTAACAAAGTAATTGATGAAAACATTGGAGATCAAGGTGATATTGGCGTTGGCATTGAATCTTGTACAAGAAACGATCAAAATGAGAATGAACCTTGTACTAGAGATGATCATAATGAGGGTATTTGGATCAATCCAACCATCCGAGTTGTTAACAGAAGCGTAAAATATATTGCTACCAAGAAAAGAAAGAGACGTTAGTGAAAAAGGTATTATTATAATTATAGCCTAATATTGTAAGTAATATGTGAATAATGTTTTGAATTTTTGGCATATCTTTTGAACCGTTTTGAATTTTTGCGAATGTGACTAGTGTTTATTTAGTAGAACAATGTTTCCGGAGCTGATGGTGAGGTTTATTTCTTGCAAGTTTGGTTTTTTAGCATTTTATTCAATTTTGAGTTCCTTTAGTGCTATTCATATCTTTTTCGACTATCCATTTTCATGTAGTGTACTAATGTGCTTGTTTGACTTTTGTTACAGGTCTAATGGCTAGCAATGAAGAAAACCCGCAAGGAAACCAACAAGAAAACCCACCAGGAAACCAACAAGATCATGAAAACTCACAAGAAACAAATCATGCAGCGGATGATACTTCAGCAAATGATGTTGCACGAGGCATCACCATAATGCGCGAAATCATTCGTGCTAGAGATAAGGGAGTGATATATAATGTAGATTGGAATCATTCAAATCAAGTAGTTGGGGTTAATGCTTCAAAATTCACAAGCTACGTTGGTACACTTGTTCGTATGCATGTGCCAATCTCCATATCTAGATGGAATGCGAAACAATGTGAAGCATTGAAGCAAGGAAAAGAAATGTTTTGGGAAGATGTTAAGGTATGTATGTTATATGGTTTATATGGTTATATGTTTATAAGTTTATAAGTTTATATGGTGTATATGGTTTTTAAACTACTTATATGTTTATATGGTTTATATGGTTTTTAAATTACTTATATGTTTATATGGTTTATACGCAGCGGTCTTTTAACGTTCCAGATGAGCGTAAAGGCTTCGTACTTGGGTTGGCCGGGAAAAGATTTAGAGGGTGGAAAAATCTGTTGACGAACACCTATCTTAAGGATGACAAAGGAAAGTGGCTGGAAGAGTTCCCGGCCGGAAGGCCAGAAAAGTATAATCTTTTCATTAAACAAGAAGATTGGACTGAGTTTATTAGACAAAGAGATGACGAATTCCGGCAAAAGAGTGCCAAAAATAGTGAGAGAGCATCAAAGCCCGCGTATCCATACAAAAAAGGGCGTTTGGGATATGCACGCTTAGAGGAAAAAATTGTAAGTAATAAATAGAAATGATATGTTCTTATTAATTGTCTAAATGTGTTGTATTTGACGATCTAACCGTTTGTTTCTATGCATAGTTAGAGGAGACAAAAAGTGATGAAACCTCACTTCCAGCACATTTGCTGTGGAAGGAAGCTCGTGTGGGCAAGAATCAAGCTGTTGATCCAAGTGTTCTAAGAATTTATGATGAATGCGTAAGTATAACATTGTGTCTTTAATTAAATCAAATTTTTATGAGTATTTAATTGATTTTTTTATCTCCATTATTTTCAGGAGACATTGTCACAAACGGAGTCCACCGGTGACGACCAGGATACGAGGAGCGTACTTAGTAAAGCACTGAATGTTCCTGAGTATTCCGGTCGGGTGAGGGGTAAAGGTCATGGTGTGACTCCAACCTCTTTCTACCAGCATCATCGGAAAAGAAATCCTACCAATGCAGAAGTGATGAATGTACTTATGGAATTACAAGCAAAAGTCAATGCATTGGAAAGAGATAAAGAGGTATTAATGAGGGAAAAGGGCAATGCGGCAATGGCGAAAGAAACTAGTGACAACGCTAGTATCAACCGTCAGAATAAATTTCCTGAGGTAATTATAAATATATTGATAAATCTCTATTGTTCAAGTTTCTCATTTTTATTCCACCTCTTTCTATTATTGAATTAAAAGTAATATGTATGCATATTGGTTTAGGGCATTTCATCTTGCCAACTATACGTAATGGCATCAGATTATCACCTTGTTGGCAAGGGAAAAGTGTACAACACTTTGGGAGATTTAATTCATAATACACCGATCCCGGCTGGACACCTGAGAGTATCAGTAGATTATCCTATTGATCCCGATGCGTTGGTACCGGTACCTGACGTGGCCTTGGATATAAGATCGGTGCGAGACGCAGTAGGGTCGTTTGTTGCATGGCCCTTGGACCTCATTTTCATTGATGATGAGGTATGTTTAAAACCGTTAATATGAATCATTTAGATTTCAAATGTCAATTCTGAATCGTTAAGTTAATTATTTTTTAATATTAGCCTCCTACAAAACCCGCTAATAAGGGTAAGGAGATTTTGCAGCAAGGCGGCGAGTCTATGGCATCAATTCCAGAGGTACACTTAAATTGTTTATTATATGATATGAATTTAAAACTGAACGATTTTATAATTTACCTAAGTTATATGATTGTTAGGTATCTGCGAAAGTGTCACAACAAGTGACCCAGCCTGTTCGTAGCAGACCACCCCCGAAAAAGTCAATGCATAAGGGGGGAAGAGGCGGGGGAAGAGGCGTTTTTGTACCTCGATATCGGAATACACTTGGAGTACTTTTGGAAACCTCAGATTTGAAGTCAGGTGGTATTCGTCGAATCCTTATGGATGCAGATATCTTTGGTCTTGACTGCGAAGAAACGATAGGAATGGACGAAATGACTGAGATTATGACGCATGGTGAATTAGGCATCGGCAATGTTCACGCATACATCCGGTATTCCGATAAATATATCATTTAATTAGTTGAACAATTTATTTACACATTTCAATGAAAATAGTCTAATGTTTATATGTTTTTATTTAAGGTTGTTGTACGATAAAAAAATGCGCGAGACTGTATTGGCAAGACGCTTCCATTTCTTGTCTGCCCATATTGTCAGCGGAGCGATAATTGTCAGGGAACCGGGTTCAGTTAGGGAGTACTTAGTGAATCGATACACGGCCTACGTCGGCAACCCAGATAGCTTGTTTATTTTGCCGTATAACACTGTTCCAGTGGGGTGAGTTTTTCATTTATTCTAATATATCTTTGTTTATTTTGCGTAGAAACTTTTCTTCTAAACTGTTGCTTAAATTTTTAGAAAACACTGGTTGTTGTTGGCTATCGATCCGATTAAAGAAGTTGTGTACTTTCTGAATTCAGTAGACGGGGAATGGACTAACTATCCCGCTATGAAGGAAACTGTTGATCAGTAAGTGAGATCGTTCTAACTATTCGTGTATATTTATATATTTAATTATTTCTGTGAGATTGATCTAAATATATGTTTTTATTTTCTTAGATCAATACAAATATTTCATAGTCAAAGGGACGCACAGGTACCCCGGAGTAAATCATCAAATATTACTTGGATCAAAGTGCAGGTACAAAATTAGTTGCTTATAATAATAGTTATGTTACTTGATAAAATTACACGACAACTATAAAATATATTCTGTTTTTCTATGCAGTGTCCGTTACAGAATAACGATGTAGATTGCGGATACTTTTGCTTGAGGTTTATGAAAGAAATCCTTCATAAAAATCAAGTAGAGATTCCAAGCACGGTATGGATTTATAACTTAGAATAATTTTGTATGATTTCTACATTTAATAACATCATGCATATACTGAAGTAATAATTTCTTATGTAGTACTTTGATGACCTCTATACTATGTCGTACACGAAAGTTCAAGTGGAAGAAGTCAAAGAGGAAATATGTCAATTTTATGTTGAAAACAGATTATTCTGATGGGTATGAATAAAATATTATTGTACGTGTTAGTTTGATTGTGTTGGAGCCTTTAATATTGTTTGTTTAATTTACCGTGTTGTTCATATTCATACTTTGCAGGATGACGACCGTGTCGGTGGAGCATTATTTTCGATGTAATTATATATGATTTAGTTACATATGTATATATATATATGGTTACAAATTAACACGATACTTTGTATGTGATTTAGTTATGGTTACAAATGTATATATGGTTACAAATTTAGTTATATATGATTTAGTTACATATATATAGATAAGGATTGAATATTATATGGTATACCGGTTTCTGTTAATATAATACCGATTTCTTAAAATATATGTATAGATAAGGATTGAATTACAGGTTAAATTATTGGACCAAAAAAAAATTATAGGCCGCACAGGGAACCTCAAATTATAGGTTTCACTTTAAAAAATTTGTATGAGCTACGAAAGCGCTTTTGGCTAAAAAGCGCTTTCGTAGGCAGCATAAATAAAAAAAAAATTAAATAGAAACCCCCTATCAAAGCGCTTTTTATGGAAAAAGCGCTGTGAAAGACCCCCCTATCAAAGCGCTTTTTCCATAAAAAGCGCTGTAAAAGCCATGATAAATAAAAAAACAAAAATTAAATAGAACCCCTATCAAAGCGCTTTTTATGGAAAAAGCGCTGGGAAAGACCCCCCTATCAAAGCGCTTTTTCCATAAAAAGCGTTGTAAAAGGCCTGATAAATAAAAAAAAAATTTTAAATAGCACACCTATCAAAGCGCTTTTCAAAAAGCGCTGGGAAAGACCCCCCTATCAAAGCGCTTTTTAAGGAAAAAGCGCTGGGATAGATCCACCTACGACAGCGCTTTTGGCCAGAAAAAAGCGCTTTCGTAGCCTACGCCAGCGCTGGCTACGGCAGCGCTTTTAAGCGCTTTTAAAGGGCAAAAAAAAGCGCTGTGAAAGCCCATTTTCGTAGTAGTGGCTCTCTGTCAGTTTGGAAGAGCCAGAAGAGAAGGGCCTCATGAGATGTTGATGCCTCATATCATCTTTGATTTTCAGGGAGATAGCGACGAGCTACGTCGTAGATTCATAAGGGCTTGGGACAGAGTTCACCAATCTGATCCACATGAGTTGGGTCCAAAGACTTCTCTGCCAATGGAGCCATATCTTAGATGGGTTCGCATCCGTGCCTAGAAACTAGGTATGCCATATGAAGTTGTTCGGCCTGTCACTCTTGAAGTTGCTAATGAAGAAGGGGTTCTTCCAACCATTCTCCATCCTTATATGCCCACTGACATTGGGGCACTAAAGAGGTCTTGGATGCAATTGAGGGATGAACGGGATTCTTATCGGGAGAAGTTCAACGAACAGGAGCAGAAGATCCAGAGGTTGACTAGGCAGTTAGAGAATGAGCGGATTCTGAATGACTATGTACGCACTGAGAAGAAGAGACCATGGGAGCATTGATGGACCTTTGATGATTTCCTTTACAGTTTTTGTTTACTTTTCAGTATTTCCATTCTTGTAACGCCTTAAGGGCAATTTGTTGAACAATTTAAATTTTGAAGTTTAAATCTAATAAAGTGTGTTTCCTTTCTTGTTTACAAATGTGAATCCCGATTGTATTTGAAATCATAAATCATACGCATTTCATCCCATGCACTTCATAAATAGGTACCCCTTTACAAGTCACTTATCTTCTTCGCTGTTTATTTCAGCAATCATCATGTCTACTGAACCTTCAACTGAGCAAGCTATCAAGGCCCTCCAGGCCCAGAATGCCCAGTTTCAAGAGTTGTTCATGAATCTAGCTAAGGGTCAGCAGGACCTGAAGACCTTGATTCTGAAAGAGAAGAAGAAAAAGAAGAAGAAGAGGACTATCTTGTTTAACACTGGACGCAGGTTTGGAAACGGGCTACAGAATAAAGTTGATATGACCACCTCATCTGGAGGGAAAGATAGTCCACAAGAAAGGAGGGCTCCTAGCCTTGTGGTCTCCGACAACGAGACAGACTACGATGAAGAACAGTATCCTCCTGTTGAGGATAAGTACAAACAACTGGAAGACCGATTGAGTGCTATGGAAATTCAGAAGGTGCCCGGTCTGGACTTCGGAGATCTAGGTCTATCATCTGGGGTGGTGATTCCCCATAAATTCAAGACACCAGCCTTTGCCAAGTATGACGGAGTTTCCTGTCCGAAGCTGCACCTCCGTTCATAAGTGAGGAAGATCCAGCCTTACACTGCTGATAAGAACTTATGGATCCATTTCTTTCAAGACAGTCTCTCACAGACTCATCTTGAGTGGTTCTATCAGTTGGACGGAGCCAGTATCCGCAGCTGGGAAGATTTGGCTACTGCATTCTATAGGTAGTATCAGTACAACTCCGACCTCGCTCCAACGCGTACCCAACTCCAGGGTATGTCAATAGGAATGGGTGAAGGATTTAAAGAGTATGCTCAGAAGTGGAGAGACCTTACCGGAAGGGTGCAACCACCTTTGGCTGATCGTGAGCTTGTTGACATGTTTCTGGGGACCTTGTTTGGTCCATTCTTTAACCATCTGAATGGAAGCTCTTCAGCTGGGTTTACAGATCTTATTTTAACTAGTGAGAGGATTGAGGCTGGTATTAAGGCTGGGAAGATACAGAAGGGTGCCTCATCGAGCACCAAGAAGAAGTCGTTTAAGAAAGAGTCCAGTGTTGTCTACAGTGCAAGAAGACATAATAGACCTGAACACCGCCAAGCTGTCAATGTGGTTGTTATTTCAAAACCTGCTGGTGCTCCTCAGTACAACAATCAACAAAAGGACGAGAGACCTAAGAGGTAATTCACTCGTCTCAGCATGACCTTATATCAGATTCTGCCACAGTTGCTGAAGACTAACCTGGTGACTATAAGGGAACCCCCAAAGAATGCAAATACAACATCACCAAGGTATAACCCTAATGCCCGCTGCGCTTATCACTCTGATACCCCGGGGCATAATACAGATGATTATTGGGCATTAAAGAACAAGATACAAGACTTAATTGATGCAAAGGAGATTGAGTTCGAGGCGCACGAGAGGCCTAATGTTGTGACTGCTCCCATGCCCAAACATGGAGTAAATGCTATAGAGGAAGACTTGTTTGTAATTTCTGTGGATGACATTGTTACCCCTCTGATGACTGTCAAGAAGAACCTATTGCTAGCTGGTTTATTTCCAGGATGTGGCGAAGGTTGCCATATGTGTTCTGTTTTACCTACTGGTTGCCCATTCCTGAAGTCAGGTATCCAAAACCTGATGGATAATAAGGAGATCCTGTTTGAGAAGATTGTTGTTCCTTCCATCCATTCTGAAGAAGTTGCCATTATTACCATTTCGATAATTCTTCCAAGGCTCCCTCGAGGAAGCCTGTTAGAATTACATCTGTTCCGAAGATCGCACCTGTAATCATCACTGTTCCGGGGCCCATCCCCTACACCTCTGACAAAGTTGTCCCTTGGCACTATGGGGCAGATGTTTATGTTCTTGGAGTTAAGCAAGAGTTGGATGCTGATACCGGCATCAGCAACATTACTGGACCTGCTAAAGTCACCCGCAGCGGTAGACTTTTCTCGCCTGATATTGTTCCACCAAATGTCCGAAGACCTGTTGTCATTACACCTGAAAGTGTACCTACTGCCATTCCTGATCAAGTTCCTATTCTTACCCCTGTCACCGAGTCATCTGACACTCGGGGCAAAGGGATCATCACTGATGTGCCTGCCCAGACGGAGGCACCGAAGAGAATTACTGTTGAAGCTTCCAAACAAGAGATGGAAGAGATTCTGAAGATTATTAAGAAGAGTGATTACAACGTAGTTGAGCAATTGGGGAAAACCCCATCCAAGATTTCTATGTTGTCACTATTGTTGTGCTCAGAGGCCCATGCCAAGGCTCTGATCACCTTCCTGAAGACTTCCCACGTGCCACAAGAGACATCAGCTGATCAATTTACCGATTGTGTGGCCAATTTAACTGCTGATAATGGTTTGGGGTTCTCCGATGCCGATTTGACTGCCAAGGGGAAAAATGATAACGATGCCCTGCATGTCTCCATTGAATGCAGGGGCACTACTCTTGCATATGTATTGGTTGATACTGGTTCCTCATTGAACGTCTTGCCCAAAAAAGCTCTAGACCAGTTGGATTGTGAAGGGTTAGAGCTAAAACCAAGTAACATCGTTGTCAGGGCCTTTGATGGGTCCAAAAGGATGGTGCACGGTGAAGTTGATATTCCAATTAAAGTTGGTTCACAGGTCTTCAATTCTATGTTCTATGTGATATACATTCGGCCATCCTACTCTTGTTTGTTGGGTCGTCCATGGATCCATAAAGCTGGGGCCGTAACCTCAACGCTACACCAGAAGCTGAAGTACCCTGTCAGAGGGAAAATTATGACAGTACAATGGGAGGAAGAGTACATGGTTAGCCACCTTAACTCGTTCAGATACGTAGAGATGGATGGGGAGTTCATTGAGACCCCATTTCAGCACTTTGAAGAGGTTCCCCAGACACTGGCATCAGCTGAGACTGTGGTTGAAGATTCTCCTATGAAGATGGCTTCCTTAAAAGATGCCCGGGATGTTATTGAGAAGGGTGAGTGTGCAAATTGGGGCCGACTTCCTGATTTTACACAGAAGACTAACAAGTTTGGTTTGGGTTTCACTGCAGAAGCTTAAAGGGCTGTTCGAAGTGCAAGGATCGGAAGACCTCCTGTGTTCATCAGCAACTCGGGAGTAAATGCCATTGAAGATGATGTGGAAGAGTTTGAATTCGACAGCTGGATCTATCCCACGACCGACGGTGGACCAAGCAACTGGACAACAAAGGACTTCATCCCTATTACTTTTGTTACCCAGTAATGAACTTTTTGTTTTGAATTTGTAATAGATGATGTTTGGAAACTTTATGGTCCGGTGTCTTACCCGGGGCACTGTGGCTTCATTTGTGAGGGCTCTTGTGTGTCATTTTCATATATCATTAATAAAAGCATTGGACTTTTTGCATTTCAAATTTTGCGCTCCTTGTCTTTCTTTATTATATATTGTGAAACAGCTATTTTACACACACTCACATATACAGGTCCACGTCCACTCTGGATCTCACTGGTAACGACTCTGCTACTGCCAGTTATGACTTCGAAAATCCGATCAAATTAGCCGAAGACGAAGGTGAAGATGATTACGAAGTGCCTGGTGAACTTGCAAGACTGCTACTCCAGGAAGAGAGGGCCATTCAACCACATGAAGAGCCAGTGGAAACAGTGAATCTGGGTACTGAGGCAGACAAGAAGGAAGTCAAGATTGGTACCAATCTGGAGCCTAATGTGAAGCAACGGTTAATTCAGATGCTACGTGACTGTGTTGAGATCTTTGCCTGGTCTTACAAAGATATGCCTGGGTTGGATACTGACATTGTGGTTCATCGTCTGCCTACCAAGAAAGATTGTCCTCCAGTAAAACAGAAGGTTCATCGTATGTGCCCAGAGATGTCTGAGAAAATCAAGGCTGAAGTTATGAAACAGTTTGACGCCGGTTTTCTAGCAGTGACTTCTTACCCTCAATGGGTCGCCAATGTGGTTCTGGTACCGAAGAAAGATGGTAAGGTCCGAATGTGTGTTGACTACAGGGATTTGAACAGGGCGAGCCCTAAGGATGACTTCCCTCTACCTCACATCGATGTTCTGGTTGACAATACTGCCCAGCATAAGGTATTCTCCTTCATGGATGGGTTCTCCGGTTATAATCAGATCAAAATGGCTCCCAAAGACATGGAGAAGACCACCTTTGTTACTCAGTGGGGTACCTTTTGCTACAAGGTCATTCCTTTTGGATTGAAAAATGTTGGGGAAACATATCAGCGTGCCATGGTTGCTTTGTTTCATGACATGATCCATCATGAGATTGAAGTATACGTCGACGATATGATTGCGAGGTCCCAGACTGAGGAGGAACACCTTGACCATCTGCAGAAGCTATTTGACAGGCTGAAGTTGTACAAGCTGAGATTAAATCCGAACAAGTGCACCTTCGGGGTGAGATCTGGTAAGCTACTGGGTTTCGTCGTGAGTGACAAAGGTATTCAAGTTGACCCTGCCAAAGTGAAAGCCATACAAGATATTCCAGCTCCCAGAACAGAGAAAGAGGTCAGAGGCTTTCTGGGACGAATGAACTACATTGCCCGATTCATCTCACACTTAATTGCTACTTGTGAACCAATCTTCAAGTTGCTGAAGAAAGATCAAGTGGTACGTTGGAATGATGAATGTCAGGCCGCTTTCGAAAGGATCAAAGAGTATCTCCAAGAGCCACCCATCCTGATGCCACCAGTTGAACGGAGACCTCTGATCTTATACTTGACAGTACTTGACAACTCAACAGGGTGTGTGCTGGGTCAGCATGAAGAGTCTGGCCGAAAAGAGCATGCTATTTATTACCTTAGCAAAAAGTTTACCGACTGTCAGACCCGATACTCACTACTTGAGAAAACTTGATGCGCTTTGGCATGGGCTGATCGCCGGCTGAGACAGTATATGCTGACTCACACCACTTTGTTGATATCAAAGATGGATCCAATCAAGTATATCTTCGAAAAGCCTGCCTTGTCCGAAAGAATAGCAAGATGGAAGATGATCTTGACTGAGTATGACATCCAGTACACAACTCAAAAAGCAATCAAGGGAAGTGTATTGGCAGACCATTTGGCACATCAGGCAGTGGATGACTACCAGTCTATGAACTTTGAATTCCCGGACGAGAATATCATGCTAGTGACTGACTGTGAGACACCTGGACCTGAGGAAGGATCCCGATGGTCTATGTACTTTGATGGAGCTTCAAACGCTTTGGGTAACGGAATTGGCACTGTGATTATATCTCCTAAAGGCTCTCATACTTCGTTTATCGCCCGACTATGTTTCAAGTGCACCAACAACATGGCGGAGTATGAAGCATGCATTATGGGTCTTTGAGCAGCAATTGACCTAAGGATTAAGTTTTTGAGTGACTTCGGAGATTCCGCTCTCGTGATCAGTCAGATCAAAGGTGAGTGGGATACGAAACACCCAAATCTTATTTCTTATAAGGAGTATGTGTTGACATTTCTTCCCCATTTTGAGGAGATAACCTTTGAACACTTCCCTAGAGAGGAGAATCAGTTGGCAGACGCGTTGGCTACAATGTCCTCTATGTTCAAAGTCAATTGGGACAACGAAGCTCCCTGGATCATTATTGAAAGATTGGACGAACCTGCACATTGCTGTGATCTTGAGACTGAAGAAGTAACAGAAAAGCCCTGGTTTCACAAAGTAAAAAGGTACCTTGAAGCTCAGGAATACCCCAAGGGTGCATCTGTTAATGATAAGAAGTTTTTGAGGAGGTTCGCGGCGAATTTCTTCATTAGCAATGACATTCTTTACAAGTGTAACCATGATTCAACCTTGCTGCATTGTGTGGATAAGATTGAAGTAGAAAGGATCATGGCAGAGTTGCATGAAGGTACTTTCGGAACTAATTCCAGCGGACATACCATGGCAAAGAAAATCCTCCGGGCAGGATATTACTGGTCCACAATGGAAGCCGATTGTTATCAGCATTTTCGGACATGTCACAAGTGCCAGGTCTATGCTGATAAGGTGCACATACCTCTGGTTCCTATGAATGTCTTGACAGCGCCTTGGACTTTTGCAATGTGGGGCATTGATATGATCGGCGAGATCAGACCTACGGCATCCAACGGGCATCGTTTCATCCTGGTAGCAATTGATTACTTTACGAAGTGGGTTGAAGCAGCTTCCTTTGCTACCGTAACCAAGAATGTCGTGGCACGGTTCATTTGGCATAATCTGATCTGTCAATATGGTATACCAGAGAGGATCATTACAGACAATGGTACCAATCTTAACAACAAGATGATCAGTGAGCTCTGCGAGCAATTCAAAATACAGCATCATAACTCTTCTCCCTACTGGCCGAAGATGAATGGGGTTGTCAAAGCGGCTAATAAGAACATTAAGAAGATTGTGAAGAAGATGACAGTGACATACAAAGATTGGCACGAGATGTTACCATTTGCTCTTCATGGGTACCGTACCTCAGCACTGACGTCAACAGGGGCAACACCCTATTCCTTGGTTTATGGCATGGTGGCAGTCTTGCCTATTGAAGTTCAGATACCCTCTCTCCAAATCATGAAGGATGCAGGTTTAAGCGAAGATGACTGGATTCAGACCCGGTTTGATCAGCTGAACCTAATTGACAAAAAGAGACTTACTGCTATTTGTCATGGCCAGACGTACCAAAAACGGATGATCAAGGCATTTAAAAAGAAAGTTAGACGACAAGAGTATCAAGTTGGGGATCTGGTAGTCAAGCATATTATCTTACCTCAAGGTGATCCTAGGGGCAAATGGACCCCTACTTATGAAGGGACATTTATGGTTAAGAATGTTTTCTCAGGAGGAGCTATGATCCTAACCACCATGGATGGTGACGATCTTCCTCACCCCGTCAATGCAGACATAGTGAAAAGATATTACGCATAATCAAAGACCCGCTAGGTTGACTGGCCTAGGCAAAAATAAGGGCTTCCTGGCGAACCAAAAGGGTTCGGGAAAAAATAAGGGATGAAATGAAAAAATCTATACACCCGGCAAGTTGAAAACCTGAAAAGGCGGCTTGGGCAAAAATGGGTATCCCGGTGGACTGAAAACCCGAAAGGGCGGTCCAGGAAAAAGTTAGGGATTAAAAGCGTAACACTATGTCTCATTGGATCACCTCGCATCCAGACTTCGGTATCGACTATCAAGCTCGGACGACACTAATCAATCAGATTCATCTTCAACTAAGCAGCAAAGTGATGAGAGGCTTGAAGATATAAAGCAATAGCAGAGTTGGAACCAAGTGGGATTATTCACATAGCTGTTTTGTTTCCTTTTCACAAATTGTATAAATTCTATTTGTTCGGCGGTGTTCTCTTACTAGGACGTCAGCCTCTTGTACAAAAACGCCTATTTTTAGGTCAAACTTCAAAATCAATACAAATTCATTTTCAGAAATTTCAAGTTGTTTTTCCTTTATCTGTTTTGTTTTGCAAAGAACGTCCAAGGTTCATTTTTTATATATGCATTTGACATTAATTGCTGATCATAAATATTTACATGCGAAACAAAGGATGAATTACTGGTAATATCAGAAACAGGGGCATAAGAAATGTCCAAGCTGTGTAGTTGCTTTATCCCCCAGGTACAAGGTAGATTCAACTGAAGAATATGGCTAAGATACTTTCACTCCCCATAGAGCAAGACAGTAATGGTGGCTCTCCCAGCTGAGACTTGCAGTTGGATACAAATCATCAATACTCTCCCCAAGCAGAGTTAGTCTACCATCAGCCCTAAAAAGGTTTGGTATCTCCAGAAGGTCTTAATATTCCCCAGCGGAGTATAAAGACATTCCCTAGCAAGTACAAGAGCATCCCCGGCAGTCTTAATATTCCTCAACAGAGTATAAGAATGTTCCCCGGTGGAATACAAGATACCCCTAGTGGAGCCATTTCCCTAGCGCAGTCTAAAAAAAATGGCTTTCCCGACGGAGTTGAATCATCTTCCCAAGTTGATTCTGGAAGCTTATCCCCTGCAGAGTGCAAATAAATCTCCCCAGCCAAATTCAGAGGGTTATCCCCACAAGAGTCTAACTGGGTTATCCTCAGCAAGTTGTAATTGAAAGATCATCCCCCAGTGAAGTTCTTTCTTTCCCCAAACAGGAGTTCAATCCTCAACCGATTCTGTATCACAGCAACGGTAATCCCTCCCCATCGGAGTTCATCATTAAAAATCCCCAACAGAGTATATCAGCAGAACCCCCAGCGGAGTTTATCGTTAAAATCTTCAGCAGAACATCTCTTCCCCACAGAGTAATTCCCAGGGTAATCTCTTCATCAGCTTATTCCCCAACGGAGTTCTTTTCTCCTGCAAGCTTATTCTCACAATCACCTTCGTTCACCATCCCCAGCGGAAATGAAGAACTCAACTCTATTCTCCAGCAGCTCCGGGATTTATTTTCCCCCAGCTAAAACATTACATGTCCATACATCATGATACATGCATATACGCATCATACCATACAATCTCATTTATATTGAGAACATCATTGTTTGATCCATATCATGCATTGCATAAGACTAACATTTACCTTTCAGGAAAGATACAATTAAAATTCAAGTTATGAAGCTCGGGTACGACCGGATAGTATCTTGATTTCTATAGCATATTGTGAAGCCCGGATTACGACCGAATAACAATATCAGACTACCGCGAAGCCTGGATTATGACCAGATAGTGATATCTCTCAAAAGTAAGCTATGAAACCCGGAGAACAACTGGATAATAGTTTATCCCCCAGTGAGCCATGAAGCCCGAATTACGACCGGATAGCAGCTCAGTAAGCACCATGAAGCCTGGATTCGACCAGATAATGGTAGAAGATGTGGTGAAGACTGGGTTACGACCAGATAGCAACCAAGAGTACTACGAAGCCTGGATTTCGACCAGATAGTGGTATGACACAGCGTGAAACCTGGATTACGACCAGATAGCGTCAAGGGATACTGTGAAGCTTAGATTACGACCGAATAACAGTTTACCCAACCAGTTACTATGAAGCCCAGATTCGACCAGATATTAGTAAAACCAACCGTCAAAGGGAAGACTGGATGCGACCGGATAACCACTTGACTTGTTCTGAAGCCTGGATTACGACCAGATAACGGTAAAAGATGTTGTGAAGACTGGATTACGACCAGATAGCAACCAAGAGTACTACGAAGCCTGGATTTCGACCAGATAGTGGTATGACACATTGTGAAGTATGGATTACGACCAGATAGCGGTACAAGGCACTGTGAAGCTTGGTTTCCGACCAAATAGCAGTTTACATGGACAGTTACTAAGAAGCCCGGAGTCGGCCGGATATTAGTGTGCCCTAAAATTCAAGTTGAAGCCCGGAGGCGACCGGATAACCACTTGATTTGTTCTGAAGCCTGGATTTTGACCAGATAAGAAGAGAGGTATTGCAAAGCCTGGATTACGACCGGATAGCAAGTTTAATCTCATCTCCCCAGTAAGTCACTGGAAAGCCTGGATTACGACCAGATAGCAGTCGGTCTTATCACTATGAAGCCTGGTTTGCGACCAGATAGTAGTTCACTCTCACATCTTCAACAGAGATGATCCCTCATTAGAATAACGGATGACCAAAGCTCCTAAAGTTCTATTTCTCCTAAGACAAAGAACAACATTCCCCAGTGGAATCTCCCTAAACAATAGGTATACAAGCTCTCGCTAAGGAATCTCTTACGCGATCGACACTCCTTCGGATGGCATCTTTAAGCCCATCTCCCATCATCAATCTCCAAATGTCATATGTAAGCCCATTCCCGACATCACAAGACAAATACTACTTCATGCGAGTGCAAATTTCTGGGCACTCTAGTGTTCAATCATCTTCCACCTTCGGATCACGAAAGGCCCGAACGCCAATCTATATCCTCAGGTATAAGAAGATTGAACAGGGGCAACTGTTGTACCCCAAAATTTTCCCTCCCATATTCCTCAAGACATGTCAAGCATCATCTCCAAGTTGTTCAAAATGGCTCAAGAGTTGGACAGTCAAATCACCTCCTAAGACAGTCAATTCAAAATTAGGGTTTTATGTTGCATCAAGGTCCTTACATCAAAATGACCTCAAGTGATCCCCAATTTCCTAATATGTTCTTAAGTTTATCCATGTCAAATTTCAAGCCTTAAAGAGGAAGTTTGGTCAGTCAATTGCTCAAGAGGTCCAAAAATCGACTGTGCTAAAGCAAAAGTCAACTGTGACCCAAATACAGCCAAACCTCAAGATTTTTTGTCAACATTCTCATTTTGAATGATAATTAATCATTTGATCAAGGGTTGATCATGATTCATCAAGGATTGCTCAAGATTCATCAAGATTCAAAAGTTGCTAAATTAGGGTTTTGTAGGAAAAGTCAAATCAACTTTGACCAATCATACCTTTCTCATACTTTATGAGAAATGATCCATCCAAAGCTCATTTTGAAGAGGATTCAGTTTCCTACAATCCATATTCACACCCCAAGATCAAGAAATGCTCTCACAAAAAGTTACAAATTTGGACATTATAGGTCATTTTTGAAAGTCAACAAAAACACCTTTTTTTCCAAAGCTTATAACTTGAGCATGGGACATAAAAATGAGATTATACCAAAAAATGTTGGTTAGAGGACATCTCAAGGTTTCTAAAAAGTCCAAGAACACCTCAAAAGTTCACAATTGAAGAAGTTATGCATTGTTGAAGTTAGGCATTTTTCCAAAATGGCCAAAAGTCAACTATCCTCAAAACTCCAATTTTTGACAAAAGGGCCCACTTTTTTCCACTTGATTTGGTCTTATCACACCACACACATTTCCCATCCTTAATTTCATGACCAATCATTTATTTTTCTTATTTTATTTAATTTTTATTGATTTAATTCATTTTTAATCAATATTAAATCAAATAAAATCTAAAAATGAATGGAATGATATCTTTTTGATCATTGCAGCTTTCAATTATCATGATTCATCAAATCAAATTCGTATCAAGCCTTTTCATGCATAAAAAATCAGATTTGGCATATTTTTGGAAACTTGATAATGGTGATCAAATCAAATCTCCATTCATCAATACTCATGGATTAAGGCCCAAGTTTTGACCTAAATACATTCCAATATACATGTACAAGCCAAGCAAATCAGGAACACGCCCTAAGAACTGCAGAAACGGCCAACTCGGAATTGGAAAAAAGTGTGAAAAGTGAGAGATTGAATTCTTGTTTGGAAGCGTTTTCAAGGCAAAATCTTCACATAGCTCTCTTATTGGCAATCACCTGAAGCTGTAGCAACCAAAACCAGGCCTTGAGACCACCTGTAACGCGCTGTAAGTGTTCTTGAGTATGCCTCTGTACACGAAAATATAACTCCTCATTCTTGCATCTTTTTGACCAAACATTAACATATTCTTGATCCATGTTTGATTTCGAAGCTTTCTACATCATTTAATTTTATTTTCATGGCCTATACTGTAACACCCAAATCTAGGGTTTTCTTGTTTTGTTTTTGGGCATTCTTGGCACAGGTACAATCAAGGCAAACCATGGCCATATTCGTGCTCAGGGGAGAGAGACGATCACATTGGTACCCTTAGCTTACGTTTACATGGCCTGGGAAGGATTTTTGAAACATCCTACGAGCTTTCCTGCGGATAAAAATCCGCAGGTAAATAACCAGGGATATTTGGGGAAGACGATAACGTGGCTTGCTTCCATTGGCCAATTCAAATGTGTTTAGCACGTTTTTTTAATTCCAGCATAGTTAATTGTTTTCACATATTATATTGATTGCTTATTTCATTAACAATTGAACAAGCCAGTTGAGTTGGCAAGGGAGGCGTGTCAATGAGCATTGGGACCTGGGTTTGAATCCCAGGTCCCCCAAAACCTTTGTATAATTTTTTTCCAGGCAATTGCATGGGACTCAGCAAGTGTGGACCATCATGTTCCGCATCCCATCAAATGCCAAGTGGCTTTCAAACCAGATCCAAGGGTCCAGATTGCTAGCTCACCATATTCCAGGTCAACAAGCGCATACTGGAGTGGAAAAGTCAACAAAGGCCAACGTGTTGGGCCTGAAAAATTGCCAGATTCACCATCAAATTAAGCCCACACCCCCTGAGTATTTCTTTTACTTTTTATATCTTTTTCTTTATTTATTTGTTTATTTTGTTAACTATTATTATTATTATTATTAAAAAATTAACCAATCAACATTTTTTTTCATAAAATCAGAAAACCCAAAAAATAATATTTTTATTAATTTCACTATTTCATTATTTTTGTAAATAAACTTTAACCAATTAATTTAGTTTTTTATTAGGTACAATTTTAATATCTTTTGCAATAAATTAAAATTAACATAGAATTAGGGCTTTTAATAATTTTAATCATTCTTATTTTTATTTCCTTAATTATAAAAAAACCAAAAATATTATCATTTAATTAATTAATTAATTAACTTAGATTTAATTCCCATTTTAATTCAAAATAACAAAAATATGCTTTCTTTAATAAAAAGGGTCAAAACCCTAAAAACGTTCCGATTTAATTTTCTCGCATGCGTAATATTTTTATCCAATAATGTAATTGATTCGGGAATGTAATAGTTTTTAAATTAGGATTTTATTTATTTATCGCTTTTATTTACTTTCCGCAATTTAATTTTAAAGGGTTTGTCTTTAGCGATGTAAATACCCGACGCCTTGTAATAGCTTACATTTATTTTCCGCAATTTAATTTCCGCACAATATTAACTCTTAGATGTTTGATAAATGGGCAATGCATGACAAGATCAATCTTTAACCTAAAATCAACATAGCTCACCCATGACATGTACAGATAAAAATTAACCGAATTGACACACTCGCACATGCCACTCTTAGGGTACACATCACTTGGTTGCCTTCGAACGTGGTCATTAAGTATAGGAAGTTTTAGAGGTCGCCCTTTTGTCCAAAGATCATAGTTGCCTCGAAACGGTTGCCTCGGAAAAATGATCTAGGATATTAGGGTTACCACTAAGGCGTCCTAACATTGCTTTAGTGACCACCCGTCCCTTAATCGAATTGACCCAAAACTCCAACGACAGTGCTATCTACTCCTCAATAGTGGGATAGCACTGTCTAAAGGACATTTGCACAGTTTAATTCCTTCTTGAGTAGGTAGATGGTTCTTAAGTACTTGCTCCTTTTAAAACAAAACAAAACTTTTCGCACTTACACCCCTTTCAAAACAAAAACTCTTTTCAAACCCACAATCACAAAGAAAATAAAACTTTTGAAAACACAATGAGCAAGTACCTAAGAGCCTGTGGATAACCACGGATAGAAAGGGTGCTAACACCTTCCCTTTCTATAATCTACCTCCCGAACCCGAGAAATATCTCAAAAAGGAATTTTTCTGTGCTTTTGTCCTTTCCTTGTTGGATAAAATAAAAGATGGTGGCGACTCTTGCTTATCGCGACATTTGTAAAAACAAACGCAAACGCGAACCAGCATTCCAAAACAGTCAGTTCTCATTCCCACCGATCACAGGAAGGTATCTGCACAAAGTTGATTCGGATGGTACTTCTACGCACGGAAGCCATGATCTGCAAAACAGAACAAAGATAAATTCCCTTGGTATTTGAAATGGTTAGTGTAATGAAGCATGAATGCCATGTTATGATGCATGATGTCATGATAAACCACAGGTATAGCAAACACAGGTATTGCAAACACAGTCAAATCACACAAAGCCCTTAGGTTTAAGGCTTGCATGAGGTCAAAGGTAATACCCTCTTGAAGTTAAGTTGGTTTCAAACCTGTCATAGAAAAAGTAATCGGGTTCTAGAGGATCTCAATATCACTGACCATCCTCCATCGGTCATGGTTTCAGCTCACACAATCTTTTCTTGCGGCCGAAATATTCTGAGAGTATGATCTCAATGAATGTAGCATCGAGTATCAACCAGTTCTCAGCTCTACACCGAGGCCGGCTATCTCGCTACTTTCTAATGGCCAAGTTAGGCGATTAAAGGTTCTAAGGTCAGTTGATGCTTAACGACACCATGCAGCGGCCCCGTATTCTCCTCGTTTCTCTATAAGGGATACCGGTACCAACCAAAGTGCCACACCAACATAGCTACTGCTTCAACCATATCGGTTTACGCCATACAGTTCCCTCACAGTCTATTGCTACTTACCTAAAAGGTATTCCCCAGATCCGGGTGTAGGACCTATAGTAACCCCAAACAAAACCCTCAAAAATAAAGCAAACAAAGCAATCAAGAAAACCAATTTTTAATGACCTAGATCCTAAGGTATACCCCACTTATTAAGTCCCCAGCAGAGTCGCCAGTTCTGTGATACGGTGGCAGAACCGACTATTTAATACTGGTTTGCGTTTTGCATTTTATGTTTGCAAAATGTCGCGGTAAGCAAGAGTCACCACCGAATTTTATTTCATCCAACCAGAAAGGAAAAAAGTACAGAAAAAATCATTTTTTGAGATATTCTGAGTACGGGGGGTAGATTATAGAAAGGGAAGGTGTTAAAACCCTTTCTATCCATGGTTTTCTATGGGCTCTTAGGTACTTGCTCATTTAAATTGCTTATGTTTGTGTGCTTTGTTTTTGAAAAGTTTGACTTCGTGATAACCCTTGTATCAATCCTCAAAGGTGTGACGAAGTGGTTTTGAAAGTTTGTTTGAAAAGTGTAAGTGTGAAAAAGTTTTGATTTGAGCAAGTACCTACTAGCATCTACCTACTCGAAAAAAGATTATTTCTATTCTTGTTTCCTTTAGACAACGCTATCCCACTATTAAGGAATAGGTAGCACCATTATTGGAATTGTAAGGGTCAATTCGAAAGGGACGTACGATCACTAAAGCAATATTAGGACACCTTAGTAATAACCCTAGAGTCTTAAGATCATATTCGAGGCGACATTTATGAGGCAACATTTCCGAGGCAACATTTCCAAGGAAACATTTCTGAGGCAACATTCGAATGGGACATTTTGATCTTTTTAGACTGGAGGGCAACCACTAAGACACCCTATGCTTAATGATCGTTTACCGAAGGCAACCGAAGTGAGAGCATACCCTAAGAGTGATATGTGCGAGTGATTTGTTTCAGTTATTTATCTTTGCATATTAGGGTTTTCTAACTGTATTAATTTGTCATGCATTCTTGTCATACAATCCTATTAGCATACATCTAGCAGTTAAATATTTGCAGGAATTAAAAATGCGAGAAAATAAACCTAACTATTACAAGGCTTCGGGGAGGGGGATTAATTACATAACCAAAAAACCGGGGAAAGCGATAAGTAAAAGCCTTAAATTAACTATTACAAACCATGAACAATTACAAAAATATTGGCAAAATAATTAACAAGCGTGCAGCGAATTAAATACGAGACGATTAGGGTTTTGACCCTTCGACTAATCTTATTTGCGATTGAAAAAAAAATGTTTTTGCCATGTTTTGTTATTTAAGAAAATAATGAAATAATTGAATTAAAAAGAAAATCCTAAGTTCTAATTAATTTTAAATTAAGAAAAATAAATTAATTCATTCTAAAAAAACCTATTTTTACATTTTTGTTTTATTTGGGAAATAAAGAAAGATTAAATCAAGAGTTTAACCCTAATTTTTCTAATTGGTTTTAATTATATAAAAACAAGTTAAAATTTCCCTAAATTAAATTAAATTTGATAAAAAAAATTAATTCTAATTTTTTTTTGTGAATTCTTGATTTTCATGGTTTTGTAAAAAAAGTGCTTGATTTTATTAATTAAAATAATTAAAAGAAAATAGTAAAAGAATTAAAAAAAAAAAGAAATAATAAGTGAAGAGATGGGCCTGTGGTGAATAGCACACTGGGGGTGCAAATCTGATTTTCTTGGCCCAAAACTCCAAAGTCTTCATTGAGCACGCTTGCTCTGGTGCGTGTGTTGAATTAAGGAGTATGATGGTCCTCTCATGGTTGGCATGTTGGATCTGATTAGATAGGTATCCAGTGGCTAGCCATTGAGGGTGTATGGAAGGCGTACGATGTTGTATTGCATGGGATTCACCTGAAATAATCAAGAAGATAATAAAATGCACACGTCTGGGATCGAACCCAGGACGTGTGCATCGAAGGCCTTCCCCCCAACCATCTGAGCTAGCGTGATTAGTTGTAAGCATAATAAAAACAAAACATAATATTCAAAACAAGCTAGTGGGGTCAGCCAAACGCGTAAATTTCAAACGGGCCAGTCCCATGCTGACACGCCATCGTCTCCCTCACTGGCATGTCATTTTAGAAAACCAAGCTTTTACCTGCGGACGTTCACTGTAGGTATAACCCTGTTGTGATACGGTGGTAAGATCTGACTGTTTTTGAAATGCTGGTTCGCGTTTTGTGTTTGTGTTTGCAAAATGTCGCGGTAAGCAAGAGTCGCCATCGACTTTTATTTTATCCAACAAGGAAAGGAAAAAAGCACAGAAAAATTCCTTTTTCGAGATATTTCCAAGCACGGGGGGTAGATTATAGAAAGTGAAGGTATTAGCACCCTTTCTATCCGAAGTTATCTACGGTCTCTTAGGTACTTGCTCATCATTTTCAAAATTGTTTTCTTTGTGCTTGTGGGTTTTGAAAAGTTTTTGTTTTGACTTCGATTTAACTCTTGCTTCTGTCTTCAAGAGTGTAATGAAGTGTTTTTGAAAACTTTGTTTGAAAAGGAGTGTAAGTGTGAAAAAAAAGTTTTGTTTTGGATGAGCAAGTATCTAAGAACTAATCTACCTACTCGAAAAAAAGAATCGTTCTATGTTAATTTCCTTTAGACAATGCTATCCCACTATTAGTGAGTAGGTAGCACCATCGTTGGAGTTTGAGGGTCAATTCAAAAGAGGGACATACGGTCACTAAAGCAATATTAGGACGTCTTAGCGGTAACCCTAATGTCTTAGATCATTTGTTTGAGGCAACAATATTCGAGGCAACCATTTCGAGACAACTATGATCTTTTAGACAAGAGGGCGACCTCTAAAACAACCTATACTCAATGACCGTTTACGAAGGCAACCAAGTGGGGTGTACCCTAGGAGTGCGCATGTGAGAGTGTGTTGATTTTAGTTATTTTTATCTTTGCACATGTTTAGGGTGATCTAACCGTTTTAAGATTAAACATTCATTCTTGTCATGCAAACCCTATTACCAAACATCTAGCAGTTGTATATTTGCAGAAATTAAAGGTGCGGAATTTAAACTAAATTATTACAAGGCGTCGGGTATTTACATCGCCAAAGACAAACCCTTTGAAATTTAAAAGTGAAAAAATAAATAAATGTCCTAATTAATTATTACAAACCGGGAGCAGATACAATAATTGAATAAAAAATAAAGCGCGCGATGCGAAATTAAATTGAATGCGAAATTAGGGTTTTGACCCTTTTAATTAAAGAAAATTTTTTTGTTGTTTTTAATATTTTTTAAGAAAAGAAATTAAATCCTAAAATTAAACACTAAATTAATTAGTAAATGAATTAATTAATGAAAAATATTAAATGACATATTTTTGGAGTTTTTGTTAATTTAGGAAAGAAAATAAAATAATTAAATTAGGGTTAAAACCTATTAATTCTAGTTAATTTTAAATATTTTCAAAAT
The DNA here is from genome assembly GCA_948472305.1 of Vicia faba. Classification (NCBI taxonomy): domain Eukaryota; kingdom Viridiplantae; phylum Streptophyta; class Magnoliopsida; order Fabales; family Fabaceae; genus Vicia; species Vicia faba. Next base: position 1,633,768,743 of record OX451738.1, on the reverse strand, counting down.
AAATGAAAGTTATCTAAAATTAATATCCTAATTAAATTAATTAATATTTATTAATAAAAAATAAAGTTCTGAAATTTAATTGGATAGAAAATATTTTTGTGATTTTTTTGATAAAAGAAAATAATTTTTTGGTTAGTATTTAAATTAAATAAGATAAAATAAATAAATGAAATATAGAAAATATAAAAAAGGAGTGAGATGGGCCTAATTTTTGAGGGTGTGCATAGCAATTATTTTGGCCCATTTGTGAGGTTCATTTGACTTTTTTCAATCCAGCGCGCGTGCATTAACTGACCCTTTGATGCACCTTCAATTATGGCCATCAGATCTGGCCATTTGGCCATCTGGCGTGTTGGATGGTGAATGTCCATGATGGATCTCTTGGCCACGCTTGTACTAAATTACCTGAAAACAAATATTATAGAGAAAATAGGGGGACCTGGGATTCAAACCCAGGTCCTGAGGCAAATTCCAATGGCTTGTAACCAGCTGGGTTGTTGGTTCTTTTTGTATATATGCTAAGAATCAATTATAATATAAAAAACATTAGTGGACAAAAAGCAAAAAAAACACGCGCTCGTTTGAATGGACGAATGGTGGGACGACACGCCTTCATCCCCTTCCTCTGCACCGTGGCTAAAAGTACAAAGATCTATACCCACGGACAACGTCCGTAACTATACCCCTGTCCACTCTCAAAATTTCGCACAGGCCATGTAAATGAATTCTAAGACCATGGTTGAGGTCGTATCATCCTCCTGATTGCAACCATGCCTATTATGAAGGCTAATTATTCCTGAAACAAAAAGCCCTAAAACCAAATACGAAACCCTAACAATGGTGGATTTCGTTACAGACCATTAAAATGCAATTGGGTAATGTCAAAAGCTTGCAAACGATTTGTAGATTAAGAATATGCCATCAATTCATGTCAACAATGCCTAAATTTCAAATACGAATTCAAGAACAAGGGTGTAACGTGAAGGACTTACAACGCATGGGAAGGCTTGAAAATGTGGGGTTTTGCTTGCTTTAAGTTCTTGAGATTGCCAGGAAGAGATTGAGACAAGTACCAAGCCTTGAGGACGCCTCTAACCTCTGTTTCGATCTCACAGTTTTTGCTTCTTTTTGCAAAATTTGTTCTTGCTCTATGCTTGATCTCCCACCCTGATTTTGATTTTCCTCGCCTCCTTATGTATTGCACAATGCATTAGGGTTGTTTATTCAGTCCAAATTACTCTCCATCAATGATTTTGATATGGATTTGATTTGCTTTGAACAAATTTCCAAACACGGCTTATTTCCAATATTTTTGTACCCACAAGCTTTGATGCAAATTTGAATACCTTGCTAGCTGTTATTAGAGCCTGAAACAATCACAAGATTGTTTGTTATCAATATTTTGGATTTGATTTGATTTAAATTCAATTAATTCAAATAAAAATCAAAATAAATAATAAAAATAAGATATGGACAGGTGGAAAAGGCTAGAGCACGTGGGCCATGATGCCAACTCAAAACAAGTGAAAACGAATGGGCCCATTTGGCAAAATTTGAAGTTTTGGGGATAGTTGACTTTTGGCAATTTTGCAAAAAAGTCCAACTTCAACAATGCATAACTTCCTCAATTTTGACTCTTTGGAGGTGTTATTGAACTTTTTAGAAATCTTGAGTGTCCTCTAACCAACCCTTTTGGTCTCATATCATTTTGATATTCCATGCTCATGTATGAAGCTTTGAAAAAAAAGATGTTTTTGTTGACTTTTCAAAATGACCTATAATGTCCAAATTCATAAATTCTTGTGAATGAATATTTTGAACTTTGGAGATGAAGATGGATTGTAGGGAATTTCATCCTCTTCAAAATGATATTTGGATGGGTTATTTATTATAAAGTATGAGAAAGTTATGCTTGGTCAAAGTTGGGTTGACTTTTCCTGCAAAACCCTAATTTAGCAACTTTTGAATCTTGATAAATTGTGAGCAATCCTTGATGAATCATGATAAACCCTTGATCAAATGATGAAATATACTTCAAAATTAGGATGTTGACCAAAAATATTGAGTTTTGACTATTTGTAGGTCACAGTTTACTTTTGCCCTAGCACAGTCGATTTTTGGACCTTTGAGCAATTGACTGAGCAAACTTCCTCTACAAGGCTTGAAACTTGACATGGATGATCTTGAGAACATATTAGGACATTGGTGAGCACTTGGGGTCACTTGGACTCAAGGATATTGATGCAACATGAAACCCTAGTTTGAGGTAGACTGCCTTAGGAGAGAGCTTGTCTGGCCAACCCTTGGACTATCTTGAGCAACTTGGAGATTTTTATTGAAATATTTTGAGAAATATGGGAGGGAAAATTTTGGGGTACAATAGCTGCCCCTGTTCAATCTTCTTAAACCTGAGGATGTAGATTAGCTTTCGTGCCTTTCGTGATCCGAAGGTGGAAGGGGATTGAACACTAGAGTGCCCAGAAATTTGCACTCGCATGAGGTGATAATTGTCTTGTGATGTTGGGAATGGGCTTATAGATGCCATTTGGAAGAGTGTCGATCGCATAAGAGATTCCTTAGCGAGAGCTTGTATACTTGTTGTTGAGGAAGATTCCGCCGGGGAAGTCTGATCTTTGTTGAGAGAAGTAGAATTTTAGGAGCTTTGGTCATCCGTTATTCTGCTGGTGGGTCGTCTCTGTTGATATTTAGGAACTTCGATCGTCCGTACTCAACTGAGGAAACATTTTTACTGAGATTTAGGAACTTGTCCGTAATTCAACTGGAGAAACATCTCTGTTGAGATTTAGGAACTCGTCCGTAATTCAACTGAGGTAATATCTTTGTCGAGATTTAGGAACTTGTCCGTAATTCAACTGAAGAAACATCTCTGCTGAGATTTAGGAACTCGTCCATAATTCAACTGAGGAAACATCTTTGCTGAGATTTAGGAACTCGTTTGTAATTCAACTGAGAAAACATCTCTGCTGAGATTTAGGAACTCGTCCATAATTAAACTGAGGAAACATCTTTGCTGAGATTTAGGAACTCGTCCGTAATTCAACTGGAGAAACATCTCTGCTGAGATTTAGGAACTCGTCCGTAATTCAACTGAGGAAACATCTTTGCTGAGATTTAGGAATTCGTCCGTAATTCAACTTGAGAAACAACTTTGTTGAGATTTAGGAGTCTGTCTGTAATTCAACTCGAGAAACGTATTTGTCGAGATTTAGGAACGTGTCCGTAATTCGACTAAGGTGAAAGCTTCGTAGCTTGAATTTTGTGAGAATCTTTCCTGAAAGGTAAAGGTTAGCTGTATGTAATGCATGATATGCATTAAGCAATGATGTTCTCAAAATAAATGAGATTGTGTTGTATGATGTGTATGCATGTCATGATGTATGAAAATGTGATGTTGTTATCTGGGGAGAATAAGTCCCGGATCACTGCTGGAGAAAAGAATTGAATTCTTCATTTCCGTAGGAGATAGTGGATGAAGATGATTATGAGAATAAACCTGCAAGGGAAGATAACTTCTCTGGGGAATAAATTGACGAGAGAATAACTTTGTGGGGAAGGGATGCTCTGTTGAGGATTCCTCTGATAAATTTAGCTGGGGATGAATTATCGTTGCTGGTGATAATGAACCTTGTTGGGGATTAAATTCCTGTTTTGTGAAAGGAAAGAACTCCGCTGGGGATGACTTTCCAATAGCAACCTTATTGGGGATAACCCTTTTAGACTTTACTGGGGATGATCTTCCGGAGTCTACTGGGGACAATTCTTCCAACTCCACTGGGGATATTTTTATACTCCGCTGGGGATGATAAGACTTTTTAGTGCTGATGGAAAATAAACTCTGCTTGGGGAGAATATTACTGATTCATTCATAGTTGCGAATCTCAGTTGGGGAGAGCTAATACCATTGTCTTTCTCTTACTCTGCGGGGAGTGAATGTACTTTCAATCGTTTCCTCCAGCTAGGTTTATCCCTATACCTGGTGGACAGAGAAACTGTACGGTTTGGACATTTCTCGTTTGCCCCCGTTTCTGATATTACAAGTAATTGTATTTAGTTTCGCATGTAAATTTTTATGAGCAGCAATCAATGTCAAATGCATATATCAAAAATGAACATTGGACGTTCTTTGCAAAACAAAACAGAAAAAGGAAAACAGTTTGAAATTTATTTGTGAAAATGACTTGTATTGATTTTGAAGTTTGGCCTGTAAATAGGCGTTTTTGTACAAGAGGCTGACGTCCTAGTAAGAGAACATCGCCGATCAGTAAAGTTTATACAATTTGTGAAAAAACAAAGAAAAACAACTATGTGAATAATCCCACTGGGTTCCAAATCTGCTATTGCCTTTATGTCCTCGAGCATCTCATCACTTTGCTACTTGGTTGAAGGTGGATCAGACTGATTAGTGTCGTTCGAGCTTGATAGTCGATACTGAAGTCTGTTTGCAAGATGATCCAATGAGACATAGTGTTACACTTTGATCCCTAATTTTTTCCTGGACTGCCCTTTCGGGTTTTCAGTCCACCGGGATACCCTTTTTTGCCCAAGCCGCCTTTTCAGGTTTTTGACTTGCCGGGTGTACAGTTTTTTATATTTTCATCCCTTATTTTTGCCCACCCTTTTGGTTCGTCGGAAAGCCCTTATATTTTCCTAGGCTAGTCAACCTAGCGGGTCTTTGATTATGCGTAGTATCTTTTCACTATGTCTGCATTGACGGGTGAGGAAGGTCGTCACCATCCATGGTGGTTAGAATCATAGCTCCTCCTGAGAAAATGTTCTTAACCACAAATGGCCCTTCGTACGTAGGGGTCCATTTTCCCCTGGGATCACCTTGTTGCAGTATTATGCGCTTGATTACCAGATCCCCGACTTGATACTCTTGTTGTCTAAATTTCTTGTTAAATGCCTTGATCATTCGTTTTTGATACGTTTGACCATGACAAATAGCAGTAAGTCTCTTTTCATTGATTAAGTTCAGTTGATCAAGCCGGGTCTGAATCCAGTCATCTTCGCTCAAACCTGCATCCTTCATAATCCGAAGAGAGGGTATCTGAACTTCAATGGGCAAGACGGCCTCCATGTCGTATACCAAGGAATAAGGTGTTGCCCCTTTTGACGTCCGCGCTGAAGTACGGTACCAATGAATAGAAAAAGGTAACATCTTATGTCAATCTTTGTATGTCACTGTCATCTTCTGCACAATCTTCTTAATGTTCTTATTAGCCGCTTCTACAGCCCCATTCATCTTCGACCGGTAAGGAGAAGAGTTGTGATGCTGTATCTTGAACTGTTTGCAGAGCTCGGTGATCATCTTATTATTGAGATTTGTACCATTGTCCGTAATGATCCTCTCTGGTACACCATATCGACAGATCAGATTATGCCGAATGAACCGTGCCACTTTGTAAAGTAATCAATCGCTACCAGAATGAAATAATGCCCGTTAGATGCTGTAGGTCTGATCTCACCAATCATATTGATGCCCCACATTGCAAAAGGCCAAGGAGCTATCAAGACGTTTAGAGGAACTGGAGGTATGTGCACCTTATCAGCATAAACTTGGCACTTATGACAGGTCTGAGAATGCTGATAACATTCGGCTTCCATGGTGGAAAAATAATATCCTGCCCATAGGATCTTCTTTGCCATGGTGTGTCCACTGGAATGAGTTCCGAAAGTGCCTTCATGTAACTCCGCCATGATCTTTTTTGCTTCGTTCTTATCCACACAACGCAGTAAGGTTGAATCATGATTACGCTTGTAAAGAATGCCATTGTTGATGAAGAATTTCACCGCGAACCTCCTCAGAAACTTCTTATCATTAACAGATGCACCCTCGGGGTATTCCTGAGTTTCAAGATACCTCTTTACCTCATGGAACCAGGGTTTATCTGTTACCTCTTCAGTCTCAATGTCACAGCAATGTGCAGGTTCGTCCAACCTCTCAATGGTAATCTGGGGAGCCTCATTGTCCCATCTGGCCTTGAACATAGAAGACATAATAGCCAGCGCGTCCGCTAACTGATTCTCTTCTCTAGGGAAGTGTTCAAAGGTTATCTCCTCGAAGTGTGAAAGCAACGTCAACACATACTTTTTGTAAGGAATAAGATTATGGTGTTTCGTATCCCACTCTCCTTTGATCTGACTGATCACGAGAGCGGAATCTCCGAATACACTTAAGAACTTAATCCTTAGGTCAATAGCTGCTCGAAGACCCATAATGCATGCTTCATACTCCGCCATGTTGTTGGTGCATTTGAAACATAGTCGGGCGGTGAATGGAGTATGAGAGCCTTCAGGAGATATGATCACGGAGCCAATGCCATTACCCAGAGTGTTTGAAGCTCCATCAAAGTACATAGACCATCGGGATCCCTCCTCAGGTCCTTCATCTGGTCCAGGTGTTTCACAGTCAGTCACCAACATAATATTCTCATCCGGGAATTCAAAGTTTATAGACTGGTAATCATCCACTGCCTGATGTGCCAAATGATCTACCAACACACTTCCCTTTATTTCTTTTTTAGTCGTGTATTGGATGTCATATTTAATCAAGATCATCTGCCATCTTGCTATTCTTCTGGACAAGGCAGGCTTCTCGAAGATATACTTGATTGGATCCATCTTTGATATCAATAGAGTAGTGTGAGTCAGCATATAGTGTCTCAGCCGGCGAGCAGCCCATGCCAAAGCGCATAAAGTTTTCTCAAGCAACGAGTATCAGGTCTTGCAGTCGGTAAACTTTTTGCTAAGGTAATAAATAACATGCTCTTTTCGGCCAGACTCGTCATGCTGCCCCAGCACACACCCCATCGAATTGTCGAGTACTGTCAAGTATAGGATCAGAGGTCTCCCTTCAACTGGAGGCATCAGAATAGGTGGCTCTTGGAGATATTCTTTGATCCTTTTGAAAGCGGCCTGACATTCATCGTTCCATCTTACCACTTGATCTTTCTTCAGTAACTTAAAGATTGGCTCACAAGTAGCAGTTAGGTGCGAGCTGAATCGGGCAATGTAGTTCAGACGTCCCAGAAAGCCCCTGACTTCTTTTTCAGTTTGGGGAGCTGGCATTTCCTGTATAGCCTTCACCTTTTCAGGATCCACTTGAATACCTTTATCACTTACGACGAAACCCAGCAGTTTACTAGATCTCACCCCGAAGGTGCACTTGTGAAGATGTGAAAAACACAAGAAGGGGGGTTGAATTGTAAAACTTAAATCAAAAGGTTAGACAACACTGTATTTTTATCCTGGTTCGTTTAATCTCAAACTACTCTAGTCCATCCGTCAAGGTGATTTCGCCTCTCTCCAACGAGGTCTTAATCCACTATATTCAATAGGATTACAACAGTCTACTTTAACAATTGTTAAAGCCTTCTTGAGTATAACCACACACCGGTTTATCTCAAGGAATTCTCTTTACAAATAATTGAACAATAATGTGTTTAATGTTTTCTACTAAAACAGTATACCACAACTGTGATAATACACAAATTTAAGCTTAGAAAGAAACTGGATTTGCTAGAGCGTTTGAGTAAGCGTGATTGGAAAGCTTTGCAAATTGTATGAGTGTGTGCGTGTTGATTAGCCTTTTCTTTTCTCACACGGACTTGTTTATATAGCCAAGGCAAAGATACGTTGTTGTCTATAAAGCACTTTCAATGATAATAACGTTCTTTCCTTTTTGAGAAGATCTTGTCTTGAATAAAGCCGTTGGTAATTAATTCTGTCTTGAATACATAGTAACGCTTCAGAGTCTTCTGCTTTAAACTTATGCTGACGCTTCTGAGTGCTGATGACTTGGTAGGGATCTTTGATCAGAGTCAGAGTGTTTTATGTGCAGATTCTGGTCATCAAGCTTCAGCATATGATCTGGTAGCTTCAGCGTGTAGCACATGTTATTGATCTTCTGATGCTGACATATTACTGATCTTCTGATGCTGATTCCATCAGAACTTCTGTAAATACAAAACACAATTTTAAGCAGCATATTTTTTCTATATATATATATATATATATATATATATATATATATATATATATATATATATATATATATATATATATATATATATATATATATATATATATATATATATATATATATATATATATATATATATATATATATATATCTTTGAATTTATTTTATTCTTTGTATTTTGTTATCATCAAAACTTTAATCAAGGGTTGTAGAATCAAACTATGTTCTAACAATCTCCCCCTTTTTGATGATGATAAAAACCAGATTTTTTCAATTGAAAATAAAGAATAAAAGGTATCAGAGATTAAAGATAAAGAATAAAAGGTATGAGAGCTAAGAAGAGAAAACTCCCCCTGAGTTGATTACTTCCCTTTAATTCCATGAGTCTTTGAGCATCAGTGCTTTATTGTCCTTTACTGTATCTTTCATCAGAATTTTGTACCTGTAAGCTTATCAGAAGAAAGAAATTTACATAGATCAGAATGTTTAAGACTTTATGTCTCAGTAATCCGTTATTGAAAAATATTATTCTTTCTGCCCCTTTTTGTCAGTTATCAAAAAGACCAAATAATCAGAGCTAAAAATGCGTTTATATTAAAGAAAACATAAGCAATGATAAGTTCAGAACAATGTTAAAATATTACGGACAAACATGAAAAAAAACAAGGAAATTCTAAGAGGGAGGTGGAAGACGTGTGAACAGAGCTTCCAGCATGCTCTTGATTTGGGTGCTGGTTTCCTGTTGCTGTGTTAACATGTTTGCGAGTGCATCAATTTTGGTGTCCTGCTTATCCATTCTTTCCTGTATCAGCATATCAGATCTTTTCATATCTTCTAGAGTCTGCCTATCAAGGGAGGAAGCTTGAGGATCTTCAGAAATAGGATGCTTCTCAGAGCTTTCTGCAATATCTTCTTCTTGACCCTGTTCTTCAGCAGGAATCATCTGTTCTTCTGACTCTGGTTGATCTTTGGAAGTTGGACGATGTTCAGACCAAGGAGCAATGTCCAGATGGAGAACTTCTTCTTTAAGCAGCTTGCTCAGAACTGGACCTTCAATTTCTTTCAGCAGATTGCTGAAGTTTTGTTGAGCCTGTCCATAGCTTTGTTCTTGCAACTTAAAGGTTTCAGAGCATACCCATCTTCTGAACTTTGTCCAAAGGTAGTCTAATGCAGCAGGATCAACCAGCTCAAGACTAGCTTGTTTAAGAGAAGTGATCCACTTCTGTTTCAAAGTTCAATATGCTGGTACCAACATCTGGATGTTTCGGTTTTGGGATAGCAGTTTTGTGGTTGATGGCAGCAAGACGTTCAAAAACTGTTAAGTCAATGACAGTTTTGATGTTGTCTTCTGGATTTTTCTTTGGTGAGGGAGTGGGAGAGTCAGGAATTATTATTGGACTTCATGGGGAGTTAGGTGGAGTTAATTCTGGTGAGGAGGGAAGTTGGGGAATATTCACAATGGTACCAAGGGGCAAACAAATGGCCAGAGGTTGTGTGATTCCAGGAATGGGAGTAGGATCAGAATCAACAGGTTGTTCAGGTTGTTCAGGTTGAGGAGAGGGTGGATTAATTTCTGGTTCTGGAGAAAGGGGAATTTCTGGTATTGGTGAGAGGGGAATTTCTAGTTGTGGTTCTGTGGTGGTTTCAGGATTTGGATTTTGAGGTTGGGAGCGAGATCTTCTAAGAGTTAATGATTCAGAGGGATCAAAGTCAAGGTCAAAATCATCAAAAGTTTGTGGTGTTTGGTTTTCAGATGGAGTGGAAATTGGGATAGATGTTGATACAGCAATTGAATCTAAAACAGTTACAGATGAAGGATTACCTTTCTTTTTAGGAGTCCGCTGAGATGATCCTTCTGCTTCAGCCTTCCTTTTCTTGGTCTTCTTCAGAACAACTTCTGGAGCCTTCTGCTGCAGATCTTGAATATTCAGATTTGGTGCAGTACCATCAGCTTTACAAGCATCCAAATATCTCAGAATTATATCTGGTTTAGAGTCAATTTCTGAGAACAGAGGAAAGTCATCCAGAGGGACTCTTCTGCTGGAGATTGCAGCAAAGGGAGTGACATTGGGCTCCTTCTTGATGTTCTCAATCAACTTCATTTTCTTCAGATTTTTGGCATTCAACTGTTTGCCAACAGTAGCTTCCAGAGTGCTGATTTCCTGAGCCTCTGTCAGATGATCAATCAGCTTATTCTTTATTAGAATATCTGATATCAGTCTTCCTAAGGGTATCCAATCCGTTTTTGTACGTTCATATTCTCTTGTTTCCTTGACACTTGTTCTGAGATGGTTAAACAGAAGATGAGCCAGATTTATCTTGACCTTCTGAGATATGAAATAAATCAGAAATTGCTGATCAATATTAATGTAATCAGGAGAGCTGGTAGGCTTCATGTGGTTAATGCACCCCAGAATGATCTTGGCCCAAATTTTGTGTTTGTCCTTTAAATCCCTTACCTTGTTGGAGGGAAGCCCCAGAGTGAAGATTTCCCTTGCAATTAGGGCAGCATCAGCACACCTTTTTGCCATGTCAATGTAGCGAACACCACCACCACTGTACCCTATAAGTCTTGCAATCAGGTCCTCAGTAATAACAATCTTCTTCCCCATGATGTAAGACGTAACTTGATGGTTTGAAGAAGAAGCCTGAATCCAAAATTCCTTTACCAGAATAGGGAATGTTGGACCCACCAGACGGTCAAAATACTTTTTCCATCCTTGAGCTTTAACATCTTCAGAGAGATCAAACCCATTCTCCTGAAGACTGTTGAAGTCCACTATTAATTCTGACAGAACCTCTAGATTTTTTATTGGAGTGAGAAGCGTTCTGTGAGGTTCTTCATATTGTTCAGTGGAGTCTGATTTCTGAGAGCTTGAAGTAGGAATGCTAGAGGAAGCCATGTTCACACGAAGATTTTTGTGAAGAAAATGAAAGGGTTTGAGAAAGTATGAAAACTGAAATCAGAAATATTTAGAGAAAATGAAAGTGAAGGTAAAAGAGTGTAAATGGTGTGAAGTGTGTTTAAATAGATTTCCAAAAGGTTTTGAAAACATAAACGGCAAGAGAGAGAAATTAATAATGATTATTAGCATTTAATGCTAGCTGATTTTAGGGGATTTAGAAAGATGTTTGGAACGGTTACCCATGACATGTGTCTCAATGCATCCAATCAGCGCTTTTGCCTTTTCAGAAACGTGAACGTGTGTTCAGCCTCAGAAAATAGCTGATGACTGGATGACACTTGTTTGCTTGAGTGAACAACACATTTCTATCCTTGAAATGAAACGCTCAAATCTTCATTGATAGATTCTGATACAATCTGTACTTCTAAAGATCTGAAGGAAGATTGATCAGTAGTTCACAGAAAAATAAACAAAGTTCTGAAGATTAAGATATAGAATCAAAACAATTTTATTCTGGGCAGAGCTTCATGCTGAGATGTTTCAGAATGAAGTTGAACCTATCTTCAGAAAGAGGTTTTGTAAAAATATCAGCCCATTGATGGTATGTGTTAATAAATTTTAAATTTTAAATCCCTTTCTAAATATAGTCCCTAATAAAATGATGTTTTATTTCTATATGCTTAGCCCTAGAATGTAAAATAGGATTTTTACTTAAGCAAATAGCAGAAGTATTGCCACAGAGGATAGGAATGTTGCTCTCAAATATCTGGAAGTCCTCAAGTTGACTTTTCATCCAGAGCATTTGTGTGTTGCATCCAGCTGCTACTATGTATTCAGCTTCTGTTGTTGATAGAGCAATTGTGGATTGTCTTTTGCTGGACCATGAGATCAGATTTTCTCCCAGAAACTGGCAGCTTCCAGAAGTACTTTTACGTTCTACTCTGTCTCCAGCGAAATCAGCATCATAGTAACCTACTAAGCTGTAATCACTTGATTTTCTATAAAACAAACCCAGATTAGTAGTACCTTTCAGATACTTGAAAATTCGCTTAACTGCTGTTAAGTGAGATTCTCTAGGATCTGATTGGAATCTAGCACAATTGCAAACACTGAATAGAATGTCAAGCCTTGAAGCTGTCATATAGAGAAGAGAACCAATCATACCTCTGTAGACCTTCTGTTCTACCTTTTTACTTACCTTTTCTCTTTCCAGAATGCACGTGGGATGCATTGGAATCTTTGATGGCTTACATTCTGATAGATCAAATTTCTTCAGAAGTTCTCTGACATATTTGCTCTGATGAATGTAAGTTCCTTCTGGGGTTTGATTAATCTGAATGCCCAGAAAGAATTTCAGTTCCCCCATTAGGCTCATCTCAAATTCTGCCTGCATACATTTAGCAAACTTTCTTCCCAGAGAGGGTTTAGTAGATCCAAATGTGATGTCATCAACATAAATCTGACATACTAAAATGTCATTCTTAACTGTCTTACAAAATAAGGCTGTGTCCACTTTCCCTCTGGTGAATTCCTTTTCTAACAGGAAGTTACTTAGTCTTCCATACCAAGCTCTGGGATCTTGTTTCAGACCATAGAGTGACTTCTTTAGTTTGAAAACATATTCTGGATTTTTGTAACTTTCAAAACCAGGGGGTTGGTGCACATATACCTCTTCTTCTATATAGCCATTTAAGAATGCACTCTTAACATCCATCTGATACAGAGTGATGCCTTTATTAACAGAAAATGAAATTAAGAGTCTGATAGATTCTAACTTGGAGACTGGAGAAAAGGTTTATGTATAGTCTATCCCCTCTTGCTGACTATAACCTTGTGCTACCAGTCTTGCTTTGTTTCTGATGACTTCACCTTGTTCGTTCAGTTTGTTTCTGAACACCCATTTTGTTCCAATGACGTTGAACCCTTTTGGTTTGGGAACTAGATCCCATACGTCATTTCTTGTGAATTGATTTAGCTCCTCTTGCATTGCTAGAATCCAGTCATTGTCCAGAAGTGCTTCATCAATTGTTGTTGGTTCAATTAGAGAAACCAGTCCCAAGAGGGATTCTTCAGAGTTTCTGAAGCTAGATCTTGTTCTGATTGGATCTTCCTTTCTTCCTAAGATTGTTTCTTCTGGGTGATCCAAGCTGCTTCTGGATAGTCTTTTCTGGAGTTGATCAACAGAAGGTGCTGGATTGCTTGTAGTTACTCTTTCTGATGTTGAGGGAGTGTCTCTGTTGAGAGCTTCTGATGGTTTGTCTTCAGTACCTGTGAGTTCAACTTCCATACCTGCAAGGAATTCATTCTGCTTTGACTTTTGAGAGTCAAGCTTATCATCAAAACGAACACTGATTGACTCTTCCACAATATGTGTTTCTGTATTGTATACTTTGTACCCTCTTGAGCGTTCAGAGTATCCTAACATAATACACTTTTGTGCTTTAGAGTCAAACTTGTTCAAATAATTTTTTGTATTCAGAATAAAACATGTACATCCAAATGGATGAAAATAGGAAATGTTGGGCTTTCTGTTCTTCCACAATTCATATGGAGTCTTTTCCAGAATAGGTCTTATGGAGATTCTATTCTGAATGTAACACGCTGTGTTTATTGCCTTTGCCCAGAAGATCTTAGCAACATTAGTCTCATTGATCATGGTTCTGGCTATTTCTTGCAATGTTCTGTTCTTTCGTTCTACAACTCCATTTTGCTGGGGAGTTCTAGGACAAGAGAAATCATGCAGAAGGCCTTTGTCACTAAAGAATAACTCAAAATCTTTGTTTTCAAATTCTCCACCATGATCACTTCTGACTTTGACGATTCTAAGATCCTTTTCATTCTGAACTTGATTGCAGAAGGTAACAAACAGAGTGTGACTCGTCCTTGTGCCTTAAGAACTTTACCCATGTCCATCTGCTATAGTCATCTACGATTACTAACCCATACTTCTTGCCACTGACTGAAGCAGTTTTAACTGGTCCAAATAAGTCAATGTGCAGAAGTTCTAATGGCTTGGAGGTGGAAACAACACTTTTGGATTTGAAAGTTGGTTTTGCAAACTTGCCTTTCTGACATGCTTAACACAGAGCATCTGAATTGAACTTCAGGTTAGGAAGTCCTCTGACCAGATTGAGTTTGTTAATCTGAGATATTCTTCTCATACTAACATGTCCCAATCTTCTGTGCCAGATCCATTGCTCGTTGTTAACAGACAGAAGACACTTTACATTCTGACTTTTCAGTTCAGAAAGTTTGATTTTATAAATGTTGTTTTTCCTTTTTCCATTAAATAGGATAGTCCCATCTTTCTGACTAACAACTTTGCATAAATTTTGATTAAAGATTATATCATAACCGTTATCACTTAATTGACTTATGGATAACAGGTTATGGATTAATCCATCTACTAATAAAACATTACTTATAGAGGGAAGATTTCCATTACCTACTATTCCAGAGCCAATGATTTTTCCTCTTTGATTGCCTCCAAAACCTACGTGGCCTCCAGTCTTAAGTTCCAGGCTTTGGAACATATGCCTTCTTCCCGTCATGTGTCGTGAGCAGCCAGAGTCCAGGTACCATGATTGGTGTTTCTGCTTTGCTGCTAAAGATATCTGCCACATGTATTATTTTATCCTTATGTACCCATATTTTCTTGGGTCCTGATTTGTTAGTTTTACCAAAACTCTGGTTGAATTTTGGTTTGATAGAGTAATCACTACTAGTATATTTTATGTCATGTGTGTGCCCATATATAAAGTGTGAATCAAGTGGAGTACGTTTTATAACTAAATCCATGGCATTTTTTGGTGTAGGTACCTTACCTTGGTATCCTATCCCTTTTCTGTCATTTCTGCTAACTCCATAGATCATTGAAGCCATTTTGCTTCTGTCTATGTTTTTAGCTAGAAACTTCTGAAAGTTGTGATCATACTCCTTGATGATCTCATCAGCATTGCTGGGAGTTTCAGGGATTGTTTCCTTCTGAGAGTTTTGCAATTGGTTTTCTAATTTTGAAACTTTATCTTTTAACTCAGAATTCCCCAATTTGAGACTCTCAGTCTTATCAGAGTCAGAAGCAAGATCCCTTTTCAGGTTTCTGAATTTGACTCTGATCTGCTGATATCTTTCCAGAATTTCATTAAGGCTTTCAGCTAGTTCAGCCTTAGTAAAGTTTATAGTAAAGTCAGGAAATACCTCTTCTGTATCTGATTCAGATTCTGACTCAGAAGCTTCACTGTCTTCTGTTATGTTTGCCATGAGAGCTGTGTTTGCTCTTTCATCATCTGATTCTGAGTCAGCTTCAGATGTATCAGAATCATCCCATGTAGCCATGATACTTTTCTTCTTTTCCTTGCCAAACTTCCTTTTGGGCTTTTCCTTCTGAAGCTTTGGGCAGTCACTTTTGTAGTGCCCTTGCTCGTTACATTCATAGCAGATGATGTCTTTGTTGTTTGGCTTTCTGTTTCCTGAAGAACCTTCAGATCTTGTGTCTAGAGGAGGATTCTGACCTTCTGTATCTAGGGAAAGATTCATTCTGATTTTCTGACCTTCTGGGATTCTTGAACTTTCTTTGCCTCTGCTTCCACAATTGGTTTACCCTTCTGGATAGGAGAGATAGTTCATCTTCTTCTGATGATGACCCATCAGAGGTTTCTTCCACAACCTGCAAAACTTTAGAGTCAGATTTTCTGTTAGATTTTAAAGTTAATGGCTTACCTTGCTTTTGAGGTTCATCTGCTTCTAGCTCTATCTCGTGACTTCTGAGGGAGCTGACAAGTTCCTCCAGAGAGATTTTGTTGAGATCCTTGGCTAGCTTAAGCGCTGTGACCATTGGCCTCCATTGTTTTGGCAAGCTTTTGATGATCTTCTTAACGTGATCAGCAGTAGAATACCCTTTGTCAAGAACTTTAAGACCAGCAACAAGAATTTGAAATCTTGAAAACATAGCTTCTATTGATTCACTCTCTTCCATCTTGAATGCCTCATACTTATGAATGAGTGCAAGGGCTTTGGGTTCTTTGACTTGAATGTTGCCTTCATGCGTCATTCTCAGAGAGTCAAACATATTCTTTGCAGTGTCTCTGTTTGATATCTTCTCATATTCTGAATAAGAGATGGCGCTGAGAAGAATTGTTCTGGCCTTGTGATGATTTCTGAAATCACGCTTTTGCTGATCAGACATTGTTTTCCTGTCAATCTTCTGACCACTCCAATTCACTGGGTGCATGTATCCATCAGTCACCATGTCCCACTGATCAGCATCATGGGCCAGAAAGAAACTTTCAATTCTGTCTTTCTAATAGTCAAAGTTCTCTCCATCAAAGACTGGAGGTTTGCCACTGAATCTGTCTCTTTCTTCATTGTTGTCATTGCTGATGTTTTGATGTGGTCCTGCCATTGTGTTTTTCTGACGCTGGATCTTGTACTGACACGGTTAAGTGTTATAAGCTCAGAACCAGGCGCTCTGATGCCAATTGAAGATGTGAAAAACACAAGAAGGGGGGGTTGAATTGTAAAATTTAAATCAAAAGGTTAGACAACACTGTATTTTTATCCTGGTTCGTTTGATCTCAAACTACTCCAGTCCACCCGTCAAGGTGATTTCGCCTCTCTCCAACGAGGTCTTAATCCACTATATTCAATAGGATTACAACAGTCTACTTTAACAACTGTTAAAGCCTTCTTGAGTATAACCACACACCGGTTTATCTCAAGGAATTCTCTTTACAAATAATTGAACAATAATGTGTTTAATGTTTTCTACTAAAACAGTATACCACAACTGTGATAATATACAAATTTAAGCTTAGAAAGAAACTGGATTTGCTAGAGCGTTTGAGTAAGCGTGATTGGAAAGCTTTGCAAATTGTATGAGTGCGTGCGTATTGATTAGACTTTTCTTTTCTCACACATACTTGTTTATATAGCCAAGGCAAAGATACGTTGTTGTCCATAAAGCACATTCAATGATAATAACGTTCTTTCCTTTTTGAGAAGATCTTGTCTTGAATAAAGTCGTTGGTAATTAATTATGTCTTGAATACATAGTAACGCTTCAGAGTCTTCTGCTTAAAACTTATGCTGACGCTTCTGAGTGCTGATGACTTGGTAGAGATCTTTGATCAGAGTCATAGTGTTTTATGCGCAGATTCTGGTCATCAAGCTTCAGCGTATGATCTGGTAGCTTCAGCGTGTAGCACATGTTATTGATCTTCTGATGCTGACATATTACTGATCTTCTGATGCTGATTCCATCAGAACTTCTGTAAATACAAAACACAATTTTAAGCAGCATATTTGTTCTATATATATATATATATATATATATATCTTTGAATTTATTTTATTCTTTGTATTTTGTTATCATCAAAACTTTAATCAAGGGTTATAGAATCAAACTATGTTCTAACAACTTGTTCGGGTTTAACCTCAACTTGTACAACTTCAACCTATCAAATAGCTTCTGAAGATGGTCAAGGTGTTCTTCCTCAGTCTGGGACCTTGCAATCATATCGTCAACATATACCTCAATCTCATGATGGATCATGTCGTGGAACAGAGCGACCATGGCGCGCTGATACGTTGCCCCAACATTCTTCAATCCGAAAGGCATGACCTTGTAGCAAAAGGCACCCCATTGAGTAATAAAGGTTGTCTTATCCATGTCTTTGGGAGCCATATTAATCTGATTATAACCGGAGAAACCATCCATAAAGGAGAATACCTTATGTTGTGCGGTGTTGTTAACCAGAACATCGATATGAGGCAGGGGAAATCATCCTTGGGGCTCGCCCTATTCAGATCCCTATAGTCAACACACATCCAAACCTCACCATCCTTCTTCGGCACTGGAACCACGTTGGCAACCCAATGCGGGTAAGAAGTAACTGCTAGAAAACCGGCATCAAACTGTTTCATAACTTCAGCCTTGATTTTCTCAGACATCTCTGGGCGCATTCGTAGAACTTTCTGTTTCACTGGAGGACAGTCTTCCTTGGTAGGCAATCGGTGAACCACGATATCAGTATCCAACCCAGGCATATCTTTATAAGACCAAGCAAAGATCTCCACATAATCACGCAGCATCTGAATCAACCGTTGTTTAATACTAGACTCCATATTTGCACCAATCTTGACCTCTTTCTTGTCTACCTCTGTACCCAGATTTACTGTTTCCACTGGCTCTTCATGCGGCTGTATGGCCCTCTCTTCCTGAAGTAACAGTCTAGCAAGTTCCCCAGGAACTTTGCAATCATCCTTACGTTCATCCTCGGCTTGGTTGATCGGACTTTCAAAGTCATAACTGGCAGTAGTAGAGTCGTTATCAGTGGGATCTAGAGTGGATGTAGACCTGTATATGTGAGTGTGTGTAAAATAGATGTTTTGCAAGATAAAAAAAAAACAAGGAGCGCAAAATTTGTAATGCAAGAAACGTCCAGTGCTTTTATTAATGATATATGGAAATGACACATATAAATCCCTCAAACAAAGCCACGGTGTCTCGGGTAAGGCACCGGGCCGTAAAGTTTAAAAATTGTCTGTTACAAATTCGAAACAAAAGTCTATTACTGTGT
Source organism: Vicia faba (assembly GCA_948472305.1). Classification (NCBI taxonomy): domain Eukaryota; kingdom Viridiplantae; phylum Streptophyta; class Magnoliopsida; order Fabales; family Fabaceae; genus Vicia; species Vicia faba. Next base: position 1,633,750,258 of record OX451738.1, on the reverse strand, counting down.
GATAAAAGAAATTGGCACGAAGTCCTTTGCCATCCAGTTGCTTAGTCCGTCGTCGGTAGTCGGGTAAATCCAGCTATTAAACTCAGACTCTTCATCATCGTCTTCAATCATATTCACTTCAGTATTAGTAATACGCAGGGGAGGTCTTCTAATCCGCGCGCGCCGAACAGCCCTTTGAGATTCTACAGTGAAACCCAAACCAAACTTGTCAGTCTTATGTGCAAAGTCAGGGAGTTGGCCCCAATTCGCACACCCACCTTTCTCAATAACAGCCCGGGCATCCTTTAGGGAAGCCATCTTCATTGGAGGATCTTCAATAACAGTTTCAGTTGATGCTAGCGTCTGGGGGACTTCCTCAAAATGTTGACACGGGGTTTCAATGAACTCCCTGTCCATCTCCACATACTGGAAAGAGTTGAGGTGGCTCACCGTGTACTCCTCTTCTCCTCGTACCGTAAAAATTTTCCCCTTCACTGGGTATTTCAGCATCTGGTGGAGCGTAGAAGTTACTGCCCCAGCTTTGTGGATCCACGGGCGACCCATCAAACAAGAATAAGATGGCCGAATGTCCATCACATAGAATATAGACGTGAAAATATGAGAACCAACCTTAACCAGAATATCCACCTCTCCATGTACCATCCTCTTGGACCCGTCAAAGGCCCTAACCACAATGTTACTCGGCTTCAGCACCAACCCTTCACAATCTAACCGGTCTAACACTTTCTTGGGTAAAACGTTCAACGAGGATCCAGTGTCCACCAACACGTGAGCTAGAGTAGTGCCCATGCATTCAATGGAGACATGCAGAGCATCATTGTGATTCTTCCCCTTAGCAGTCAAGTCTGCGTCGGAGAAACCCAACCCATTATCTATTGTCAAACTAGCCACACAATCTTTGAACTGGTCAGCAGATGTCTCTTGCGGCACGTGCGCAGTCTTCTGGAAAGAAATCAGATCCTTAGCATGGGCCTCCGAACATAGCAATAAAGACAACATAGAGATCTTCGACGGGGTTTACCCTAGCTGTTCGACTACATTGTAATCACTTTTCTTGATGATCTTTAAAATTTCCTCTATCTCCTGTCTAGAGGCTTCAACAATAATATTCCTCGGTGCCTCCGTCTGGGCAGGCTCACCGGTGACTCCTTTGCCCCGAGTGTCAGATGACTCGGCGACAGGGGTAAGGATTGGAACATGAACAGGGACAGTAGCAGATGTACTGGAAGGTGTAATAACTACAGGCCTCTAAGTAATTGGTGGGGAGATCTCAGGGGAGAAAAGTCTTCCGCTTCAGGTGAATTTACTAGATCCAACAATATTGCTGACATCAGTATCAGCCTCTTCATCCTTCAAGTCTTGTTTAACCCCGTGATAATACACATCGGCCCCATAATGCCATGGGACAACCATATCGGACGTGTAAGGGATAGGTCCAGGAACAGTAATGATCAATGGAGGAATTCTCGGAACATATGTAATTCTAACAGGCTTTCTCGAGGAAGCCTTGGAAGAATTGGCGAAAATGGTGATTATGGAAACTTCCTCAACAGGAACCAACGGAATAAAGGTTTTCTCGAACAAGATTTCTTTATTATCCATCAGGTGTTGGATACCTAACTTCAAATGATGGCAACCAGTAGGTAGGATGGAACACAGATGGAAACCTTCGCCACAGCCCAGAAATAAACCGGCTAACAGAAGGTTCTTCTTCACAGTTATCAATGGAGTAGCAATGTCTTCTATGGAATTCACAAACGAGTCATCATCTACATCATTCACTTCATGCTTGGGCATAGGAGCAGTCATAACATTAGGCTTTTCTGGCGCTTTAAACTCAATCTCCTTAGCGTCAATCAGATCATGTACTTTATTCTTCAAGGCCCAGCAATTATTGGTATCATGCCCTGGGCTATCAGAGTGATAAGCACAGCGGCCATTTGGATTGTACAGCGGTGATGTGGTGTTGGGATTCTTTGGAGCTTCCCTCGGAATCACCAAGTTAGTCTTCAACAACTACGGTAGAATTTGAGATAAAGTCATGCTGAGCCGAGTAAACTGTCTTTGAGGCCTCTCTGCCCTTGGCTGAGTGTTGCGTTGTGCGGCAACAGTTGGTCTTGAAATAACTACCGCATTAACTGATTGGCGGCGCTCAGGTCGACTTTGGCTCCTAGAGCTGTAAACTGCACTAGACTCCTTCTTGAAAGGCTTCTTCTTTATGCTTGACGAAGCACCTTTCTGTAACTTCCCGCTCTTGATACCGACTTCAACTCTCTCCCCAGTCATGATTAACTCAGTAAAACCTGACGATGAACTTCCGATCAAATGGTTGAAATACGAACCAGACAAGGTCCCCAGAAACATATCCACTAACTCCCTATCAGCCAGTGGGGGTTGTACTCTACCAGCAAGATCTCTCCACTTCTTAGCGTAATCTTTAAAACCTTCGCTCGCACCCATAGACATACCCTGAAGTTGGGTACGCGTGGGAGGGAGGCCGGTATTATATTGGTACTGCTTGTAAAAAGCAGCAGCAAGGTCCTCCCAATTACGGATGTTAGCTCCTTCTAGCTGATAGAACCACTCAAGCTGAGTCCCTGAAAGACTATGTTGAAATAAGTGAACCCAGAGGTTCCTGTCAGCAGTATATGGCTGAATCTTTCTAACATACGAATGGAGGTGTAGCTTTGGGCAGGAGACCCCGTCGTATTTAGCAAAGGCTGGCGCTTTGAACTTGCGGGGAATCACCACCCCAGATGCTAGACCCAAATCACCAAAGTCCAATCCAGGTATCTTCTGGATCTCCATCACACTTAACCGGTCTTCAAGCTGTTTATACATGTCCTCAGCAGGAGGATACTGGTCTTCATCAAAGTCAGTCTCATTGTCTGAAACCACAGGGCTAGGAGCCCTCCTTTCTTCCTGATTCTCTCCCTCTTCAGATGAGTGGGACAGATCAACTTCGTCTCGTAACCTGTTTCCAAACCTGTGACCCATGTTCAGGAGGACCGTCTTCTTCTTCTTCTTCTTATCCTTCAAGATAAGAGTCTTCAGATCTTTCTTCCCTTTGGCCAGGTTCATGAACATTTCCTGGAACTGAGCATTTTGAGCTTGAAGAGCCTTAATAGCTTGATCAGTGGATGTTTCGAAAGACATGATTGCTAAAATAAACAACGAAGAAGATGAGAAACCTGTAAGGGTACCTGCGATGAGGTGCATGGGAATGGAATGCATATGATATGATTTTAAAGACTTTAGGGATTCAAATTCGTAAACCAAAATGAAACACACTTTTATTAGATTAAAAACTTGAAATAATGTTTGACAAATGCCTTTAAGGCGTTACAAAGAGAAAAACTGAAAAGTAAATCAAAACTAGAAATAGCAAAAGACATCAGCGCTCCCATGGTCGTTTTTCGTTGGTGCTGACATAGTCGTTGAGGACCTTCTCGTTCTCCAGCTGCCTTGTAAGCTTTAGGATCTTCCGTTCTTGCTCATGATACTTTTATCTGTAAGTATCCCGTTCTTCTCTCAACTGGATCCACGACCTCTTTAATGCCCCAATGTCAGTAGGCATGTATGGATGGAGGACAGTATGAGGAACCCCTTCTTCGTCAGTACTCTCAACAATTACCGGTAAGACAGCTTTGTACGACATCACTAGCTTTTGGGCACGGGCCCGAACCCACCGGAGATATGGCTCCATCGAAAGAGAAGTATTCGCTCCTAGCTCATGCGGATCAGACCTGTTAACCCTATTCCAAGCTCGTATAAATCTGCGGCGATATCCCTCACTATCCCCTTGGAAGTCAAAGACAATACTCGAAATCAGCAACTCGTGAGGACCATCCTTTCGAGCTCGCCCAAACTGTCGTAAGGCCATACAAGGATTATATGTGATCCCTCCCCTAATTCCAAGTAAAGGAACATTAGGGTATTCTCCGCACCGGTCAATAACAGCTACTTCTTCCATGTCTTTAGTGCTCCAGATGATGTCCGTATGAGCCAGGGACATAATTTTGTAGGCCCAACCCATACCTTCCTTGTTCTTCAAAACAGATTTGGGGAGGTGAGAAATAAACTACCTCGCCAGCAATGGTGCACAACACATAAGGGTTCCCTGTTTCCGAGTAGTACGAGCATAAAGAGCATGCAGAATGTCACCTAAGAGAGTGGGCACCGGATTACGGGACATGAAGATCTTCACTGTGTTCACGTTGACAAAAGAATCTGAATTAGGGAACAGAACCAGGCTATATATGAGAAGTTCCAGGGTATCTTCAAATGCTTGAAAGTCCAAACTATCCTAAAACTGTTGAGCCTGATCAAATAAGAACTTTGCCAGGAAGCCTTTCACCCCGCTCCGAGTCTCCCAATTAGACATTACTTCAGCCTTTGTTAGATGTAGGGTTGTAGCAATATCCTCTGGCCTAAGAGCTATCTCCAAACCTGTAAATGGTGTCTGCTCTAGAATATAAATACCGAGTAAATCAGAGAACTCCTCCAAAGTAGGGACCAACTGATAGTCCGGGAAGGTGAAGCAGTGGTGCAACGGGTCGAAGAACTGGAACAAGACACTCAACATCTGCTCATCCATCTTGGAAGTGACCAAACCAAGGAGGTGACCAAGTCTTCTGACAAAGGAATAAGTATCCGGAACTTTAGAAACCAACTCTCTAAGTTGAGCAGGGATTTGTACGAAGCTGATTCGAATAGTGTTTCTACGCATAGAGGCCATGACCTACAAAACGGAACAAAGATGAATCCCCTCGGTCTTTGAAATGTGTTAGTGTGATGAAATATGCATGCAATGTCATGATGCATGATGTTATGATAGAAACACACCACAAGTATCCACAGATAGCAAACATGGTAAGGGCAAATAAGTCACACAATAGCCCTTAAATTTCAGGCTGGCATGGAGTTTATGTATTACCCTCTTTCAGTTTAGTTAGTTCAACCTGTCCTAGTAATAGTAACCGGGTTCTAGAGGATCTCAATATCACTGACCACCCTCGATCGGTCATAATTCCAGTTTAGCAACCTTTTCTTGCGGCCGAAATCATCGCGAGAGTTTGGTCTCAATGAGTGTAGCATACTGCTACTTTTCTATGGCCAAGTTGGTCAATTATAGGTTCTAAGGTCATTTGGTGCTTAATGACCCCTTAGCAGCCTCATATTCTCCTTGTTCCACCACAAGGTATATCGGTATAAACTAAAGTTCCACACCAACGTAGCTACTGATTCAACCGTATCGGTCTATGCCATGCAATTCCCTCACAGTCTATTGCTACTTACCTAAAAGGTATTCCCCAGATCCGGGTTAGGATCTATAGTAACTCTGATTCAAACCCACAAAGATAAAGCATACAAATTAAGCAATTGAAAACATTATGATGAATTATTCCTAAGGTACACACCACTTATTAATTCCCCAGCAGAGTCGCCAGTTCTGTGATACGGTGGGAAGAACTGACTGTTTTTGGAATGCTGGTTCGCGTTTTGTGTTTGTGTTTGCAAAATTTCGCGGTAAGAAAGAGTCGCCACCAACTTTTATTTTATCCAACAAGGAAAGGAAAAAAGCATAGAAAAATTCCTTTTTCGAGATATTTCCGAGTACGGGGGGTAGATTATATAAAGGGAAGGTATTAGCACCCTTTCTATCCGTAGTTATCTACGGGCTCTTAGGTACTTGGTCATCATTTTCAAAATTGTTTTCTTTGTGCTTGTGGGTTTTGAAAAGTTTTTGTTTTGACTTCGATTTAACTCTTTCTTCTGCCTTCAAGAGTGTAATGAAGTGTTTTTGAAAACTTTGTTTGAAAAGGAGTGTAAGTGTGAAAAAAAAGTTTTGTTTTGGATGAGCAAGTATCTAAGAACTAATCTACCTACTCAAAAAAAAAGAATCTTTCTATGCTAATTTCATTTAGACAATGTTATCCCACTATTAGTGAGTAGGTAGCACCATCGTTGGAGTTTGAGGGTCAATTCGAAAGAGGGACATACGGTCACTAAAGCAATATTAGGACGTCTTAGCGGTAACCCTAATGTCTTAGATTATTTGTTCGAGGCAACAATATCCGAGGCAACCATTTCGAGGAAACTATGATCTTTTAGACAAGAGGGCGACCTCTAAAACAACCTATACTCAATGACTGTTTACAAAGGCAACCAAGTGGGGTGTACCCTAGGAGTGCGCATGTGCGAGTGTTTTGATTTCAGTTATTTTTATCTTTGCACATGTTTAGGGTGATCTAACCGTTTTAAGATTAAACATTCATTCTTGTCATGCAAACCCTATTACCAAACATCTAGCAGTTGTATATTTGCAGAAATTAAAGGTGTGGAATTTAAACTAAATTATTACAAGGCGTCGGGTATTTACATCGCCAAAGACAAACCCTTTGAAATTTAAAAGCGGAAAAATAAATAAATGTCCTAATTAATTATTACAAAACGGGAGTAGATACAATAGTTGAATAAAAAATAAAGTGCGCGATGCGAAATTAGGGTTTTGACCCTTTTAATTAAAGAAAATGTTTTTATTGTTTTTAATATTTTTTAAGAAAAGAAATTAAATCCTAATATTAAACACTAAATGACTTAGTAAATGAATTAATTAATGAAAAATATTAAATGACATACTTTTGGAGTTTTTGTTAATTTAGGAAAGAAAATAAAATAATTAAATTAGGGTTAAAACCTATTAATTCTAATTAATTTTAAATATTTGCAAAATAAATGAAAGTTATCTAAAATTAATATCCTAATTAAATTAATTAATATTTATTAATGAAAAAATAAAGTTCTGAAATTTAATTGGATAGAAAATATTTTTGTGATTTTTTTGATAAAAGAAAATAATTTTTTGGTTAGTATTTAAATTAAATAAGATAAAATAAATAAATGAAATATAGAAAATATAAAAAAGGAGTGAGATGGGCCTGATTTTTGAGGGTGTGCATAGCAATTATTTTGGCCCATTTGTGAGGTCCATTTGACTTTTTTCAATCCAGCGCGCGTGCATTGACTGACCCTTTGATGCACCTTCAATGATAGCCACCAGATCTGGCCATCTGGCGTGTTGGATGGTGAATGTCCATGATGGATCTCCTGTCCACGCTTGTACTGAATTACCTGAAAACAAATATTATAGAGAAAATAGGGGGACCTGGGATTCGAACCCAGGTCCTGAGGCAAATTCCAATGGCTTGTAACCAGCTGGGTTGTTAGTTCTTTTTGTATATATGCTAAGAATCAATTATAATATAAAAAAACATTAGTGGACAAAAAGCAAAAAAAAACGCGCGCTCATTTGAATGGACGAATGGTGGGACGACACGCCTTCATCCCCTTCCTCTGCACCGTGGCTAAAAGTACAAAGATCTATACCCACTGACAACGTCCGTAGCTATACCCCTGTCCACTCTCAAAATTTCGCACATGCCATGTAAATGAATTCTAAGGCCATGGTTGAGGTCGTCTCATCCTCCTGATTGCAACCATGCCCATTATGAAGGCTAATTATTCCTGAAACAAAAAGCCCTAAAACCAAATATGAAACCCTAACAATGGTGGATTTCGTTACAGACCATTAAAATGCAATTGGGTAATGTCAAAAGCTTGCAATTGATTTGTAGATTAAGAATATGCCATCAATTCATATCAACAATGCCTAAATTTCAAAATATGAATTCAAGAACAGGGGTGTAACATGAAGGACTTACAGCGCGTGGGAGGGCTTGAAAACATGGGGTTTTGCTTGCTTTAAGTTCCTGAGATTGCCAGGAAGAGATTGAGACAAGTACCAAGCCTTGAGGACGCCTCTAACCTTTGTTTCGATCTCACACTTTTTTCTTCTTTTTGCAAAATCTGTTCTTGCTCCATGCTTGATCTCCCACCCTGATTTTTATTTGCCTCGCCTCCTTATGTATTGCACAATGCATTAGGGTTGTTTATTCAGTCCAAACCCTCTCCATCAATGATTTTAGTATGGATTTGATTTGCTTTGAACAACTTTCCAAACATGGCTTATTTCCAATCTTTTTGTACCCATAAACTTTGATGCGAATTTGAATGCCTTGCTAGCTGTTATTAGAGCCTGAAACAATCATGAGATTCTTTGTTATCAATATTTTGGATTTTATTTGATTTTATTTGATTTAAATTCAATTAATTCAAATAAAAATCAAAATAAATAATAAAAATAAGATATGGACAGGTGGAAAAGGCTAGAGCACGTGGGCCATGATGCCAACTCAAAACAAGTGAAAAAGAATGGGCCCATTTGGCAAAATTTGAAGTTTTGGGGATAATTGACTTTTGGCAAATTTGCAAAAAAGTCCAACTTCAACAATGCATAACTTCCTCAATTTTGACTCTTTGGAGGTGTTATTAGACTTTTTATAAAGCTTCAGATGTCCTCTAACTAAGAATTTTAGTCTCATCTCATTTTGATATTCCATGCTCATGTATGAAGCTTTGAAAAAAAAGGTGTTTTTGTTGACTTTTCAAAATGACCTATAATGTCCAAATTCATAACTTCTTGTGAGTGCATATTTTGAACTTGGGAGATGAAGATGGATTGTAGGTAATTGCATACTATTCAAAATGAGCTTTGGATGGGTTATTTCTCATAAAGTATGAGAAAGTTATGCTTGGTCAAAGTTGGGTTGACCTTTCCTACAAAACCCTAATTTAGCAACTTTTGAATCTTGATGAATTGTGAGCAATCCTTGCTGAATCATGATAAACCCTTGATCAAATGATGAAATATACTTCAAAATGAGGATGTTGACCAAAAATCTTGAGTTTTGACTTTTTGTAGGTCACAGTTGACTTTTGCCCTAGCACAGTCGATTTTTGGACCTTTGAGCAATTGACTGAGCAAACTTCCTCTGCAAGGCTTGAAACTTGACATGGATGATCTTAAGAACATATTAGTACATCGGTTAGCACTTGGGGCCACTTGTACTCAAGGATCTTGATTCAACATGAAACCCTAGTTTGAGGTAGACTGCCTTAGGAGAGAGCTTGTCTGGCTAACCCTTGGACTATCTTGAGCAACTTGGAGATTTTTCTTGAAATGTTTTGAGAAATATGGGAGGCCAAATTTTGGGGTACAACACCTTCACATTTCCAAAATCCTGTACAAGCAATCTAAATGAAAGGTGATGGTACCAATCAACTCGTCTCATCCTCACGAGCATCATGGTACCAGAATCAAAGCCTAATTTTGCCTATATTGAAAACCCCTAAAACGAGCAAAGAAACCCTAACAATGGCATATTATGATTCCTGCACTGCAAATGCAATTAAGTGGTACCAATAGCTTTCAAACACAATGATGAACAATAATACATAATTAAAACATGCTTATGATGAGTAAATCAGTGAAATCAAAATCAAGTTTTTAGGCAAACCGTGGGAGGCGTAGAGCGCGATTCTGAGAGTTTCAAGACCTGGGAGTGATTGGAATGGCTTCTTGAGATGTCTAGCAAGCGATTGGGATAGCTAGCACGCCTTGAATTGGCCTGGGGAAAGAAATTCGTCCCACACTTTTCTTGGAAATTTTCAAGTTTGTTCTGGTTCTTGGAGGCATGTTGTGCACAAAATTTCTTGTGTGTAGGGTTCCAAAAACTTCAGTATATGTATCGAATCCAATTAGGTTAACAAACTGGGATCCAATCTTGAGAATTCATGAATGGAATATTTGATTTTTAAGCCATATGATATATTTCTATTTTCATGCCAATCATGTTCTTTTTGTACCAATTGCCCTTGATTCGATTTGATCATGCAAGCTCAGGATATCTTGATTGCTAATCTGTAAAAAAAAACAAATCAAATCATATCTTTGATAATTTTCATCATTTATTTGATTTAATTCACTTTTTAATTAATGAAAAATCAAAAAAATTGAAAAATGAAGAAAATAATGTGTGGATAAGTATTTGAGTCGTGGACCACATTATAATTGAAGTGAAAACATAAAAAGTTGGGCCCATTTAGCAAAAAATGCAAATTTGAGCACATTTGACTTTTGGAAATTTTGCAAAAATGGTCAACTTGGCCAATGCATAACTCTCTCAATTTTGACCCTAGAGAGGTGTCCTTGGACTTTTTATAAATATTAGGATGTCCTCTAAGCAACCCTTTTGGTATCATCTCAATTGAGTCTTCCATGTTCATGTATGAAGCTTTGACCCAAAAGGTGTTTTTGTTGACTTTTCAAAAGGACCTATAATGTCAAAATTCATATCTTTTTGTGAGTGTATATTATGAACTTGGGAGATGAAGATGAATTGTAGGTAATTACATGCTATTCAAAATGAGATTTGGATGGGTCATTTCTGATAAAGTATGAGAAAGTTATGCTTGGTCAAAGTTGAGTTGACTTTTCCTACAAAACCCTAATTTAGCAACTTTTGGGTTTTGATGAATTGTGAGCAATCCTTGAGGAATCATGATCAACCCTTGATAAAATGATGAATAATACTTCAAAATGAGGATGTTGACCAAAAATCTTGAAGTTTGACTGTATGTGGGCCACGGTTGACTTTTGACCTAGCATAGTTGATTTTCAGGCATTGAGCAATTGATTGAGAAAACTTCTTCTGCAAGGCTTGAAACTTGACATGGATGATCTTGAGGACATATTAGGACAATGGTGAACATTCGAGTCCTTTGTGGTTCACACATCTTGATGAAGATGGAAACCCTAATTTGAGGTATACTACTTTAGGAGAGAGTTTATCTGGTCAACTCTTGAACTTCCTTGAGCAATATGGGGACCTCACTTGCCATGTGTTGAGAAATATGGGAGGGCAAATTTTTGGTTACAACAATGACAAATTTATGTAACTAACGGTATGTAGATCTTGTCCTTGTAGTAAATGATTCCATGTTTTATCTGAAATACTCCTTGTATTGATGTATCTGAGAGAACATTGTCACTAAAGTTCTTGCCTTCTGAGTCGCTCTTGTAATATTCTCGCAACTGTTATAATAGGAGGGTAACTGCTGATGAGAAGGACAAGAGGACAACTTCGAATTTGATTCGGCTCAGAGCATCCGCAACTTGGTTTGCTTTCCTAGTTTTGTAAAAAGTTTCAAAATCAAAACCTTGCAACTTTGCTGCCCATTTTTGTTCTTCTGGGGTCTGAATAGTTTGGACTAACAAATTCTTTAAGCTTTTATAATCAGTATAGATATGAAAATGTCTACCTATTAAGTATTGACGCCAATTTTTCACAGATTCGGTGATGGTGTACATTTCACAGACGTACGTTGAAGCAACCTGTAATCTGTTGCACAACTTCTTGCTGAAAAAGGCCAAGGGATGATCCTGTTGGGATAAAACAAAACCAACAGTAATTGTTGAAGCACAAGACTGGATTTCCTGTCATTTTTGTTTTCAATGTTGTAAATTTTATCTCAGCAGTTGTAATCCATAAAAATTTAGTGGAACGCAATAAAGCGGTGAGACGAGCAACGAGAGAGGTATAATGATGCACAAACCTACGATAAAAGCCGGTGAGGCCTAAAAAAACCCTGAGTGACGTGAGTGAACGTGGCCTCGACAAGTCTAATATAGCTTCAATTTTTGCCAGATCTGGGGTTATGCCATGACTGGAGATAATATGACCTAGATAATCAACAGTAAGGACAACAAAAATATAGTTCGGTTATTTTGGATAAAATTGGTTAGCAACAAGCAAGTCCAAAATCAACTTTAAGTGATCATCATGTTTAGAAAGTGAGGAACTGTAAATGAAAATATCGTCAAAAAAAAACTAAAATAAACCGTCTTAGGTAAAGGCAAAGCAAGTCATTCATCACCGATTGAAAAGAACTAGGAGCGTTAGTAATGCCGAAAGGCATAACTAAGAACTCGTAGTGTCCGTCAAACGTACGAAAAAATATTTTATGAGTATCCTTTGGAGCCACCTGGATCTGGTGATACCCAGAATGGAGATGAGTCTTAGAAAAAATAGTTGTAGTACCCAGTTCATCAAAAAGTTCATCTATTGTTGGGATGGGAAAAAGATCACAAATTGTGACCGTGTTTAGGGCACGATAGCCGACGTAAAAACGCCAAGAGCCATCTTTTTTGTGTACTAGAAGCACAGGGGAGGAATAAGGATTATGGTTGGGCTTTATAATACCCTCATGAAGCATGTCTTGAATTATAGTTGTCATAGCCTCTTTTTGAATATGGGTATATCGGTAGGGTTTAACGTTAATTGGGGAGGGGGGGGGGGGGTTGGCAAAAGGGGAATATGGTGGTCATGAGGGCGAGATGGGGGTAGGCCTTAGGGGGGCTTAAAAATGGTCTCATAGGATGATAAAATGGTTTTCATCTGGCTCGGAGTTAAGGGTGGTAGGGAACTTAGAAGAGAGTTATGGGTAGGTGATGAGGGTAAATGAGGCTCATGGAAGGGTTGATAAATAAGTAGGTGGATGGAGGCAATTGAATTTATGTGTATTAAGTGACAAAATTGATTGTAGGAAGATGGGGATGGAATGGATTTAGGGTCACCTTTGAGATTTATCTCAATCTGGTTATAATTGAAAGAGATCTTAGGGATTGAAAAATCAGCAAAAAGGGGTCCAAGGGTTCTTAACCATTCCATGTCAAGAAAGACATATGCCCCTTCAATAGAAAGTAAATGGAACAGAATTAGGAATACGTTTTTTTAAAGGGTAATGGGGACCTATGGGAAAAGTCCGAAACATGAGAGTTTGGAACCGTTGCCAACCATAACTGATAAATTGGGAATTATGGCAGTGGGATGTTTTAAGTCATGAGCAATACGAGGCTGTAAGATGTTATGTGTGCTGCCGGTATCTATGAGCACTGTAACCAGTAGACCATTAATTAGTCCTTTGAACTTTAGAGTCTTAAGGGAAAAGTTTCCACTAACAGATTGAGGAGAAAGTTGAAATTAAGTGTCTTGTAGCTCTTATGATGGGGAATCAAGAATCTCATCTCCAAATACGGAGGAATCAAGCTGGACAGAATCGTCATCATCAATCATCAACAATATAAATTTTTGTGCCGTACATTTGTGGCTCGGAATGAATTTGTCATCACAATTAAAAGACAAACCTTGTGCGCGACGCTCTAGAAGTTGGACATTTGAAAGGCGTCGGATTGGAAATTTAGAGGGTTGTTGTTTGGGCCTGAGGTAGTGGCAAGGGGTGGTAGTTATTGGTTTGAGGTTTTCGGAATATGGTGGTAGGGTAGGTGTAGAGGGGTTAGAGTGGGAAAACTTTGGGGGAAAACTTTGAAATTTAGGTTTTGAATCCTATATTTTTTATTCAATTATATTGGCAATCCCAATGGCTTGGGAAATGGAAACATGTTTGTGAATAGAAATTTCATTTTGAATAGCAGGTGCCAAACCTGAAATGAAACAATTTAGGATAGCTTCATGAGATAACCCCACAACTTGATTACCTAGTTTCTCAAATGCAACTTGATATTCCACAACTAATCCCGTTTGCTTTAGTTTAAACAGTTCTGCTTGGTGATTAGCATATGTTGATGGACCAAAACATAAATCCAAAGTTGTAGTAAAAGAGTCCCAATCTAACAAAAGTTGATTTTGATGCATCCATTTAAACCAACATAATGCTTCTCCTATCATGTAAAAAGACATCATTGAAAATCTATTTTCTGGTGGTAATTGGTAGAAATTAAAAAATTGTTCAGCTTGGAATAACCACTCTAAAGGGTTTGAACCATCAAATAGGTTAAGTTCCAATTTAGGAGTATGGAAATAGGGAAAAGGAGTAGTTTGAGGGACCTGTTTGTATGGAGGTTGTTGTGAAAATTGATAGTTAAAATTCTGGTTTGGTGTGTATCCAATTGGAAAGTAGGGTGGCAGATAGGTTTGTTGGGTGGTAATGGTTTGTGAGAGATGGTTGTATGTTGTGAACGACGCTGGGGAAATAATGGTAGCTCTAGGGATTAAGGAGACAGTGGTATGTAATGGTGATTGGGAATAAATGGGGGTAGTTCGAGTTAGGGTTTGTGAATGTGTAACGACATGGGAAACTACTGTAGTATTCATGGGAACAGTATTTTTTTATACCTGATGATGATGTTGTGGCTTGCATGGCGGCAAGTTGCTGCTCTTTTTTGGTGAACTAGCTTGGTCAAAATCGACATAAGCGAGTCATAACGATTGTCAGCCACATTTTTCTCGTTCTCCATTTGCGTGTTAAGCTATCCAGTCGTTTGTTGCAGATCGACATCAGCTGAGTTGAAATGTTCATCAAGTTGTTGTTGGTTTTCCTGTAAAGCGTTGTTGAGGTGTAGCTGAGTTGTGTGAATAGCTTCTTCTATGATTTCTTTAGAAGAAGGATTAGAAGGTTTGGCAGGGGCCGTGAAGATAAAAAATAATGAAAGCACCAATTGATAAATTGGTTAGAGCATTTGTTTTCCAGATCTAGGTTTAATCCATTAGATAAGCATAAAACAAGAAGATGAAATAAAAATGCAACGAAAGAAACATAGTAATTATTTTCTGCTTTAGAATAACAACATAAAGATGTTTAAATACAAGACATTAATAAAACCCTAGGACATGAAATGGGCCTAGCCCAACAATAAAACATAACAAAAAATACTTAACTATATTTATTTGGGCACATAATCCTTAAATCGGTTGGGTCTTGTTGTGATTCGGTTGGGCCTATTAACAGTATGATTGTAGGTTTGTAAAAGTTTCAAGATACTATGGAGTGTGATATTCATTTAGAACTGAAATTTGATGGAGAGTTATTATACATTGTAGGTTTGTAAAAATTGTAAGTTTTAGGTTTGGAAAAATTGACTAATATCTAAAAGTATTGTTTTTTTTTTAACCAAAAAGATGTATATTAATTCAAAAGGAGAGGAATAACCAAGGCAATCTCAACAGATTCAGCCAGCTAAAGCTACAAAAAAGCTAAATCAGTAATCTAGCAATATTGGGCCTAATCTTCCTATTTCCCCAGCATCTATACACTATACAATCAATAATTCTTTCTACTGAGTTATATTTATAAGTAGTATAAAAAATAGTAGCATTCCTGCGAAGCCATGTTTCATGAATAGCTTCTGTGAACTCTGTTTTGAGCACAGTTGCCCGTCAGCCCTTGCCTTTGGTGCTAGCCAGAACCCACTTCAACTCGTTCTCCCATATAAAGGGTTTATGGTTAACCCCCAACCAAGTTAGAATTGCCATCCAAACAGTAATGGTGTTAGGGCAGCTAAAGAAAATATGGTTAGCATTTTCTTCCTCCACGCCGCACAACCTACATAAGCTATCCTGAGCAATACCAAAACGCATCAATCTATCTTTAGTGGGGAGCTTTCCTTGACACAACATCCAGGTGGTAAATTTAGCCTTTGGCCTAGCGTAATTATACAGAAATAACTTACTCCAAGTACTTCTACTCATGTCATCAATAAGCAAGGAATAAACTTCTTTCATGGAATACTTATGATGATGAAGCATATGGTCCCATTGGTGTTGAATTTGAGTAACCTTACTTCTAAGGTGCACGATGTTCCTAGTGGTCCACGTCCAGCTTTGCCCCACAGTAGCTTCCATGACGTCTCTATTTTTCAGATATACCTTATGAATCCATTTTACCCACATGCTGTCACTTTTATTGCTGATATTCCATAGGCACTTTAGTAAGGCAGCTTGGTTCCAAACAATTAGGTTCTTGATACCTAAACCACCTTGCTTCCTAGGCTTGCACATATTCTTCCAAGCAACAAAGCTTTTGTTACTAGCATCGTTCCTGGCTGTCCAAATAAACGTTCTACAGATAGTATCAATCTTCCTAAGCACACTTTTAGGAAGGGGAAAGTTTAGCATCCAGTACTGAGATATTGAGCAGATGATGCTGTTCACGAGTTGGATTCGACCAGCATAGCTTAGCAGTTTCGTAGCCCAGTGACGGATACGCCCCGTGATTTTCTCAATAAGAGGAAGGTAGTTCTGCACACTGAGTTTTTTGCTGCTAAGAGGAACCCCTAAGTAGCGAATCGGGAATATACCTTCTACAAACCCTACTGCAGTATTGATATTGTTTCTCTCAGTCTGCTCCACACTACCGAAGAAAATGTTGCATTTCCTTGGGTTACAAATTAGGCCAGTGGAGAGGGAAAAATTCCTGAAAACTGTCATGAGAATATCCACTGAAACAGCATCACCTCTGCAGAAAAGAAGAATGTCGTCTGCAAAAGCGAGGTTTGTCAGTGCCAACTGCTCACATTTAGCATGATGGTTAAAATCAGGATTACGCTGCATCTTCACCAAGCATCTATCAAGATACTCAATCATGATCACGAATAGGAGCGGGGACATTGGGTCGCCCTGTCTGATACCTCTCTTTGCCTGCAGAAAATTAGAAAGGTTGCCATTTATATTGAAGGTATAAGAAACAGTTGAGATCAGGGTGAGGGTCCATTGGACAAATCTGGTTGGAAAGCCCAATTCCCTCAGAATTCTGTCTAAAGCCCCCCAATCAACCATGTCATATGCCTTCTGTAGGTCAATTTGAATCATGCATCTAGGAGTACCATGCTTCCTATCATAACCTTTGACAAGTTCAGTAGCTAGGTGGATGTGGTTGTGGATGTCTTGACCTGAGATAAAAGCTGCCTGATTCTGATTAATAATGGAAGGCAAGACCGTTTTCAGTCTGGTAGTAAGAATCTTCGAGATGATTTTGAGAAAAACATTGCAACCAGAAATGGGCCTATAGTCCTTAATCCCTATAGCTCTGTCTCCTTTAGGGAGGAGGGTTACCAGGGTTCTGTTAAACTTGCTAAAGATTTTACCTGTTCTGAAGAACTCTTCAACAGCTGTAATAACATCCCTCTGTAGAATATCCCAACAACTTTTGAAAAACTTGGCCGTAAACCCGTCAGGGCCTGGGGACTTGTTGTCTCCAATACTCTTCAAGGCATTTTCGATCTCCTTGGCAGACACACAGTTGACTAGGTTGCTTTTTTGGTTATCCTGAACCTGCCTTCCCATTCTCATTGCTTCTACATCTATATGCTTGTATGGTTAGGGGTCTTACCCAACAGATGAAGGTAAAAATGCATAACCTCTTTCTCAATATTTTCCTGCCCTGTTATGACTTCCCCACTATCTTGCTGCAGGAATTTAATGTAGTTCCTTTTCTGCCTGGCTTTAGTAAGCGCGAAGTAGAATTTGTTATTACCATCACCCTTTTTTATCCAGTCAATTTTTGCCCTTTGGATCAGTCTATTCTCTTCATGGTCATGAAGATTAATGATATCTTCAGTAAAAGTTTTGATCTGCTCTATCAAGTTACCATCTTGCCTGTTATTTTTGAGCTCATTTTGGGCTTTATGTAACTTCTCCCTTGCAACCATCAGCCTCTTCTTTAAGTTCCCTGTCTGCTTACTAAAGTTCTTGATATCAGCCTTAAGTCTATGAAGCTTGTACCATAGAACCTGCATAGGGTCCCCACAGGCAGGAATATCCCAGGAATTTTTGACCATCTCTTTGAAACCATTGATGTCAATGAGATAATTATTGAATTTAAAGTGATTACCTCTTTTGAACTCAGCAGGCCCACTGATAGAAAGCAGGGAGTGGTCAGAAACATTAGGAGGCAAGATACTCAGCACATGTTCAGGGAAGAGTTGGAACCAATCAGGATTGCAGATTGCCCTGTCAATCCTGGAGTAAATAGTACCAGAGGCATGTTTATTTGACCAAGTGTAGTGGTCCCCCACACTATCCATTTCATACAAATCAGTTTTCCTCATCATGCTAGCAATATCAATGTATTCATAATCACTCACCATTTTTCCACCAATTTTGTCCCTAGATGTAACCACATTGTTGAAATCTCCAATGGCACACCAAGGGCCAACTTGATTCATGTGGATGTTTTCCATCTTCCTCCAAAGAATTCTTCTCATGTCCAATTTATTGTGGGCATAGATTGCAGTAAGCCAGTAGAGAAACTCGCCTGTGACTGTGTAGATACCACAGTGAATATGTTGACTAGACATGCTGCACAACTTCAGATCAACCTTTGTGTCATCCCAAAGAATCCAGATTCGACCGTTAGGGTGGGCAGAGTAGTTATCAATGAAGGATCTGTTCATATTTAGCTTATCTCTGATTATCTTGGCCTTTATATCTTTCACTCTAGTTTCAAGAAAAATGCTAATAGTTGGTTGAAGATGTAAGAGAAGGGAGCTTATCTCTTTTATCTTCCCCAGCTTGTTGAGCCCCCTAACATTCCAGGAGACTAACATGGTCCTCTATCTAATATTAGAGGCTCATTCAAATCCCCTAGTACCCCATAGCCATTCTCACAAGGTATAGCTTTTGGAACTTCAGTATAATCTTTCATGTGAATTCTGCTTTTCCCCTGTTTGTTTTGAGATGTCCAACTCCCTTCCCCTTTTGAACCTGGAGCCACGCCCTGATTCCTGCTAACAGATAAAACCCCTTTGGGAGTAGACACTATTGCAGTAGTCATTTCTTCCTCAGGAAGTTGCAGGGCCTGGTTGGCGATTATTTCCTCCTTTTGAGCTGCTGCTGCTGGTTGCCTCTTCTTTGGTCTCCACTCATTTTGCCTAGCTCTGAGTTCACAGTTGTGACCCACTGTTTGGCATTTTTCACAGAATTTCGGCCTCCATTCATATTCAATCTTTTGGATAACCGTGGTGCCCTCCTTTTCCTTTATACTGATTTCCTCTAACAATTTCTGGGTATTATCGACCTCAATTAGGACTCTATCATATGATACCTGCAGTTTGCTAGCAGTACACTCATTTGTCACCAGTGGTACGCTAATAGCACTAGCAAGTTTGCTCAGATTAGACTTACCCCTGAGGTGGAGGGGCAGCAGGGGGAATTTCACCCAGATTGGGATGGTTCTCATCATATCTTTCTTTAGATTGAAACCCTTTCTCCACTCTTTCAGGACCATTGGCATTCCTCTATAGGTGTAAGGCCCTTTCATTAGAACAGTTTCCATCGCGTCTTTGGTACTAAAGAGGAGTATGAAATACCCTTCTTCATGGTAGAGGATGTTAGGAAGTTGAACGAAGTTCCAGGTCTTTGTCATGAAGTTCTTAACCGAATGCATACTCAGGTCGTCCCCCAAAACGTACATGATAAGCGAATTTTCCCAGTATTGGGCCTCGTGGTTTGCATCATCCTCATCGATTTCAATTTCCATTCTTCCATCAATTATTGTAGGAGGAATATACTTCATTTCCAAACCCTTGGCTTTATTCCTATTTTCTGATAACACATCAACCCATAGCTTTCGAAATGGGGTTTCTGGATTCGTCTTTGTTGTGGTGTCTGCAGAGCTACCTTCTTCTTCTTGAACATCCGTAGTTGTCTCAGCTTCCATCTCAGCTTGTGGCCTAACTTCCAGCGTCAGAGGAGGAGGTGAAGGGTTTGCCGGCGGTACCAAAATTTTTGGCGGCCGCCCCCAGTTTCTCTTCGTCGTCTTCGTCGCCATAGAATTGAAAAAAATGATTTTATTCAAATATGTAGTTTTAAAATTAACTCATATGAATTCAACTGAGTTTTGTTAACTCATCTAGATTCACAAGTAGATGTGAACGTATTGAGATACTAGCGGTAGACTGATCATTTTAATGTCCATCTTTTAACTATTTTTTTTGTTGCTGTTATATATAATTGAAGTTATAAAAATGGTTGTACTAGTACGATTTATTATAAATACGAATAAATAAAAGTTAATTGTGAAAAACATGTAATGTGAATTTTGGTTCATTATACTATTTAAGTCAAAATAGATTGAATTTTGGTTAAATTATATTAATTTATATATATATATATATATATATATATATATATATATATATATATATATATATATATATATATATATATATATATATATATATATATATATATAACTTTACATATCAAAATTAGATGCATGTCATTTGAATCCAGACGAGAGCTATGAGATATCAAGAATTTGTTACTAGTTTTTATTAACATCGAAACTGGAAATATAACCATCCATATCTCATTTTAAATTGGAAAAATTTATCTAAGATTACCAAAATATCCTTGTATAAATATAAGTGAAAATTTGTCATTTTTTCCCTCTTTTCTTTTCATTTTCAAGACCTCAGGTGCATATAAAAGAAGTTAAAATAGAATTTGAGGAAATTGGCATACCAAAAGTCACTACTGTTTGATCACTGAAAACCCTAGATCTCGTTTTCTGTTGTTCTTTAGAAAAACCCAAAACTCTAGTGTTCGATCACTGTTTGTGATTGTTCTGAAATGGATGTTGACATAGGAGATTTTCCCCCAATTCATCTTCTAAAGAAGCGAAAACGTGTATGCATGCAATCTTCTCCTACATGCTCTTACTATTTACTTTTTATTCTCAAACATAATCATTCTATTGCCGACGTCATTGACATTGGCGATGATGATCACTCTCATGATTCACTCATAATTGATGATGACGATGATTTAGTGATAATCGGTGAAAATGTCGATAAAAGTAGCAAGGAGGAGACAATTGAAACCATTAATCAAGCTGCAGTTTGTGTAAGTTTAAGATGATATTTGTCATATCACAATAGTAAATCGATGTTATCTTTTCTAACTTGTCAATATTTTGCTCTAAATACTTTTCAGCCCGATGTTGATTATGACCACTCTTTTGGAATGAAGTCTTCTCATAGTAAGCTTTAATGTCTTCAGCTATGTGTTCGTCCACATAATCGTCTTCGCCTTCCTCCCTTATTGTGAGCGTCGTCGCCTTCAATTTACAAGATTCGTCTTTGTCATTGCAGCTTTCACAGTTGAGTGGACCCCTTCTAAAAACTAACCCTAACTTTTACAAGGAAGTAGTTGAAATGTTACATATAATCAACAACAATTAAAAATAATCAAAATACCATGTGTTAATATGCCTTATCCAAGTGGACAAAAATAGAATAAAATGCAGAATCTTTGAAGACATGTGGCATTTGGGAGAATGTTGAGAGAATCTAGATAAGATAAATGAGAGATTAAAAAAAAAACTATGAGAGTTAAAAACAAAATTCACTAATATTACAGGGGATTGTATATTTAATCCTTTATTTAATGACTATATATATATATTATATATATATATATATATATATATATATATATATATATATATATATATATATATATATATATATATATATATATATATATATATATATATATATATATATATATATATATATATATATATTCTATAATTATTTATGTTTAGTTGGAGAGGAGTTAAATTCTATATGTTTTAAATTAAATCTCTAATGAGTACACAAACTAAATGTTTAGTATATTAAATAAAATCAATAATTTAATGATATATATATATATATATATATATATATATATATATATATATATATATATATATATATATATATATATATATATATATATATATATATATATATATATATATATATATATATATATATATATATATATATATATATATATATATATATATATATATATATATATATATATATATATATATATATATATATATATATATATATATATATATATATATATATATATATATATATATCACTCTGAAGCGAATCCGGTAAGGTCACAACTATATAGGATGTTTGAAGGGGTTTTGAGGAGAAGGATGGAGGGCATAATTGTTGGGGACCTCCAAGGTGTCATTTCTCTTTGTGCTCTTCATTGGTTTAGGCCGCAGAGAGAGATATTGGATAGTTTATGGGATTCGAGTGGCACGATCATGAAATGTGTGCATCAAAGATGATGGTTTTACTGATCCCTCTAGTATAATCCTTGATCTATTGATTATTAAGTAGCTTCAAAATGCTTGTGACCGTTCATAAATATTGTTATGCCTTCATTAATCATGTGTAATCGACTATGTCAATGGCTTGTAATGGTTTATGACCATTGACCTTTCTACTACTACTTTTTAAATACTACTCGACTCATAGAATTATGATATATATATATATATATTATATATATATATATATATATATATATATATATATATATATATATATATATGAAAAAGGATATATTTACTTTAAGAGTAGCTCCAAATCTTATCCATTTATTTAAATTTAATTCAACGGTCTAAATTAAATGTTTATTTGAGATTACTGCTATCTTTCTTCATTTCATTCTGTGAAAATTTCTTCCTAAAATAGATAGTAGAAAACATTTCAATTACTTTTATTAGTTTCTATATTAAAAGTTGTTTTTGTCGATTTTTCTATAATATGTAATAAAATTTTAAATTGTTTTATAATATGTAATAAAATATTAAAAATTGTTTTCTCAATTTTAATTTTAATTTTTTTATGAAAATAACCACTCATTGATCTCTTTAAAGATAGCCTTTATGTTATTAAAATTAAAAAAAAAATTAAAATTATAGAAAAAATTACAACTCTTTCAAATTTAAAATTATAAAAAAAATTCCACCAAAGAAGTTGGAGAATCAAAACTTTTTCCTGTTTATTTTGAATTACATATTACATTTTCTATCGATTTAAAAAGAAACATTATTTTATACTTTACAAAGAAAATTTTCTATCAATTTAAAGTATAATATATCACTTTAAATTATATATTATATTTTTTGTATACCAATTTTAATTTTAATTATATTTATATTTGTTAACATTAAACTTTAATTAAATCGGACAATTTTTATTCTACAACTTGTTTTGCGACATTTTAAAATTTTAATTACTACCATTGTTTCTTATTTTTTATTTATTTTTTATTTCAAAACATTATATTTTGTTTTTCAAAATATGATTTTATTTTATTTTTCGATACTTATGAATTTTTTTATTTTAATAATCTTAATATATGATTAAAGAGGTTGAATGAATGGTTCAATTTATAAAAAAAAGTAGAACAAATCAATATTCTTTAGTTTAGGGATTAAGATTTCCTATAATTAAAATTAAAATTATATGATACCATATAAAATATCTAAAAAATACTCTTTTTATATAGGAAATAATAAAAGTAATTAAAATATTTTTAACAATCTATTTTAGGAAGACAATGTGATAGAATTAAATGAGAAAAAGTATCAATAATCTCAATAGAATATTTAACTTAGACCGTAAATGGATAAGATTTGGAATAACTCTTTTGAATTATTCATGAAATATATATATATATATATATATATATTTATATATATATATATATATATATATATATATATATATATATATATATATATATATATATATTATATATATATATATATATATATATATATATATATATATATATATATATATATATATATATATATATATATACACGGATTTTTCATAGACTAAAATATTTTGTATTCCCATATTTGTTTTAAAGTTTTTCAAAATTATATTTAAGAATTTTTTATTTTTAGAAATTCATTTTACACATAATTTTATCATTTTTATTTCCATGTTATAGAATGGAAATCTTACATTCCAATAAATAAAAATAACCATCCATAACTTTTCACTCACAGATATTTTAACTCATTTATTTTATATTTTAAATTTTAAATTAATATATTTTATAAATATTCTATACAAATTAAATTTTTTTCGCCAAACACAGATGAAAATAAAATTTCCAAAAATAATATTCTAAGAAAAAACATTCTCAGGATTATTCTTTTAATCCTTAAAATAAACAGACCCTAGGTAATAATTTCATATTCTTCAAAAATTTTAATAAATAGATATATATAGGTGATAAATAAAATATAGGTATATGTTACCGTCATGTATATTTAGTAAAATAAATAATATCAAAATTTCTCAACAATAAAAAAATTTAGAATATGATATTTTTTTGTAAAAAATATAAAGATGTTTAAAAAAACATTATACGAGAGAACATGGAAAAATTAAAATTGATGTTTGATTTAAAATTGCATAGCATATAAAATAATATTTTGGTAAGATTCTATTTTTATAAAAGTTTTAAATATTAAGAATAATAAAAAAGATTCTATAAAATACTCTTTATATAAAATTATTAAATTTTAAACGTTAATTAAATCTGATGATTGATATCAATAGTTCTCATTTCTCATAAAAGATATTAATTATTACCATATATATATATATATATATATATATATATATATATATATATATATATATATATATATATATATATATATATATATATATATATATATATATATATATATATATATATATATATATATATATATATATATATATATATATATATATATATATATATATATATATATATATATATATATATATATATATATATATATTCTCAATTTTTAAATCATTAAATCATTGAT
The DNA here is from genome assembly GCA_948472305.1 of Vicia faba. Classification (NCBI taxonomy): domain Eukaryota; kingdom Viridiplantae; phylum Streptophyta; class Magnoliopsida; order Fabales; family Fabaceae; genus Vicia; species Vicia faba. The sequence continues at coordinate 1,633,725,859 of OX451738.1, read as the reverse complement.
TTAATTTAATGTACTCAAAATTTATTTTGTCTATCCATTTGAGATTTAATTTAAAACATATACAGATTTAATTATTCTCCATTTAGAGATTTAATTATTTATTTAATTAATAGTTTATTATTTATATATGTTTTTATGTATATTGATTCCTTCACCATTTATAAATTATTAAATTGTCGCTTTAATTTAATTTACTCAAAAAATATTTTTTTCTTATTATAAATTTAATTTAAAAGAAAAGGGATAGTACATTGACGGTAAAATATTTTTATAATGTCATGAAAACTATCTAAAGCATCAAATTACACTTTAAATTTTAAAATACTTTTATGATTTGATACTTTAAAATATTCTGATTTGATAGAACACTATCATTAAACTCTTAATTTAAAACATTTAGAGATTTAAAAATTATTCATTTTAATATGATTTTTTTAATCATATTTCACAATTGAGACATTATTTAAAAATAAATATATTATCAATTTAAAATTTAAAAAAATGTGAGAAAAATATCAAAAATCTTTCAATTAGAAATCAGAAAATAATTAGTTGAGTGAATAAGCTAATAATATTCGTTTCTACCAAAGAAATGAAAAATAGTGAATCATGACATAAATACTATGGTATAATATTATATTATGAATGAGTTAGTTTTATGAAGAATTTTGAAATATTTATTGAATTCAATACTTATTTATAGTATCATTGCAATTGCTGCATGCACCGTTCTTTGAGTTCAAACACTAAACCTTATTCTTTGATCACCGAAAATCCTAGACCTCTCTAGTTTGTGATTGCTCTGAAATGGATGTTGACATAGTGGAGATTTCTCCCCCAATTCATCTTTTAAAGACACCATTAATCAAACTACAGTTTGTGTAAGTTTAAGATGATATTTGTCATCTCAATACTAAATCGATGTTATCTTTTTTAACTTGTCAATATTTTGTTCTAAATACTTTTCAACCTAATGTTGATTATGACCACTCTTCGTAAGAAGAAATTGGTTACATCAAAACCTCTCGGCCACCGAGCTCATGATATTATGGGACCATGCAAAGCATACAAGGAAGGCGCTCAAGTGGGTTCTTTGGTCAAAAGTGGCTTTCATGATGTTGATGAGGATAGCAAAAGTTGCTCAGAGGTGTTTAAGAATTCTTTACGCGAACCAATGGAACAACTTGTCGGACAGTTTGACAGAATTGGTGCCAAGTACTGAAAAATTCCATTGCTGCAAAACAACATTTCTATGAATTCCCAAATTTGAAGCTGGTGTTGAACACACATTTTTTGTAGGGTAGGAGCCAACTTCAAACTAATTTGTATCAACCTCATTTAAACAATATTGAGCCATATTACAAAAAATAACAATAATAATATTAATGACATTCTAAAAATCATAATTATGATTATTGATTCTCAGCCTCCATTTGAAAGTCTTGATTGATCTCGCAATAACTAATCAGACTATCTCACTAATATTTTTATCATTTTAAGGTGTAAACATTAATACTTAGAGAAATTAGAATAATTCATAAAATAATTAGCACAACTATCTCACTAATAAATGAGAGTGAGAAAATATATTGATCTTGCAGGACCTTGTGCAAGTCAACTGATATCTTAATAATATTCATAGGGTCTCTCCTCAATATGACCTTGATGTATTCTCCATTAGGGTTTTGTCGCTCAGACCTTTTTCCTGCCTTCAAAGGCAACATTTATTTGACGTCCACGACGAACTCCTCGTTGGGCTCTTGTGGTCCTACCTTTTTCCTTGCCTCCAAAACAACATTTCTTTGTCATGCTGTTCAACTTCAAGGGGTTGCTTTTCTAGTCAGATGTTTAGTTCAATTAGTTTCTTCTCAACAATCTTTAATTCATTATTTGGTTGATACTTTTCCTGCAAGACCAATAACTTGACCATGATGATTCTTCTTTGTTCGCTCACTTCAAACGTGATTGGAAGCTATACATATCCGAAGGTTTGGTGTGTAAGTAGTCAAACCTATTGGAAACTTACCAAAGTCTATGATGAATTTCTATCACAGTGACAATTTAATTATGAGACAAACAAAGAAAGAAGACAAGACAAATAATTTCTACAATTTTCTCTCTGCTCACAAACTATGAAAACTTTCTTTATTCATTTTGAAACTGCAAAATACTGTGAATGACTTGCTTGACTTGCTTACAAAAAATATGGGTTACTCTATCTATTTATAACTGAGCTTGCACCCTAAGCTCAAAGCCCAAAATATCTATTTTGTTACTAAATCAAATATAATCTATTTTATACTTAAATCAAATCTATTTAAATCTAAAACAAATCTAATTTTTTTGACTATTATTTTGAAACACTGAATTACAATTTAACACACCACCTAATTCATTGTGTCTAAACTATCTATGTTCATCATGGCTCTTAGTCTTCTGAATACTTTGACTTGCACTCCCTTTGTCATGATATCTGCAATGTGATTCTCAGTTCTGCAGTGTTCCAAATTCATCTTCCCATCTGCTACCTACTCTCGAAGATAATGGAACCTCATTTTGATGTGCTTACATAGACCATGTGCTATTGGGTTCTTCACAAGATTGATAGCTGACATGCTATCGATCTTCATGGTAATTGCTCCATGATCTTTCCCTGTTATCTCTTCGATCAAGTTCACCATCCAAGTTGCTTAACATGCACAAAGAGAAGCAGCTACGTATTCTGCTTCGCATGATGAAAATGTCACTACTAGTTCCTTTCTTGAATTCCAAGCAACTGGTGCACCACCTAGCATAAACACATATCCTACTGTTGACTTTCGATCTTCAACATCATTACACTAACTCGAATCAGTGTATCCCACTAACTTCTATTCTTTTCCTTTATCAGCTGTGTTGTACCCCAAAATTTTCCCTCCCATATTTCTCAAAACATTGCAAGAAAAATCTCCAAGTGGCTCAAGGATTGACTAGACAAGCTATCTCCTAAGACAGTCTACCCCAAATTATAGTTTTGTGTTGCATCAATATCTTTGAGTCCAAATAACCTCAAGTACTCCCTAATGTCCTAATATGTTCTCAAGATCATCCATGTCAAATTTCAAGCCTTGTAGAGGAAGTTTGCTCAGTCAATTGCTCAAAAGGTCCAAAAATCGGCTGTGCTAGGGCAAAATTCAACTGTGACCCAAATACAGTCAAACTTCAAGATTTTTTGTCAACATTCTCATTTTGAAGGATATTTCATCATTTGATCAAGGATTGATCATGATTCATTAAGGATTGCTCAAAATTCATCAAGATTCAAAATCTGCTAAATTAGGATTTTGTAGAAAAAGTTAACTCAACTTTGACCAAGCATAACTTTCTCATACTTTATGAGAAATTACCCATCCAAATCTAATTTTGAAGAGGATTCAATTTCCTACAATCCATATTCATACACCAAGATCAAAAAATGCACTCACAAGAAGTTATGAATTTGGACATTATAGGTCATTTTTGAAAGTCAACAAAAACATCTTTTTTGTCAAAGCTTATAACTTGAGCATGGAATATCAAAATGAGATGAGACAAACAATTTTGGTTATAGAACATCTCAAGCTTTCTAGAAAGTCCAAGAACATCTCCAAAAGTTCAAAATTGAAGAAGTTATGCATTGTTGAAGTTGGACTTTTTTTGCAAAATTGCCAAAAGTCAACTATTCCCAAAACTTCAAATTTTGCCAAATGGGCCCATTATTTTCCACTTGATTTGACTTTGCATCATTTCCCATGTGCCATAGCTTCAGCCATGTGCCTATATCTCATTTTTATTATTTAATTTGATTTTTATTTGAATTTATTCATTTTAAATCAAATAAAATCATATAAAATCCAAGGCATTGATAACTCATGATTTTTTGGTTGCTTTAGGCTTTGAATACAGCTATTATGTGAATCAAATTCGTATCAAAGATATTGGTTACAAGAAGATATGATTTAGGTCAAGTTTGGAAAGGTTTTCATGGAGAATCAAATCAAATATCCAAACATCAATATGGAGAGATTTGAACCAAGTTTATTGACCTAATGCACTGAGTAATACATAAGCAAGCAGGGCCCAAGAAAGTAAGGGTTGGCAAGCACTTGTAGAGGCAGAACCACTTTGCAAAAATTCACAAAAAAAGTTGGAGATCAAAATCCAGGTTAGAGGCAGTTTCAGGACGCGAGAGTTATCTCAATCGATTCCTGGCCATTCACACAAGCTAACTGGATCCAAACCAAGCATTACCAGGTCCTCAAACGCACTGTATGTCTCACGGAATTCACCCCGGTTCTTGATTTCGATTTGAATTATTCTGGCACCTATTAAACAAACTAATGGCATATTTGTGATCACAAGAACATTTGCAAGCTTTTCATAATATTCAATTGCATTTATCTGGCTTATATGGAGAACCACCATAGTTAGGGTTCTTGGAGTTTTTTTTGGGCTTTCTGTTTCAGGTACAATTAACCCATAAGAAGAACATGGTTGTGATCAGAAGGTCATGACGAATTAAACCATGTTCTTGGAATGTATTTATATGGCCTGAGGGAGATTTTAGAACAAGGCTGCGCTTTTAGCTGCGGATTCAAATCCGCGGGTAACGTTACAATATTGGGAGGACAGGAACGAAGAGTTGTCACTCGCCCATTGGACCATTCAAACGAAATGCACATTTTTTTGTTTTGCTGGCAATTGTTTTGTTTTGATATATTATTATTAGTATATGTTATATTAACAATTGAAGCAGTTTGGCGTAGTGGTAGACAGAGCGTATGTATTCCCTTCAGGACCTGGGTTCGAATCCCAGGTCCCCCACTTTCTCAATGATTTTTGTTTTCAGGTATTCCAGTGCATACGCTAGCTTGCAACCTACCATGCTCCCTCACTATCCAAGCGCCAGATGGCCAAAGGGCCAGATCTGGTGGCCAAGCGTTGAAGGTCCACCAAAGTGCTGGTCAATGCGTGTGTACCAGATCCAAAAAGTCAAAAGGGCCAGCTTCTATTGGGCCTACAAAATTGCTCCATGCACCTCCTAATCAGGCCCAACTCCTCTCTCTTTTATTTATTTTGTTTTATTTAAATTTAATTGTTTTATTTTATTTAATTAATTTTCTAACCAATAACAAAATTCTTTTTTTATCAAATAAAATCACAAAAAATACTTTTTTATCCAATCAAATTTTAAAATTTTTATTTTATTAATAATTACTAACTAATTAATTTAGTTTTTTTTTTTAATTCTAGAAAACTCTAACTTATTTTTGTAAATAGTTAAAATTAATTAGATTTAATTAGGTTTTAACCACTAATTTAATTAATTTTATTTTCTTTCTTAAAATAACAAAAAAACCAAAAATATGTCATAATTTATTTTTTCATTAATTAATTTATTAATTTAATTTAGTTATTTAACTTAGGATTAATTTCTTTTTTTTAAAATAAAAACAACAAAAACCAAAAAACATTTTTTCTTTCAAAAGGGTCAAATCAAAACCCTAAAATTCGCACTCGATCTAATTTCCCGCGCGCTTTATTTATTTTTATCATATTAATGTATCTGCTTCCGGATTGTAATAGTTAAATAGGACATTTAATTATTTTTACCACTTTATTTTATTTTATTTTCAAAGGGTTGCTTTTGGCGATGTAAATACTCGACGCCTTGTAATTTAATTTCCGCACCTTTAATTTCTGCTAATTATAACTGCTAGATGTTTGATAATAGGGTTTGCATGATAAGACTGAATGCTTAATCTTAAAATCAAATTAGACCACCCTTAACATGTGCAAAGATAAAAATAAACTGAAAACGACACATTCGCACATGCGCACTCTTAGGGTACACCCCACTTGGTTGCCTTCGTACACGGTCATTGAGTATAGGTCACTTTAGAGGTCGTCCTCTTGTCTAAAAGATCATAGTCGCCTCGAAACGGTTGCCTCAGATATTGTTGCCTCAAATAAATGATCTAAGACATTAGGGTTACCGCTAAGGCGTCCTAACATTGCTTTAGTGACTGCATGTCCCTCATTCAAATTGACCATCAAACTCCAACGACGAGGCTACCTACTCATCAATAGTGGGATAACATTGTCTAAAGGAAAATAGTGTAAAACGATTCCTTTTTCGAGTAGGTAGATGGTTCTTAGATACTTGCTCTTTCAAAAACAAAACTTTTCACACTTACACCTTTTTAAACAAAGTTTTCAAAACACTTCATTACACTCTTGAGGACAGAAGCAAGAGTTAAGTCGAAGCTTTAAACGAAAAGTTTTTCAAACCCACAAGCACAAAGAAAACAATTTTGAAAACAATTGAGCAAGTACCTAAGAGCCTGTGGATAACCACGGATAGAAAGGGTGCTAATACCTTCCCTTTCTATAATCTACCCCCCGTACTCAGAAATATCTCGAAAAAGGAATTTTTCTGTGCTTTTTTCCTTTCCTTGTTGGATAAAATAAAAGTCGGTGGCGACTCATTCTTACCGCGACATTTTTCAAACACAAACGCAAAACGTAAACCAGCATTCCAAAAACAGTCAGTTCTTCCCACCGTATCACAGAACTGGCGACTCTGCTGGGGATATATATTTGGGGTGTACCTTAAGAATAGTTCATGTTGTTTTCAATTGCTTGACTTGTATGCTTTATCTTTGTGGGTTTGAATCAGAGTTACTATAGATCCTAACCCGTATCTGGGGATACCCTTTAGGTAAGTAGCAATAAACTGTGAGGGAACTGTACAGCGTAAACCGATACGGTTGAAGCAGTAGCTACGTTGGTGTGGCACTTTAGTTTGTACCGATATCCCTTGTGGCGCAACGAGGAGAATATGGGTCTTATAAGGGGTCATTAAGCACCAACTGACCTTAGAACCTATAATTGACCAACTTGGCCATAGAACAATAGCAGTATGCTACACTCGTTGAGACCAAACTCTTGCGATGATTCCGGCTGCAAGAAAAGGTTGCTAAACTGGAATTATGACCGATCGAGGGTGGTCAGTGATATTGAGATCCTCTAGAACCCGGTTACTATTATTAGGACAGGTTGAACCAACTTAACTTCAAGAGGGTAATACATAAACTCCATGCAAGCCTAAACTTAAGGCTGTTTGTGTGACTTGTGTGCCTTGAAACTTGAACTACTTGCACATTCTTGTTATCTGGCAACATGAGTTCCTTGCAGGTTTTGTTTACAGTCCTTATCCAATAATTTGGATTTATTGCAGGGTTTACTTACATCACCTCACACTTTTGCTTAAACGCATAACATACACATCATCACATCGTGCCTTAACATTTCCTTAACCATTTCAAGGATCTCAAGGGTTTACGATGCAGGTTATGGTAAATCAAATGTCTAGCAAGGGGAAAAGGGGATTTATTTTCCTCTAGCCAATGTCTTCTAGAGATCAAAACACAATGACTTGAGTAAGTGGCTATGACCCAATCAATATGGTGAGCTTGACTCTTGAAGAAGGACTCTTAACGACACGAAGTTTCTTCAATCAAGCTGCAAAATTCAAATTCTAACAGTTTCTTGTTTACCCCGCGAGATCCTTGAAAACATTGCATACATATCATACATATCATTGCATAATAGGTCTTCCAGTACAGGTCTCTCATGTTCTCGCTGTTTATTTCAGCAGTGGCTCTCAAACAAGACAACAGAGATCTTCAAACCCAATAAGCTCAGTTCAGGGAGATATTCCTAAACCTATCCAAGGTTAGAGTTGAAAACACTCCTCATTGGGAACTTGGTCAAGAAAAGTCCTGAAGACAATAAGGACGAACGAATGAAACATCTGCAAGCTGAGGTAGATGCAATAAGAACCCAGATGCTAGGGCAGATGGCTCTTATCCAAGGTTTATCTCGAGAACAAGAAGAGTTGAGAACTATTATCAACCAACTTCATCAAGACCGATATAACAGTATGAAGCAAACGGTCGAGGCCGGGGACCAAGTCATTGGTCAGCCTCCAAGAAGACATGGGTCTGGTATGGTGAAGAATGGACCTCTCCAAGTTGCTACTACCTCACGGGTCCAACAACAACCATGCCATAAACAACGGGTTAATCAGAGGCAGTTTACCAAGCTCAACATGCCTCTGTCCCAAGCTTTGCAACACCTGTTGAGATTGAATCTGGTGACGTTGGTAGGACCTCATCCGAATCCTAAGACTTCTTCACCCAACTACAATCCTGATGCAAGGTGTGCGTACCATTCTAACAGCTCGGGGCATGATACTGACGACTGTTGGAAGCTGAAGTACAAAATTCAAAACCTGATTGATGAAGGAGCATTAGAATTCACACAAGATGGTCAGGCTGAGTTCTTCTACCATCCCTCCAAGGCTCACCATTTGAAGTGACAAGTCCTGAGACGAGAAGACTTTTTGTTCATTAGAATTTTCAATTTGTAATTTTCTTTTGATTGTTCAAACATTTATTCATGTCAAACTTTGTTACTTTATCAATGCATTGCATATGTATGTTTTGAATCAATCCATTCGTATTCACTATATTTAAATTGTTTTCCTTTTTGTGATGTCCAAACTCTCAACTAAAAAAAAACTGTAAGCCTTTAGAGGGAGGATGACGAAAATGATACCAAAATCTATACAATATACTTTTGAACAGACCCCGCTGACGAGGTACAAGCATTGTTTCAAATCCTAAACAGTGGAGTTATAAGGAAGATAATCCCTAGTCAACCCCTTTGAGCCAAAGAAGTTGGAGTTTTTCTTTTCACAAATTAAAACCCTTAATTATAACCCGTGGCAGGGTAGTTTTCTCAGTTAATCTAGGTGCACAATGAATGGAATCAAAGAAGTCCTCCCGAAACAAAAGACGGTGATGGTGCCGTATAATCGTAAGGATAGGCAGTCATTATCTTTCGAAATAAAAGCCCACTAAGTCAAAACCTATAAAGGATACTTACAAAAACTGGGGCATCCCGCTGACTGTAATCACAAAAGAAACAGTTCAGGCAAAAGACAGGGATAATAAAATCAAAAAGAAAGGGACCATACAAACTCTCAACAAAAACGACTGCCTGTTCAAAATAAATTGTCAGTATCCGAACCATCACTGGAATATCAGAGCAAAGACTCAAACAGGATCTAAATGCACAATTAGCTGAGTTTAGGATAGAAGAACATCACGAAGAGCGGGTGTGTACAAATAAATTTTGAGCCTTTATCCTTTGTTTCTTAAACCATGAACCAAGCCATGTTATAACCCTTAAAAGTCCTAGCTGAAGCATGGGTTAGTTCGAAAGCATACTGTTACAAAAGGTATCCTGACTCCTGTAGGACTTGCTGTAAATCCTGAGTTGACATCACATTTTACAAAATATGCCTGTTTTACTGAAAAATGCATTTTCAAAAATTTCAAGATAGACATAAGCTTTGCATTCTTAAAATAACATTGTATGCATATGACTATTTGTCCAAACAGCAGAGAAATTCGCACGACGAATATCCAATGAACAAAAAACCTTCTCAATAATAAGGATTACCTCAAGTGGAAAAACACTTCCAACCAAGGGGCACGACATGATCATTGTCCATCATCTGGGGCAGTCTAGTCAAGATTCAAGGAATCTCTCAAAGATGCCAAACAGCCAGGGGCAAATCTCCATCTGAGTCACTTGGGGCATTAGACATGGATTCCCGCAACGAATCTTGCATGATCAAACGAACATCTTCTGATAGTATGGCAACACAATGCTACCGACAGTGACAACTCTCTACACCCTGAGAGCGTGGACATAGTAAAAAAAAGTACTACGCATAATCAAAGACCCGCTAGGTCGACAGGCCTAGGCAAAAATAAGGGCATCCCGACGAACCAAAAGGGTTCGGGAAAAATTAGGGATAAAAACAAAAAATATATGTACACCCGGCAAGTCGAAAACATGAAAAGGTGGCTTGGGCAAAAAAGGGTATCCCGGTGGACTGAAAATCTGAAAAGACGGTCCAAGAAAAAGTTAGGGATCAAAGCGTATGGCTATGTCCCGTCATCTTGTCATTTGTATACCAGAAGAAGACTTATCATCCAATCGATAGTCACCAAGCACCTCATAAGTTGGGATAATACTCGATCCACAAGGCCTCCGCGGGCACCTTCTCCCGCATATACAGGGGCAGAAAAGTCTCTATGCCAAGCCATCGTCATATCCTCGGCATGCGTCCCAGTAACATCCACTCCCTGCAGAGTAAGAAAAAGAAAGTAATGTTAACTCTCCCCGGCTGAGACTTGCAACTGTGAATGAATCGATAATATTCTCCCCAAGCAGAGTTTATCTACCATCAATACTAAAAATGTCTTAATATCACCAGCGGAGTATAAAAAAGTATATATCCCCAGTGGAGTTTGAAATTTTATTCCCCAGCGCAGTCTGAAAAATCTTCCCCAGTAGACTTTGGAAGATCTTCCTTTCTGCAATTCCATTTTGTTATGGAGTATAGGGTGGCACCACCGCATGCACAATCCCTTCCTTTTCACATAACTTGTCAAAGTATTTGGACACATATTCTCCATCACCACCAGTTCTCAAAACTTTAAGCTTTCGACCACTTTGTATTTCGAATATAGACTTAAACTTGGCAAATACTTCGATCGCTTCACTTTTCTTCTTGATCAGATAAGTCCACAACTTTCTACTGAAATCATCTATGAATGTAACAAAGTTTTTGTTACCTCCTATCGAATCAACCTGGATTGGTCCACATACATCAGAGTATATGACTTCAAGACTAGCCTTTGACCTGCTTCCTGCATCCTTGTTGAAGTTATTCTTGTGTTGCTTTGCCTGTACACATTCCTCACATACCTCATTTGAAATGTCAATTTCTGGAAATCTTGAACCATATTTCTTCTCTTCAAATATCTGATGTATCTGAAGTTGAGATGGCCTAGTCTATAATGCCATATCCATTCATCTCTGCTAGCTGTAGTTGAAAGTCACTTGTGCTCTATCACATTTATTTTATCTTGAAGGTTCAATTTTGCGACATAGGAGCCTTCAAGATTAATCTCCCATTTACATCAACGACTCTCATCATCTTATCTTCGATTGCCATTTTATAATTCTTTTCGACCAACTTCCCTATACTGAGAAAATTGCTCTTCATGCCTGGTATGTACAACACATTGGATATTACTGACCTTTTACCATCTTTCCTCATAATCATAACATCACCAATACCTTCAGCTGCTAGGGTATCGTCATTTGCGAATTTTACCATATTTTTTGTTGAGGGCTTTATGTTGACAAACTAGTCTTTCCTTCCAGACATATGTGATGAACATCCTGAATCCAAGTACTATTGGTCCTTGAATCTATCTTCATCTTTTGTTGTGACCATCAATATCATCTCTTATTCTTCATGTTTTGCAAGCTTTGCATCAATTTCTTGATTCTTTCATTTTTCTGGACAATCACTCGAATAGTGACCATACTTCTGACAATTGTAACATTGAATGTGACTCTTATCAGGTTTTTGAACATCGCCTCTTCTTCTATTTACAACACCACCTCTTTGGTTTCCTTGGTATGGTCTTCTTTAATTTGACACGTTTCCTTTGATTTGGTTTCCTCTACCATTTGATTTGTTGTAGCCACCTCTACCTCTGTCGAAACACTTTCCTTTGCCTTTGGTTTCCTTTGCTGAATGTGCCTGCAAGGTCACATCACTATTCGATTTGTATGCAACTCTTTTGATCATTCTTTATTCGTGAGATTCAAGCGTCCCTTGAAGTTCTTCCTTTGTCACTTACGACAAGTCTTTCCCTTATTCTATCGCCACCACTATGTGGTCGAACTTAGGAGCTAAAGATCTCAAGATCTTCGAAACAACAACTCTTGTTGTTAATGTTTCTCCACATGCCTTGATTTGATTCACTAGTTTTATAACTCTAGTGAAGAAATCAGATATGCTCTCACTATCTTCATCTGAAGCAATTCATAGGTTCTCTTGTGAGTTTGTAACTTCACTTCTTTTACCTTTTCCGCACCTCCAAAGGACTTCTCAAGAATGTCCCAAGCTTCTTTTGCAGATTCTGAATCACTCATTTTTCAAAGTTTTCTGGACTCAGACATTGATGAATTATAAAGAGCGCTTTATAACTCAACTTCTCAATTTCTATGTGTTTCTTCTTTTCTTCTTCTAAAGCATTTTCTTCAAGCACTTCGACTCCATCTTTTACAAGGTCCCTAAGACCTTGACACCTGAATAAGACTTTCATCTTTTTACACCAATTCTCATAGTTGTCTTCTTTTAGAATTGGTAGAGTTGCTGGATAATTTGCCATCGTGAATTCTTCAATCGTTCTTGATTGACACTTCCCTCGAATCTAAACAAAGCTCTTTATACCGGATGTTGGAAACTCACCAAAGTCTATGATGAATTTCTACCACAATGACAATTTAATTATGAGATAAACAAAGAAAGAAGATAAGACAAATAATTTCTGCAAATTTTCTCCCTGCTCACAAATTGTGAAAACTTTCTTTATTCACTTTGCAACTGTAAATTACTGTGAATGACTTACTTGACTTGCTTACAAAAAATAGGGGTTACTCCCTTTATTTATAACTGAGCTTTCACCCTAAGCCCAAAGCCCAAAATATCTATTTTGTTACTAAATCAAATCAAATCTATTCTAGACTTAAATCAAATCTATAAATCTTTCGATACATAGTTTCGACACACTGAATTACAATTTAACAAAACCCTCGAAGAGTTTAACATACCAACCCATGACGCGTAGAATATTTTAGGCATAACCCATTGATGTCTCTTTGCTATAAGGAAATATAGATGTGCCTGCACTAACAACAATTGCTTTTAGCATAGTGGTATGCAAATTGGTATCAGAGAAATATTTTTGGATTTATTTATCCTCCGTCATAGGTGGAGATTTGACGAGCTTAACATCTAAATCGATGCCGCCTACGATGTACTAGGCATAACCCGTTCTGTCACAGGTGTGATTCGACGGGCTTAACATCCTAACCGATGTTGCCTACGATGTGCTAGGCGCAACCCGTGGAAGGCTCTTTGCTATTTGGAAATATAATTGTGCCCTCACTAACAATATTTATAAGATTTGTAAATTTGTAACTCAAAATATATAATTTAATCTTAGTTCAACCTATGATTTTATTCTTCCACACCTCTACAACTCCCTCGTAATCCTTGTTTCTAACATTCATTGAAGCTTTAAAGCTAAGAATAGAATGTGAGGAGAATATTTTACTTTTGGGTGGTTGGATTGACATAGAAACTAAAGATTTGTCTAGTTAGGTTTAGGTATTAGTTTGTGTGTAATTAAGTGGCACGTTTGATTGATATGATCTTAAATAAGAATGAAAAAGGGATGTGTTTTTTTTTGGGCGGTTGAAATTGTTGTTGTTGGTGTTTTGGAGAATATGATTGAGACACAAATTTTCTATTGACATGTGATATGGTATGAACCTTTCTGGTTCACACGATGAATGTGAGAGGTGATATAATGAAAAAAATCTTTTGAAGGCCCTAGTTTCCTTTATCTCTAGTATGGTGACATCCAAATAAGAGACTACTAAAAGTGAATGATTTTAGAGTTAGAATAATGTGTACTTGAATATAAAGCATTTATAAGACTTTTTAAATAGTCATATAAGGTTTGAGTCCCTATAGACTTGTTTTGGGACACCTAAATCAAAATAGATATATTGATAGACCGTGAATCTCTAGATCTATATGGCCAACTTGTCTAATAAGAAGTATAGGCCCTTCGTTCATTTGGACCATTTCTCTATTGGACCTTAGTGGAATGTGTGGCAGTCTCGTTTTAATTTATTTTTAATAAAACATAACAAGTTTTAAATTGAAACAAAATTTCTCTTCCATTGACTAGTAACTCTATCTCCTTCCACTACATATCCCATATTGCACCCCAAAAATTTCCCTTTGAATCTCAATCACAGTTAGTCCAAATCTAACATTCATTCATCTCCACATACATCTTCATCTGCATCACAATCATTCACAACATGTGTTCTCAAAGCATGTTATCACATTCTTCCTCGAGATTAGGGTTTTAAAAAAAGAGAGGCTCATCTCTCAAGAGTTGGTATCATCATGATCATCCTTCTCAAGGCATCATCATTTATTTGCTCTCATCACTATGGATTAGGAAGAATTAGGGTTTTGACCCTCATCAGTGAAAAATCAGGAATTAGGGTTGTTATGGTTTGAAGTTCAAGGTTGACTGCTGCAAAGTATCATCAACAATATCATTTCATGGTCATTTTATCGTCTCAGTTTGCATCATGCTCACAAGATCTCATTGGTTATAGAGGAGTTGATTTCATCTAAAGAAAGTCAACTGTCAAAAAAGTCAAACTTTGACCTTTTTAGTCAACTTTAAAGTTCAAAGTCAAAGTATCATCAACAAACTCAAAATCATCAAATTTGATCATCAAGAATCAAGAAGATAAAGAAAGTCAACAAAATCAAAGTTGGAATATTTTCAAGTACTTAGAGAAAATTCAAGTGTTTTCTGCCTAAAAAAACCTAACTTCACAAGAAAGTTTTCTCAAGATGCAAGTTGATTCAAGGAAAACTTTTAACATGAAAGTTGTAGGAAATGAGGATTTATTCAACTTTGACATTGTGGGATGATCCTCAAAAAGTGCTTGGATTAAGAGATATGGGCCCATCAAGTTTTGATACTTTTTATCCAACACTTAGAAATATCTTTGATCAGTTTTGCATCATAACTTCTTGGCCAATTTTCATCAAGTTCCCTTTAGATTTAGCCAAAGTGGTCAACATGAAAGTTGAAGATCGTGTTCTAAGAATTCCAAAATATCCAAGAGCATAAAAAGATCATGCTTGAGCTAAGATTTTCGAAGAGACAAAGTTGTCCATTTTTGCTTGGATTAGTGATCATTTCTTTGATGAACCTATAGCCAAATCTCATAACCTTGATACACAATCCCACTTATCAGGTCTATTAGATTGTAAATCTCTCCATAATTAAAAGATTACACATTCTTTATATCTATTGTCCAAGTGGTTCAAGCTTTAACCAAAACATTTTTCTATTTTGAGAAGAAAGACTTCCATTTTGATAAAGCAATTTTTTTTGCAAAATGTCAATGCATTGAGCTTTGTAATGTTTCTCTCTGATCAAAAGAAAGATCAAAAGCATGGAGTAAACCCTATGCATCTAAAAACTTGAGAACATGCTTGTACTTGAGCATTGAAACCATAGAAACTCATCCAACTTGATTTTTCACTTCCAACCAAACCATAACTTGCTATCTTGCAAATCTGGTTGCTTCGACCTTTCAAACCTCTTGCCTATAAATAGAGAGAGACCATTTGCAAGCCAAGACACCGATTCACAAACCCTCAAAATCTCTCATACTCTCAAAAGTCAGAATTGGCTACAAAACCTCCATTCTTGAGCTTCAAAGTCCAAAGCTTCGAAACTTATAGTTCTTGCAATCTCTTTGCAAACCAACACCCAAATCATCATTAATACACCATGTATAAGTGATCCATGCACCTATTTCATCAGTGTAACTCAATTATCATCATCCATCATTTTCAATTTCCATCATTGCAACTTGACTTAGGCCGGTCGTTCCAGCCACTCTTAAAGCAAAGTAAGGATTGCAATACACTCCTCAAGATCCCAGCAAGCTAAAATAATCATCACTTTGCTTCTGGAAGTGCTTGAAGAAGCTTTGGACTTTCTACAACTTGGTACATTTTTCAAACTTTGACTTCTCAATTTAAGCATTAGCATATACTTTCTGAAGAAAAAAAATGTAGATATCATATATATAAAGCTAACCATGTCCCTAAATATCATTTCAATTGACTATGTGATGAAATTTAGAAACTGAAATTTTCTAGGGTTTATTTGGTACAAGCAAAATTCGCTTTAATCTTTGATTTATAGCTTTCAAAAATTATATGGTTGAATTCCTTATTAAAAATCAGGCAAAATTCTCAACCTTGCTCACAAAGCTTGATTTTACCATGATAGGTATTGATTCTCATAAGATATCTTGACACTTGAGTAAGCTTTTCATGATAACTTGAGCCCTTTTTAGAACTTTTTATCATCCAAATTTATATAAAATCATGAAACATGTTCAAAAATCAAAACCTATGCTCCATGACTTTCAATTGTGATTGTGATGCATACACTTGTTTTACACATACAATTTATCCATGTTTTCACAAGCTTGTCTTATTTTTGAACATATTTACTTCATAAACTCTTTTGAGGCATAAGCCATAAAACATCAAAAACATGCTTTTAACTTCCACTCTTTTGTCACAACTTTTACCAAATAAATCCATAGATTCCCATCTACTTGTGTGATGATTGCTTATTGAATGACATGTACCCTTAAGATCACTTGGTTCATCTTAAACTCTTGATGAAATTTGAACCAAGGCATACATTAGGATTTCAATCCAAGCATGAAAACTTTAGGATATAATTTCCCCTCAATCCAAACCCTAAGTCCATCATTGCATGACAACATTATGTTAGATTCCTCATAATCTCAGCTATAGGATCAACTTTGTATGATAACTTTAGGATCAATAAGTCCCCAATTAGAATTTTCTTTTCTTTTTGCATTTGCATCATTAAGACTAAAATCTTGTCTCAATCAAATCTCAAAAAATTTAACAATAATCAAAATCCTTTCAAAACTTAAAGGTATGAAGGTGATGGGTGTCTCATTGGATGAGGGTCCACTTAACACCTTTTTTCCTAACAAAAACACAAACCAAATCCAAATCATTTTTACCTTAGGGATTTTTTTTCACTTTAAAACATTTTCAAAAAGGATATGTTAACTCCATTCTACACAAAACAATGATGCGTAGTCTCCAACGGTCGAGTGGATACGTTAACTATTAGAATGAGAACTTAATATCATCCATAAAAAAATACACAACATACAAAACATTTTTAAGATGAACTACAATGTTCTGATTCCCTTGAGGATACATAGGCATGGAGTTTTAATGTTCACGCGAACACACTAATAAAAACCTTTTCTTTTTCCTAATGAATTTATGCATACATTCCCCTTTAGCAAGATAAACTTTAGATAAACACACCCATTGAATAGAATAACATGAGTGGATCTCATGGAGTACCATAGGCATGAGGGGTGATAATACATTCACTTTGCGTAATCGACTCCCTTACCCAAGATTTGGTTGCGAGATATCATACCCCAAAATTGCCCTATTAATTTCTAAACAAGTTGCTCCTCATTATTATTAAAATCTAATGCTATCATAATATAAAGTTTAGATTATGGTTTCCAAATTCGTATATATTATGGAGTTTAA
This sequence comes from Vicia faba, assembly GCA_948472305.1. Classification (NCBI taxonomy): domain Eukaryota; kingdom Viridiplantae; phylum Streptophyta; class Magnoliopsida; order Fabales; family Fabaceae; genus Vicia; species Vicia faba. The sequence continues at coordinate 1,633,708,446 of OX451738.1, read as the reverse complement.
ATTTATAAAGGGGGGTGTATTGTTTCAAAATGGACCATCAAAGTCTGATGGCCCATTAAGTTTGAGAGAGGGGCGTATTCTTTTGATCAAAGTCGCTGACCCATTAAGCTTTGACCCATTTATAATAAGTGTAAAAGGGAGGTGCATTACTGTACATAAGGGGGTATCTCTTTTAAAAACCTAACAGCCCATTTCAGTTTTGTATACAAATACATTGAAAAAGAGAGAAGCAGCTAAGCGCATTTGGGCTACGTCCGTGAATAAGTGCAAAAGGGGGGTGTTTAGAATATGGTCGGGCCAATGGCTTTTGAGGACCATTTTAGTGATAAGAGGGGGTGTGTTTGTGAAACTCAATAACTGAACAAATGTTGGCCCATTTAACTTTTTTGGACTGGGTTTCATTTAAGGTTTTTTTACTGATTGAATTAACTTGATTAATTAAGTTAATTAAGTTTTAAAATAATTAAACTAGTCAACCTAATGTTGACGAAATTCAAAACTAGGGTTTTTCATGTGTCCCTTGTATCCTAGCGGCGCAACCTCCTTCTTCCCTGAGCGGCCCAAGCCCAGAACAACCACAATCAATGATTTTTGAACCAAATCTTTCATAACAAATCAATTTCTTAATTAAAAACAAAATCAAATCTTAGATTGAAAAACGTTTTATTTTGGATTTACATAGGATAAACATCCTGATACATTAAAAAATTACAAAACCCTAAACAAATACAAAATCAATTACAATCAAGATTCAATCAGATCCTAAGCTAATTTCTAACAAAATCTAATTTGTAACTGCAAATCCGAACATTTCCTAATTTATCTAAAATTTAAGTCTATAAATAAACCTAAAACCTCTAATGAATAGAGAGGAGGAAATTATACAAAAGAAGAAGATAAAAAGCAGAATCATCGCATCAATCTTCTTGCTTAAGATCTAGGTTTCAACTTCTGAAACCCTAGATATGTGTTGCACCATCATCACCTTCACACCATCATCATTGCACCTGTTAAATAGAAAGGAAGGAGAAGGAGATTAGAAGGGGAATCAGAAAACCATAAAGGAATTAAATACGACCAGAATAACTGCGAAGAGGTAAGCCTGATACTTAGATTAGGGTTTTTTTTTCTAAATCTATGATCTGTGTGTTTGGTTTGAAATTCTGGAAATTTGGGATTAGGTTAGGATTAGGGTTCATCAGACTAAGGTTAGGGTTCTTAATACTAGGGGTAGGGTTCATCTTTGTTGAATATTTTTGGGTTTTGAGGTTAGGGTTCATCATGAACCCTTAGGGTTCTTAGGGTTCATATAAACCTAGACGGAGGCTGTGTTTGAATCTGGTGGTGCCTTGGTGCAGTCGTCGGCGAAAGAGATTTTCGGCTGGTGACGCCCAAGGTGAAGGTGATTCTCGGTTGCCTGAATTCTAGAGAGTTGGGAGAGCATCTCTCTCTAGAATTTTGTTTGAGAGATGAGAGAACAAGAATAGAGAGAGAAAGAAAACGGGAAAATGAGGCCCAGCGTTGGGCCGGTATTTTTATAAACCCTCTTTGATTATGTGTTTGTGTCTCTGTGAACCTTACTGTGCACTTCCCATCACAACCCTTGGATCAACATTAGAAGTCCCAAAAGCACACGTCCATCACAATTCCATGATCTCTCCCACACCTTGCCCATTGGATCAGATAGTTATTTTTGGCCTAGCCCATCGCTAATCAAACCCACCCTATTTTTTTCAATTTGCTACTACGATAGAAAAGACACCCCCTGTGCTACTGGGCCCAGTTCATTATCTGAACATGGACCCTTACAGAATAAATCCCCCAGGTTTGCTACTACATTAGGCACTGTACCCCTCTGCTTTTTGAGCCTGAATTCAATATCTCAATTCAGGGCCCTACTCACAAAGCCTGATTTTACCATGATAGGTCTTGATTATCATAAGATATCTTGACACTTGAGTAAGCTTTTCATGATAGCTTAAGCCCTTTTTAGAACTTTTTCTCATCCAAATTCATATAAAATGATGAAACATGTTCAAAAATCAAAATCTATTCTCCACGACTTTCAATTGTGATTGTGATTCACACACTTGTTTCAAACATCCAATTCATCCATGTTTTCACAAGCTTGTCTTATTTTTGAATATATTTCCTTCATAAACTCTTTTGAAGGATAAGCTATAAAACATCCAAAACATGCTTTTAACTTCCACTCTTTTGTCACAACTTTTACCAAATAAACCCATTGATTTTCATCTACTTGTGTGATCATTGCTTCTTGAATGACATGTACCCTTAAGATCACTTGATTCATCTTAAACCCTTGATGAAATTTAAACCAAGATAGACATTAGGATTTAAATCCAAGCATGACAACTTTAGGATAGAATTTCCCCTCAATCCAAACCCTAAGTTCATCATTGCATGACAACATTATGTTAGATTCCCCGTAATCTCAATTATAGGATCAACTTTGTATGATAACTTTAGGATCAATAAGTCTCCCGTTAGACTTTTCTTTTCTTTTTTGCATTTGCATCATTAAGACTAAAATATTTTTTCAATCAAATCTCAAAACATTTAACGATAATCAAAACCCTTTCAAAACTTAAAGGTATGAAGGTGATGAGTGTCTCCTTGGATGAGGGTCTACTTAACACATTTTTTTCTAACAAAAACACAAACCAAATCCAAATAATTTTTGCCTTAGGGATTTTTTTTTCACTTTAAAATATTTTCAAAAAGGATATGTTAACTCCATTCTACACAAAACAATAATGCGTAGTCTCCAACGGTCGAGTGACAACGTTAACTATTAGAATACGACTTTAATATCACCCATTAAAAACACACAACAAACAAAACATTTTTAACAAGAACTACGATGTTCTGATTCCCTTGCGTAGGCATGGAGTTTCAATCCTCACGCGAACGCGCTAATAAAAACATTTTCTTTTTCCCAATGAATTTATGCATACATTCCCCTTTAGCAAGATAAACTTTAGATAAACATATCCATTGAATAGAATAACAAGAGTGGATCTCGTGGAGTACCACGGATGTGAGGGGTGCTAATACATTCCCTTTGTATAATCGACTCCCTTACTGAAGATTTGGTTGCGAGACCACATACTTTTCCCAATACCAAAGGTTTTCTCTATATTTTCCTTTTCCTATTCCTTGTGATAAATAAAGTTAGGTGGCGACTCTGTTTGTTCCATCCGAAGTTATTTTATTTTCGAGTAGCTTCATCCCCAAAATACATTAATTGAAACATAACCCTCCATTAGGGCTGATAATGAACCAAACCAACTCAAAAATAATTCAGAACTCGGTTCAATAACTAAATCGTTGAACTAGGTTCATGAACCAAATGAGTTGGACATAGCTAAAAACTAAGTTCGTTAACTAAATGAGTTGAACTTGAACTATACATAGTTCAAATTGTTAGGTTCATTAATCCACTCGATTATATATAAGATGAATTATATTGTTTTTAAGAGTAGGTTTAAATATTTACTCTAAATTTAGTCCTATATTTTATTTTAATCTAAAGATTTTAATTGATAATTTATATTCTTAAGTGAGTAAAATATTTCTAAAATAATTATACAAATAAAATAAACATCGTATAAATTTCAATTTTATAACTTTTGTTTTATTTTTATATTTTTTATTTATAAAAACATTTAATTCAAAATGTCAAATATATAAATAAAAAATAGACTTTAAAAGTGATTTTTAAATCCGTGAAACAAGCGAGTTGAACCTAACGAGATGAACATAATGAGTTGAACCGAGTTGTTCGTGAACTTCTAACGAGTCAAGTTTGAGCTGGAAAAAAATTCGTGATGAACTTGAATCGATATTTAAGCTAAATCAATTCTTAACGAGTCGAGCCGAGTTAAGGCGAGTTCGACTCGACTCGACTCATTTCCAACTCTATCCTCCATATACCAAATGGTTTTCCACTTTTTTTGGATTCAACACAAATTTCATAGATTTAAAAGAGAAAATGATAGGATATGTTGAACAAAGAAAATGAATTTAAAAGAGAAAGCTGTGAAACTTGTTGATATGTAAGCTAGAGATTCATTGCAATCGCTGCACCATTTTTCTAGGTTCAAACAACAACTAATTTGGAAAAACCTAAAACCTACCGTTAGATCTTGTTTGTGACAAAAAGCCTTAGATCTCGTTTGCTATTATTCTTTGGAAAAACAAAAAACTCTATTGTTCAATCTCATTTGGGATTGTTCTGAAATGGATGCTAACACAAAGGAGATTTCTCCCATAATTCACCTTTTGAAGAAGCGAAAACGCATATGCAATCTTCTCCTACCACTCATTTAATGTCATTTATTTTTCTATTGGTTACTTCATGCTTTTACAATGTAGTTTTCAATCTCAAACAAAATCATTGTATTGTGCTTTTCCCCCCATATTTGGCGACGTCATTGATATTGACGACAATGATCACTATCATTATTTAGGCATAATTGCTGAAAAAGTTACTAGTCAAACTAATGAGGGAATAAAAGTTAAAGCCATTAATCAAATTGTGATTTGTTATAAGATTAAGATGTTATTTGTCCCTTCTTGCATTAGATTGGTGTTATCTTTTCTAACTTGTAAATGTCGCTAAAATTTTGCTCTGAATCCTTTTTAAGATGTGTTTGGCATTGATGGCGATGATTTAATGATAATTGGTGAAAATGTCTAAAATTAACAAGGGGAAGGCATTTGGAGCCATTAATCAAGTTATGTTTTGTATAAATTTAGGATTTTATTCGTCAAATTGTGATTATTATAAGATTAAGATGTTATTTGTCACTTGTTTTAGTAGATTAAAGTTATCTTTTATAATTTGTAAATGTCTAAAATTTCGCTTTGAATCTATCTTATGTTGTGTTTGGAATTGATGACGGTGATGATTAGTGATAATTGGTGAAAATTTATGTAAAAGTAGTAATGTGAAGACAATTAATGTCGTTAATCAAGTTCTGGTTTATGTAAGATCAAGATGTTATATGTCATTTCTCGAATTAGATTGATGTTATCTTTTCTAACTTATGAATATCTCTAACATTTTTTTCTAAATCCGTTTTCAGCCCTCGTTAATTATGACCTAGATTTGAAGAGACAAAATTAATCATTGATTTTAATACATAATCAGTTCTTAAAAATAATAATGTAGTTTATTCCTGTATGCCTTTTTGGCCATTATAGTTGTACTTGTTAAAAAAAAGCACAAATGCATTGTACTCTTAAGCTAGTATTGGTGGCCAAAGTCTTTAGTGTTTTTGGTTGTCACTGTGAGCACATGTGGGAGAGAAATCGTGTTTTTTTTTTGTATTCTATTTGGTTATGGCAATCTCACAAGGGTGAGAAGCTTTCACTACGCCAAAAATAAGATTAGACAGCAAATCTAAGGCAGCGCTTCTTATCAAAAGCGCTGTTAAAAGTGTATTTTAAAAACACGAAAATTTTGTCCTATGCCTTAGACAGCGCTTTCTAGAAAAGCGTTGCTTAAGGGGGGTGAATATTGTTTGATAAAGCGCTGCTAAAGGGGGTAGGTCCTGAAGTGTTGCCTAAAGGGTGTGCTTACAAAGCGCTTTTCAGAAGCGTTGCCTAAAGGGTGGGCTTAAGCAGCGCTTTGTGAAAGCGTTGCCTAAAGGGTGTTAATGTGAATTTATAAAGCGCTGCTAAAGGGGGTAGACACTGTAGCGCTTTGCTAAAGCGCTGTCTAAAGGGGGGGGGGGGGAGGGGGGGATTAATCAGCGCTTTCTTAAAGCGCTGCCTAAATTCATGTTATAATAAAAATAAAACACGCGCCCAACATAATACACAGTAACACGTTATTATTTGCAAAATCCATTTTACAGAATACAGAACTTACGAACAAAACCCACTTTGACGCCATTTCTCGTTTGATTCTTGACAAAATCTTTGCATCCTTTCTTCAAGATTCTCATCCTTCTTCCATTCAAGTCCGTTGCATCCTTTCTTCCATTCACAACCAAGGTTCTCTTCTCCTCTAGGTATGATTTTTGATATATTTGATATATTTGATAATGTTGATATATAATGTTGCATTTGGTTTAGTTGATAGTATTGATAGTGTTATTTTAGTGTTAATTTAGTGTTGATAATGTTGCGTTATGGTGTGTTTTCTATGGCATGTGGTTTTTGCATGTAAGGTGTTTGGGAAAATGTCACAATGAGATTGCATGTAAGGTGTTTGTGTAAATGTCACAACAAATATTGTATGTATTGAATGAGAGAAAAAAGCATTGTAATTGAAATGAGTATACATTACCATCGCGATTATTAAGATAGTTAAACAAATTATGATTGTTGGATTAAAATTTGAAGATCTAGATTTGAAGTTAGAATATAATTTGAAGGAAAAAAAATAAAAGTTACACTTTATGAGCCATTTGATTAATATAGAGTCACATAAATTATTTGAATGATTTATATTCTCAATGTAGAATATTAAAATAGATCTTTATTAAACAAATTTTTTATTAATATTTTACCTTCATATTTTAAAATCAAATATGTTTAATGATTATTAGTGATTATTTAATGGTGTATACATATATGTTTAATGTTGTATAAATATTCTAATGTAATTCTTATTCTATAGATTTGTTTTATTATAATGAAATTAATTGATCATTTATATAGGTTACTTGTGAAGAGTGGAGTTCCTGAGCATTTCCAAGAATATTACGCTGTGTGGTTTCAGAAGTTATTGACTTCTCTACAAGTATTTAGTTATTCTTTTAATTTGGTATAGTTGCTTGAATAATTATAGTATTTTTATTTTCGATGAATATGCCTAATTGGTATTAAGCTTTTTAGTCTTTGTCATTTTTTTAAAGTATTGTTTTTGTTTAACTTACTTAATAGTAAGACCATGGATAAAAATTGGATGTCTGCCAATCGATTGTCCAAAGAGTACGAGAATGGAGTATTGAAATTCGTTAAGTTTGCTGAGTTGGCATGTTTAGAGAGGAAGGAATATATATATATATATATATATATATATATATATATATATATATATATATATATATATATATATATATATATATATATATATATATATATATATATATTTGAACATGATCATATATATATAATTATGTTTAGAGAGGAAGGAATAAATTTAATCAGAAATAAAATTGTGACAGTATCAAGGGTTGAACGGGATCAAGTGCATTTATATATTCTACACAATGACAATGAGGTTGAGCCGTATATTGAAATGCACAAGAATGTACTCCGGGGTTTAAATCCGAATAGAAATGAAAATTGGATTGTACGAGAGCACAATCAAAGTTTTATACAATGGTTCAAAGATCATATTTATTCAAAGTTTGATTTAGATCCCGCTTCAATAACAGGAAGGTTGAGATGTTTAGCATATGGTCCGAGTTTGTTCGTGTTTTCTTATAGCGCATACGCAATTAATAGATACACGTTTTATACCAAAGAACAAGATGATAAAAGTACTATGCACAATAGTGGTGTCACTGTTGTAGCTGAAGCAATGCACATTTCAAGTATGAATGACTTAAACCCCAAATATGAAAATCTGTCATATTTTGAGGTTATCGAGCATATTTGGGTGTTTGATTATGAGAAGCTTCAGATTTCTACCTTTGGTTGCAAGTGGGTACATAATAGTGGCATACGAATGGATAAGTCGGGATTTTTACAAGTGGATCTTAATAGGGTGGGGTACAAAGATGAGCCTTTTATTCTAGCCTCTCAAGCTAAACAAGTGTTCTATATCACTGATCTGACAAGTACGAAATGGTCTATAGTGCTTTTATCTAACAAAGTGGTTGATGATAACAGTGTAAATCAAAGTGATGTTGATGTTAAGGATGAGCCATATGTTAGAGGGAATGAGTCGTATGTACGAAATGATCAAGATGAGAATATTATATCGGATGAAACATATATTAGAAATGATCATAATGAGGGAATTTAGATCAATCCATTTGTCTGAGTTGTTAAGAAGGTACTAGTAATTTATATTGTGTTTATGTTTTTATATTGTGTTTATTAATTCAATGCTACTTGAATTTTAGATGGTGCTTATGTTTTTATATTGTGTTTATTAATTCAATGCTACTTGAATTTTATATGGTGTTTATGTTTTTATATTGTGTTTATTAATTCAATGCTACTTGAATTTTATATGGTGTTTGTGTTTTTATATTGTGTTTATTAATTCAATGCAACTTGAATTTTATATGGTGTTTATGTTTTTATATTGTGTTTATTAATTCAATGCTACTTGAATCTTATATGGTGTTTATGTTTTTATATTGTGTTTATTAATTCAATGTTACTTGAATTTTATATGGTGTTTATGTTTTTCTTTAATATTACAGGTCATATGGCTACCAATGAGGAAAAATCACATCCCGCTTCTAATAATGATGGAAACAAAAGAGATGTTAATGAAATAGGTACTAGTAATTCATATTGTGTTTATATTTTTATATTGTGTTTATGTTACTTGATTTTATATGTTCTTTAATATTACAGGTCAAATGGCTTCTAATAATGATGGAAAAGAATCAACTCGTGATATGGAGAATGATATTAGACGAGGTATAAAAATTATGAAGTCAATCATTCATGCAAGAGATAAAGGTATCAAATTTTACGTACATTGGAATGAAGACAAACAACTAACTGAGCCTAAAGGTTCAATGTTAACAAGTTACATTGGTTCCATTGTGAGGAGAGAAGTTCCAATCACTTGTGATGATTGGAGAAGGCGTGAGTTGAAACCCGTTAAAGAAAAATTATGGACTGAAATACAGGTGCCATATGTGATGTCTTTCGTTTTTTTTTGCCGCTTATGTCTTTAAATTACTAATGCTTTTTATATTGTGTTTTTTGTAGAGGTCTTTTAATATTGATGATGATCTAAAATCATATTGTCTTCAATTGGCCAGAAAAAGACTAAGAGGGTTTCGATCTTTTTTGACAAACAAGTTTCTTAGGGATGCTGATAACAATTTTATCGATGCAGAGCGTCCACAAGCATATGCAGGCTTGATTTCGCTTGAATAATGGGCAACCTTCAAAGATAAAAGAAGAACCTCTAATTTTCAGGATGTGAGTGGCGTGAATCGCCAATGAGCATCAAGTCCCACGTATCCATACAGAAAAGGGCGTATGGGATATGCATGCTTACAACAAAGATTGGTAAGTATATATAAATGCTATGATATAATTGTTCATCATGTGTTATTATTGATTTTATTATTTTTCTTAATGTGTAGTTAGAAGAGGAGAAAAGTCAAGAAACATCTCTTCCGGAATATGTTCTGTGGAAGGCTGCCCGAGTGGGTAAGGATGGAGTTGTTAAGGAAGATGTGCAGTAAACTTATGAGCAATGTGTAAGTATATCAATATCTCTTTAATTAAATATATAGCTTATTAAAATAAAGAAATTATGAGTTTAATCACCACTAATTTATTTCACTATGCATATGAATTTAAGGAGAGTCTATCTCAATCTTTAACTCAAGCTGAAGATCATGATTGCAGGAGCATACTTAGTCGAGTATTAAATGTTCCTGAGTATACCAGTCGTGTGAGGGCTAAGAGATTCGAAGTTGTAACACCCCAATTCTACCCGACAATTATATAAACAAATCAGAGTTATAAAATCATTCATTCAAACGAATCAGGATGCCACAAATTCATCATTAAAAAATCATTGCATTCATCGTGGATACGTAACAATTTAAAACATCGGAGGAACCATCATCGCAACAAATTAATCTCTTAATTCGACAATTTAAACATCTACGCAGTGGAATTTTTAATAACATCTTTATCATCATGACAACAACTTTAAAACAACACATATTTAATAATAATCAACTTAAAGTTCAACAACTGAATAATCAAAAATCAAAAGCAACAAGCGTTCATCCCCCCGAGTGTTACATATCAGAGCAATGACACCGACTCGAACTACTGAAGGTATACAACCTTCACTCTCGATTACCTACATGTTACCAACATAAGGGCAACATTCAAATAGAAGGGGTGAGATATCTAACAATATAATAAAGCGTACGTGAAACCACCCGGCCGGAACCCGTCATTTGGATGTAATGAAACATCAATGAAGTCGCCACCGAACGTCTTTTATCCATCCGAAAGGGAAAGATAAACATCGAGAAAACCTGGAAAGGGAGAAATCACGGTCTCTCATCCTAGAGATCGAGTAAGGGAGTTTGTTACGCGAGGGGAAGGTATTAGCACCCCACACGCCCGTAGTACTCTACGGTATCCACTATTGTTGTCTAATCTAATGGGTGTGGTCAAATCCTATGTCTATGGCTTAAAACTGAAAAGGGAATGCATGCGAAAGAAAAAGAAAACAATGTAGGGAAAATAAAAGTTGTGCTCGATTGGTCCCTACCCCAATGCCTATGTATCCCTTTTAAGGAATCAGAGCAGCCGTAGTTCGGCTTACATATTTTGGTTGGTTTGCGTTTTTTAGTTAAGACAACAAAAACAGTCAAGATGGCAAAAAATCAAATAAAGAAACAAACAAATGAGATGGTAAAACATCGACTAAATAATAACATAGTAACATGTCAAAGATGACGAAGCATCAAATGATAAAACAGATGACAAAACATCACACCTAACAATGATATTGAGAATCAAAGTAGGATAACAAACATGTGCGATGGCGAAACATCGCCTTCAAAAAAGTGTGCGATGGCAAAACATCGGCTAAAAGGTAGTAAAGTATGATGGCAAAGATGGCAAAACATCAATAAATCGGATGACGAAACATCACACCTAACAATGATATTGAGAATCAAAGTAGGATAACAAACATGTGCGATGGTGAAACATCGGCTTCAAACAAATGTGCGATGGCGAAACATAGGCTAAAAGGTAGTAAAGTATCATGGCAAAGATGGCAAAACATCAATAAATCGGATGACGAAATATCACACCTAACAATGATATTGAGAATCAAAGTAGGATAACAAACATGTGTGATGGCGAAACATCGGCTTCAAACAAATGTGCGATGGCGAAGCATCGGCTAAAAGGTTCAAAAACGAAACCAAGAGGCGCACAAACAAATAGGATTGGTTTGTATCTTTTACCTTGAAGAAGGGTTTGAGTTTATTAGAAGTGTTTTATGATTTGCCAAGAAAAAAAATTTGTTTTAAGATGCAAAATGCAAAGAAAGGAAAAACAACTAAGGGAAACTAGCCTAGCACTATCCCTAGTATTATCATACAATGGTTGACCCTAAGGTTGAGGATAAAGGAAAATCCTACCCCATGTTAGCATACATGGATTCCTACCTTAATCAACATGTTAAAGGAAGCTTAACAAAACTATCCTATAGGGAACATGCAATGAGAGCAAAGTCGTGATCTCAATTTCTAAATTGAGTGACTCATCGATCAACAATTAAAGAAGAAAAGCAATAAACATCCTATAGGGAACATGAACTGAGAGCGAAGTCGTGATCTCAATTTCTAAATTGAGTGACTCATCGATCAACAATTAAAGAAGAAAAGCAATAAACATCCTATAGGGAACATGCACTGAGAGAGAAGTCGTGATCTCAATTTCTAAATTGAGTGACTCATTGATCAACAATTAAAGAAATAAACACAACACATGCATCAAACAAAACAGAGGGCCTCCTGACATATATCAGCAACAGAGGTCCCATCATGCAACATAGAACTATGCAAATAGAAGAAAGGAAATAATGCAATACCAAATGGATAACTATCCGTAGCAACTGAGCTAGAATAAAAGAAACCCAGAGAACTTCAAGCAAACTGGCATCAGCAGACAAATCAGGTCAGAAATTATGCCATCAGGATGTAAGTAATGAGATTATCAAATATGAATAGATCCCATGGCAATGTATAACATTCATAGTCACATATATATATATATATATATATATATATATATATATATATATATATATATATATATATATATATATATATATATATATATATATATATATATATATATATATATATCCTGCATAGACTATCAAATATGCCAAACACAAGGGTAGTGCCAATATAATAAATTATGTTCCACAAATAAAGTGAAACACAATAGTCTTAAGTCAAGACTGGAAAACTTTTCTCAAAGTACCCCGCACATTCAAAAGCCAAGTTAGTATTCCCATAAATAGAACGATGATTCACATAAGGGATGGATGATGACACCACAATTAAGTGAGGAAACATGATAGAAAATATCAAACGTTAGTCATGATAGACAGAAGGAAACAAGTATATGCACAATTTGATCAAAAGAATCAGAGGAATATTGCTCCTTTCTATCACCATGTTGAATTGACAATTGAATATAAATCAAGGATCATGGGAGCTTGAGAAGAATACAATCAAAGACCATGAAGGTCAGTAGCAAACACAATTCAATCATGCACAATTAGTTCATCACAGCTCACAAGCATAATAGAAAAGGAAACCCACACAATGCATCAAAAGGTTCAATCATTCAAACATAGGTCATGAAGTGAAATGGATTGAGTTTATGTGGATAATAAGAACCAACATGATCATTAGGTTCCCAATTATAGGCCTCACTAAAGCTCATTAGCCATCAAACAAATTGCAACAAGATATGCAACATTAATTGGGTACCTTCACTTCAAAAGTACATCAAAAATAGAAACAAGGATCAATAATTCAAACCAAAAATTTCTTAGCATCTTTGAAGTGTGTAGAAGTCATAAAGCAAGCCTTAAGTTCATGAATGATTGAGGAAGAAATCAAATGAGGCCCAAAGTTCAAAACTAGTTGGCCAAACTATCAAAACTAGACAAGTTTTCAAAATAATTCATGAAAAAATATCAAACCAAGTCAAATAATTCAAGAAAAAATGGTTTTCAGATCCTCAACACACTCATGAACCATAATCCAGACTTAAATTCATTGAAAATCCAGGGCATAATGATTTTGAAAATGAAACTTGCACAATAAGCAACAAAACCCTAATTTTTTACTTTTAATCTTAAATATTGATTAGATAAGATCAAAATTCAAACAATGCAAACCAAGATCATGTAAAACACAAGGAAACCCTAAATGTCAGAATACATATTTTTCCATATTTTTAGAATTAAGGAAAATTCAAAAATAAAAGTCAAATTCAAACAATTAATCAATTAAACAAAAATTCACATCTCAGAATAAAACTCTAATTAAAAATCAGAAAAATATCCAACCAAAATTATATTCAAATATTAGAATTAAAAACACACATCCCTGATTTTTTTTGGAATTTTTGAATTAAAGGAAGTATTAAAATAAAAATCAAACAAACAATTAACAATTAAACTATTATTTAAAGGCAAAAATGCAAACCCTAGACAAAATCATGAAAAGGTCAAAATAAAATTATATTCAGATTCTATGATTGAAAGCAAGCTTGTATGATTTTCTTGAGAATTTTTGTATTAAGGGAAGTATCAAAATAAAAATTATGAAGCAAAAATTCAAAATAAACTTCTCAAATTAAATTTCTAATCAAAAATAAAAAAGTGCTAAACCAAAGCCAAAATCAATTTCTACATTATCTTATGAGTTCAAAACATTTTTTTGTGGAATTTTTAGATCAAAGGAACTATTAAAATAAAAATAATCTTTGAACAAACAATTAATTAAACCAATGAATTTTTAAACCAATCAAAACATTTTAAAAAATTTCCAAAAAAAGTATCACAAATACTAGAAATTATTACTGGCCTATGGTAATTTTTTCATGATTTTTGAAAATGTCTTGATCACAAAAATAAAATCAGAAAATCAAATAAAATCAAAAATATGAAAAATGCATTAAAAATCACATGGACCAATCAGATCCAGCCATGCCATCATCTTCTTCCTCAAGACAATGCCCTAACGCGCGTTTTTTCAGTTTCATGCTCCTATGTTCTGATCAACACTTCTCCCTTATTTCTCCACCAAAATCAATGATTTAAATCACAAATCAAAGTTCAAACTACCAATTACATCATGCTTTTTACAAAATTCAAAACAATCGAGCATGGAAGTAGAAATCAGAGCAAGAAAATTGAGAAAATCATTAAATCATGAAAAACCAGAAGTAAACTCAACTATGGCCTCTGAAACAAAGTGAAAACCCTTGTCCCTTGCTTCTAATGCTCCAATGAAGTGAAAATGGTCATGAATCGAGCTCTGGAATGGAGAATAAAAAAGCTTCGAAGCAAAAAATTTTTTGAGAGAGAGATAGCAGCTTCTGATTTTTATGAGAGAATGAATGCCCTTTTTTTGCCAAAAGATAGTGAGATAAGGCTTATATAGAGTGACTACTGAGGTTAGAAAGGTCTTTGAAGGACTCAAGGCCGTTAGAAGCAAAATTTCAAAAAAACAGAAAAATCAAGAGAGTGATCATGGTGATGCGTTTTGCTTCTTGTTATGCCCAGCCTAGAAGTCATTTTGATGATGTCATGTTGAGTGGAATTTTGAGCAAAGAATGTGCACTTGGTGAGCTGGCTATGTTGACATCAATCAAAACTGGATTTGTGCACAAATCTATAACATGGACATGGTTTTCAAATAATCTGGCTAGCGGACTTTATGCTTAGGCCACTTGAAATTCCTTCGTGCGTTTTGGATGCTTGAGGGGCCTTTCAAGAGCTCTCATAACATATAACATCATAGGGCTTTGAATTTTCCAAATTGATGCTGACTTGATGAGAAATGATGTTGCAAACTTGAGGCAAAAATGCAATTTGGCCTGCCTGGTCCGCGCGCATGCATGGGCATGCATGGTGTGCATGAAGCCAACTTTGAGATACCAACTTTGAAGCACCATAACTCACTCAAATCTTGGCCAAATTGAAAGATTCAAAGCTCAAAGAGAAGCTCTTATGGAAAACAACAAAATGATCTTTTTAATTTTTCAAATTGAGGCTTGAGTCACAAGAAAATGATTCCATAAAATGGCACGCCAAGTGTTTGATGAAATTACGCGCATGACTTGCCCAAGAGAAGTCACCTTGACACTTAGAGATTTTTTTAATTTTTAAGTTACTTCTTGAACAAGTTACACTCAAATTCACCATTTCTCATGATTCAAAGATGACTTTGGGTATGGAATACGAAAAGAGGATGCTTAAATTGATGGTTGACCAAAAGTCCACTTGGTCAACTTCTGATTTTGACTAATTTTGGCCAAAATGACCATTTTGCCCCTTTGAATCAATTGATCCACTTCCCTTTAAAATTGATGATCAAAACTTCAAACATATGATCTTTCAAATATATAGAGGCCATGTACAAAGTTTCACTTCAAAATTCTCAATAAATCTTGATGAAATCCCAAACCCTAGTTTTATACCATGTACTAGGAGATAGTTGATCAAGCTTCAAAACCCTAATTCCACTGGGCATCATGAGAGACTCTTTGATAAAATTTGATTCTAATGATGATAAGATAGTGATGCTTCATGAATTGGATCATCTAGACCCCAATTACTTCAACTTGGACCAAACCCTAATTTTGGTTAATATCTTAGGAGACTAATGAACCATCTTCAAAACTTCAAATCTTCTGGGCATCCTGGCCAATTTCTTGTACTAAGACTTTCCAAATACCAATGAGATGTTGTAGCTTCTAAATCAAGACTTGTACCTTGATCAATAGGCTTGATCAAACAAAATCCTAATTTGACTGGTGAATCAAAGGATTGATTCCTTCTTATAATCAAACACAAACTTCAATCCTCTGATGATCCAAGGAGATGGATAAGATATCTTGAGATATGCAATAACTTTTGAGCTTGAAAGATCCAGAGATTTAGATGATAAGGTTCTACTTGAGCAACTTGTCAATGCAATCAACCTTCAAAGCTTGAGGAAAATTTGATAACCAAAGTACTTTGATCCCATCACAATGTAATGAATGCAATGCAATATGATATTCATGATGAAACATAAGCCTAAATCAAGAGGGTAAATTTTGGGGTGCAACAGCTGCCCCTATTCAAATATCTTCAACATGATAAGTGAGAAAACTGACAACTTTCGAACATTCAGGGTTAAAGATGATTGAATACAAAAGAACCCGAAAATTTACACTCTTGAAGAGGAAAGAAAAAGCAGAAAAACCCCCAAGACATGCGTCAGAATAAAGCTGTATTGCAGGTTGAAACAGAACAAAAACAAAGAAGAGTAGATGCAACTAAACTTCCGGACAAATGTTCCAGGGCAAAACTGGGCTTCAAAAAGGGTGAGATAAATCTCAAACCACAGAGTATAGGTGAAACTAAGCTCTAGAAAAGAAAGCGTACGCGGGTGAGGAGGCGAAACTCTGAGCTCGACCCAAAGCAAAGTGGCTAGAGTGCGTGATTCTAGGAGCACTTACTAATCTCAACTAAGATAGACAGTATGAAGGAACTGAAAGAATCCCAGAAATGAGGAACAAAAGCGAGACGAAACTCGACTCAATGACCAGTTAGACGAAACTAAACTAGATGAGTACCAGGACGAAACTGGATTTCACGCACGGGTAACGAGGCGAAACTCGACCCAAAGTGGTGAGAGTGCATGTTTCTCAGAGCACCTGCTGGTCTTAGATCAATGGATAAAAAATGACGAGAACTGATAGAAGAATCCAAGAAACAAAAGAGACTGATTTCAAACCAGGGACCCAGTACGAACATCGTCAAAGGGTCCAAGGTATGAAAGCACAAACGAGACGAAACTAGACTTAATAACTAGTTAGGCAAAATTAAAATAGATGAGTATCAGGACGAAACTGGATTTCATGCACAAGGTGAGGAGACGAAACTCTAAACTCAAACCAAAGCAAAGAGATTAGGGCGTACACCTAAAAACCTGCTGAAAGCGAATATCAGGACGAAACTGGTATTCAAAAAGGTGCATCAATAGACATTAGAATGGACTGGAGAGGGTAGTGAAGACTAAACCTGAGAAGACCGCGCCATGGCGAAACTGAACTACAGTCAAAAGTAGACACTCAAACAATCAAATGATTGATGTCAAAAGGATATTGGTATGGGGAGGAAACTGAGATAATGAGGACGAAGACCTCGCTGGGGATTTAATCCGAAGTAATAAAAAATTCACTGGGGATAACAGAAACAAAAATGGCTTATGTTCTGATGCATGTTTGAATTCTTTTTATATAGCGCAATGCTCCATATAAGGGAAATGCTACGCGTTTTGGTAGATGCAATGTAATGATGCATGTTTAAAAGTTCCACTGGGGAAATGGCCAATTGAGAAGCCAATAACCAAGAAGTCAGAATCTGACATGACTTGCAAAAATAAATTGCAAAATCCAAAGGAGAGGAGAAAATATGGGGAACCTCTAGAGAGGGAAACTCGAAGAGATGAAGCTTTGCGGCGGATAACAATCGAGCAACCAGTAGAAACGGGCCACAAACATTGAGAGGAGCTGCAAAAATAAATTGCAAACTCCTAGGGAAGATCAGATCGACACTGTAGCTTCTGGAGGGGATTAGACATTGAGGGAGAAGATCAGGGCAAAACTGTAATCTCTGGAAAAGACAGCGCGCAACTGTGTTAAGGATGATACCAAGACAACAAACCCGACGTGAGGGGTGAAAACCTTTGTTGGGGGAACAAAACTTTTCTGAGGAAACGGGACTTCACTGGGGAGACAGTACTCCGCTGAAGATTTTGTGTTGGAGAGAGATTTCTCTTGGAATGCAACCATTGGACGAATCATGCAAATAGTCACACAATATCGATTTCATTGGGGATAAGGAAAGATCTTAACATAAGTATGCCCCAGTCAGCAGACCGGCTGGGAAATGAGATGTCATGGCGAGGGATCTCTGTTGGCAATTCTGTTAGAGAGTTGAAACTCCTTCAGAATGTGAGTTCCCATTTAAACAACTCCACTGGGGATGTGTGACATATCCAAACTTGAAGTCTCAGAATGAAGCCTTTAAAAGAAGATTCTGGGGGTAACAAAACTTCGCTATGGAAACGAAACTTCATTAGGGATAGGTAAAGTCCTATTCATGCATGGGCTCTGTCTAACAGAAGAAAACCAAATATTCCCTTCCTGACAATCATTAAGTTCTTTACAGGTGTTCAATGTGTAAACTCTTTTTTGATGTCAAACAAATGTTTTGCATGCAGAGAAATGTTTATTTTGGGAATGACAGACCTGATGCGATGATTATTTAAGCCTTAAAGTTGAAAACCTTGACAAAGTGTCACATCTCTGTTGTGAATGAATCACTGGCTAGAGTGCAAAAACTTTAAAAACTTTCATTCCCCTCTTTTCCAACAAAAACGAGTCAAGATGCGGGTGATAAGATACCAACATGGATATGCAACACATATTTGGGAGTTTAGGAAAAGCTATCTTGTTGTAGTATGCTTTCGAGTTAAACCCTTGTTTCAGTTAGGACTTTTAGAGGTTGTAACATGGCCTGGTTCGAGGTTTTTTAGAAAAAAGTTTTTCAAGGCTCAAGTTATTTGGTGCCCATTCCCTTCGTGATATTCTCCTGTCCTAAGCTCAACTGACTTATCACAAGCATTCATCTTTCAAAAGGATTGGTAATGGTTGAGTGATCATGACAAATTCTCCAACATGATTGTCGCTTAACTTCTGTTGCTTTTTTGATATTATTGTTCCTTTTCTTTTGATGAAAATTTTATTGAATAATCTCTCTTCTTTTTTCCCCCTTTTAGGCTCTCTTTTCCCTAACTTTTGCCTGGACAAACTCTTCTGAATTTCAAAAAAAATTTAGTCCAGCGGGACGCCCTAACTTTTGCCTAAGCGACTTGTTTTCAAGTTTCGACTTAGCGGGGCTTTTTGTTTCTTTTTTTTATTCATACTTTCCACTTTGAACAAGTAAACATGACTTTAGGTCTTTGAACTTTTTCTTTCTTTCTCTTTTTTTGGAAAACAAATGCCTCATTCCTTGGTCGGCGAGGGATAGCCATTATTGTATCGATTCAATCTCGACCTCAGGACTTTGTGAGGAAATGAACATAGTGGTTTTGACATTTTTTCCTGCTCTCATGATGCGAAAGATAAAATGTGGTGATCCTCATATGGGACATTCCTTCTGAAATTTGAATGCTTGGTCAAATTAACTGAACATCTACCCTGCCCCTGGTTAAAAAAAACAAGGTTTTTTTTTAACGGAAAAGAAACTCCTACTTCGAAGGCTCGGAGGGGTTAACGAGGGTCTAACTCCCTTATATCTCCGGTGTTTGGGGATTGAAATAATGCATGTACATCGTCAACGGGGTTCTACTCAAAAGCATACCACTACAGTAATCGTTTTTAGCTAAACTCCTTCCTCCAAACTTTTCGCCAAGCAAAAGAATTGACACAGTTGGTATCAAAATGCCCGAAAAATCGATTAAAGAGTGATACTGAATGGATTAAGTAAAATGAAACAATTTCTTCAAGGCAAAAATATTCAACGCATCAAGACTGACACTCGACCATAAACAAAATCATATATGCAGACAATGCTAAAACAATCAATCAAGATAACACATGAAAGTGCGGCAAAGAAACGTAATAAAAGCCATTATGGGGAAGAAATATCTCCAACTAGGTTCGCCGATCTCGCTGACCTGCCGTAATCTTGATATTATCCTGACCTATGACCTTTACCAACAGCACGAAGCTGTGAAACAAAATGGCAAGGCATCCACCAGTGAAGTGATTGAAAATCCATCCATCAGAGAAACAAACATGCCCCTTGCACAATAGTAGTTGTGTTTGTTATCAGTGTTTCAAGAGATCAACCAACTATGACTTGTATTACCATTTCCGTGTAAGGCTCACGAAGTTTATATGCATATGCTTATCAAAAATATTGGACGGTTTTGCAAACAAAATAGTAAAAAGGGAGACAAGAAAAGTATGGGTATACTTGAAAGAAGATATTCTATTGATTTTGAGAAATCAGCCTGTGAAAAAGGCATTTACATTTGGAAGTGTCGTACCCCAAAATTTGCCCTCCCATATTCCTCAAGATTTGTCAAGAATGATCTTTAAATTGTTCAAGATGGCTCAAGGGTTGTACAGTCAAACCACCTCCTAAAACAGCTGAAATTAGGGTTTTGGTTCTTTCAAGGAAATTGGGGTTCTCAATGGTTCAATCAAGTCTCATAGACCTATATATATTCTCAAGCACCTACATGCCAAGTTTCAAGACTCACAGTGCCAATTTGCACAGTCAAAAGCCTCATTTGATCTACAGTCAACTGTAGGGGAAAAATGATCATTTCACAGTCAAAAGTCAGAATTTTTGGCCAACATCTTATTTTGAGTTCACAATCATCATTTGATCAAGTCTTGATCATGATTCCACAAGCATAGCTCAAAAATCATCAAGATGCAAAAAGTTACTATTTTTGGACAGTAGAAAAGTCAACTGTATCTTGACCAGGGCATAACTTTTTCATGGTTTGTCAGAAAAAGTCCATCCAATTCTCATTTTGAAGGGGATGCAATTTCCTACAATCCATATTCACACTCCAAGTTCAAGAAATGCTCTCACAAAAAGTTACCAATTTTTACATTATAGGTCAAATTCAAAAGTCAACAAAAGTGCACTTTGAGTCAAAGGCCATAACTTGATATTGGTAAATCCAAATGACATGGGACCAAAGGCATTGGTTAGAGGACTTCAATACCTTTCCAAAATGTCCAAGAACATGGTCATGTGATCAAAATTGAGCAAGATGTGCATTGGAGAAGTTGGGAAATTTTCATGAATTTGCAAAAGTCAACTTTGCTCAAAACACCTTATTTTTGCTAATGGGCCTCAAATTTCTTCTTGAAACTTCATCCATGACCTATGCACGACCCATCAAGCTTAATTGAATTTATTTTCTTATTTTTATTGATTAATTGGATTTTTAATTAATATTAATTCATTTAATTAATTTAAATTATAGGAAAATAGAAGATTTGATTTTTTTCAATCAATTTGTGAAGCAAATCTGACCTAAACATGCTGGAAAATTCGTGCACAAAGTCAAAGATACAAAAAAACCAAAATTGGCAACTTTGTTCAATCATGAAGAATCAAAAATATTTGATTTCCAATCAAAGATCTAAACATCAATGCAATGGATATTGGCCCATGTTTTTGACCTAATTCAATTGCCATATACATAAGCAAGCAAACCCTGATCAAGGAGACGTGAAAAAGCTGTAGAAAAAACCATAGCCAATTCTAGAAATTCCAAGAAAATTGAAAATATGTTCTTGCATTCCAGGCCAATTCAAGGCGTGCTTTTCATTCAAACACATTGCAGGAAGTGTCAGGAACGTTTTGCAATCGAATTCACGCACCAAAGCTCAAAGAATCGTTGCACACAGTTTCACGGTTTGGCTTTTTTATTCAAAATCGTATTGCTTGATTCATGTGCATTTAACACGTTTTCATGATTGTTTTGCATTGCTAGGAACCATACGAAGCTAATGGCATAATTTAATTGAGTTATAACACCCTGAATCAAAAGATGCCATGATCAATTTCTAAGGTTCTTGAGCTTTGAAATTAGGGCTTTCTGAACCAGGCAAAATTAGGACTCATAAGACATACGGTTGAAATTGTTAGACCCAGACGAACAAGAACCACCCCTCGCTAAATATTTATATGTACTGTGGTGCTAATCGCTATTTTTCCTTGCAGTGGTTAGTGGGGGTTAAAAACCCCCGCTATCTGATATTATTTTTACAGGGCAAACGAAGAAGATGATGAGGTGTTGGCGTCTGAGTGGTTAATTTGAAAAGGCGCGCGTGTTTTTTTTTGTTGTACATCATATTTGTTAATTTCCCAATATAATAATTGCCTATTATCTAAAGAACAAAAAGGTGCAGGTGGTGGAGTGGTTGAGTGAACATCCAATAAGCGCTGGGACCTGGGTTCGAATCCCAGGTCCCCCAAAACAGTGTTGCTTTTATTTTTCAGGCGTTCTTGTGCAGTTTGCCAAAAGAGGTCCATCATACACCTCCAATTTCCAGGCGCCAGGTGTCTCCAAGCCTGGATCCAATGGCCAAAATTGAAGGATCACCATAGTCCTTAGTCAGCAAGCGCGTAGATGTCCCAGAAAGTCAAACAGGCTTGAGCATTATTGGGCCTTGAAAATTCCAGAAACACCTCCAAAGCTGGCCCATCACCCCCCTGGGTTTATTCCTTTTTCCTCTTTTTATATTTTCCATTTTAATTGTTTTTATTATTAATTATTATTATTATTATTTAATTAACCAAATTAATTTTTCATAATAAAATCAGAAAACTAAAATATAATATTTTTTATTATTATTTATTAAATTCACCCTTAATTTATTATTTTTGTAAATAAATACTAATGTAATTAATTTAGTTAATTAGGTTAATTTTAACTTTTTTTCACAATAAATCTAAAACTAATGTAGAATTAGGGTTTCTTGACAATTTTGATTATTTTTTTATTTATTTTCCTTAACACATAAAAAAAACTCAAAAAATATTTCTTTTAATTAATTAATTAGTTCTAGGTTTAATTTAATTAAATGCAAAATAACAAAAATTTCTTTCTTTCTCAAAAAAGGGTCAAAACCCTAAAAACTTTCCGATCCAATTTTTCTCGCGCGTATGTTTGTTTTATTAATTTTTATTCCAATTTTGTAATTGCTCCGAGGATGTAATAGCTTTAATTAGGACTTTTTATTGCTTTTCTTTATTTCCCGCAATTTACTTTTCAAGGGTTGTTTTTGGCGATGTAAATACCCGACGCCTTGTAATAGCTTAGTTTATTTTTTCGCAACTATTAATTGTTAGATGTATGCTAACTAGGCTATGCATGACAAGACTTCTCTTAAAATAAAATCAATCGTAGCTTACCATAATATGTACAAAGATAACTTAACTGAAACCTGACACACTCGCACATGCCACTCCTAGGGTACGCCTCACTTGGTTGCCTCGACGTGGTCATTGAGTATAGGGTGTTTTAGAGGTCGCCCTCCTGTCTAAAGATCAAAGTTGCCTCGAAACGGTTGCCTCGGATAAAAAATGATCTAGGACATTAGGGTTACTGCTAAGGCGTCCTACTATTGCTTTGGTGACCACATGTCCCTATAATCGAATTGACCCGAAACTCCAACGACGGTGCTACCTACTTCTCAATAGTGGGATAGTACTGTCTAAAGGACATTTACACAGCTTAATTTCTTTTGAGTAGGTAGAGGTTCTCAGGTACTTGCTCTTTCAAAACAAAAATACTTTTCGCACCTACACTTTTCCAACAAAAGTTTTCAAACAAACACTTCATACACTCTTGAGGAAAGACACAAGAGTTAAATCGAAGTTTTCAAATAAAACTCTTTTCAAAATCCACAAACACAAGAAAAAGCAAAACATTTTGAAAACATAGTGAGCAAGTACCTAAGAGCCCGTGGATAACCACGGATAGAAAGGGTGCTAACACCTTCCCTTTCTATAATCTACCTCCCGAACCGAGAAACATCTCGAAAAGGAATTTTGCTGTGCTTTTGTCCTTTCCTTGTTGGAGAAAATAAAAGACGGTGGCGACTCTTGCTTATCGCGATATTTTGCGAAACGCAAACGCGAACCAGCATTTCAAAACAGTCAGTTCTATTCCCACCGATCACAGAACTGGCGAGTCTTCTGGGGATTTTTATAAGTGAGGTGTACCTTAGGATAAGATCAATTATGTTTTCTATTGTATGCCTTGTATGCTTTAATTTTGTGGGCTTGTATCGGAGTTTTATAGATCCTAACCCGGATCTGGGGGTACCCTTTTTTAGGTAAGTAGCAATAAACTGTGAGGGACCTGTCCGGCATAGACCGACACGGGTGAAGCAGTAGCTACATTGGTGTGACACCTTGGTCTGTACCGATATCCCTTGTGTTGGAACGAGGAGAATATGGGTCTTCTGAGGAGTCATTAAGCACCAACTAACCTTAGAACCTTAAATTGACCAACTTGGCCATAGAACAGTAGCAGTATGCTACACTCATTGAGGCTAAACTCTCGTGATGGTTTCGGCTGCAAGAAAAGGTTGCCAAACTGGAATTATGACCGATTGAGGGTAGTCAGTGATATTGAGATCCTCTAGAACCCGATTACTATTTTTAGGACAGGTCTTAACCAACTGAAACTGAAAGAGGGTAGTACCTAAACTTCATGCTGGCCTGAAATCTAAGGGCTCTTTTGTGTGACTTGTGTGCCTTTACCATGTTTGCCTTTTGTGAATACTTGTGGTGTGCCTTTATCATAACACAATAACATCATAACATTGCATGCATCCTGCATAAGGACTAACCCATTTCAAAGACAAGAGGGTTTCATCTTTGCTCTGTTTTGTAGGATATCATGATGCCCATGCGTAGGAATACTATCCGGCTCAACTTTGTTCAACCACCTACTTTGCTTAAGGAATTGGTTGACAGGATTCCAGACACTACTACCTTCATCAGGAGGCATGGTTCTCTTCTCGGTTTAGTCACCTCAAAGTGGGACTTACAGTTGATGAGTGTCCTGGTCCAGTTTTATGATCCGTTATACCATTGATTCACCTTTCAAGACTTCCAGCTGGTCCCTACCCTGGAAGAATTCTCTGATTTGCTTGGTATTCCTGTTTTGGAACAGACTCCATTCACTGGTTGGGAAAAGACTCTTAGGCCTGAAGAGATTGCTGCAGCCCTTCACCTGACCAAAGAGGAAGTAATAGCTAACTGGGAGACTAGAAGTGGAGTTAAGGGCTTCTTGGCTAAGTTTCTGGTTGGCAAAGCTAATGGTTTCTGGAATGACTTAGACCTTCAAGCGTACGAGGACATTCTGGCTCTCTTAATCTATGGTCTAGTATTATTTCCAAATCCCGACACATTTGTTGATGTTAACGCCATAAGGATCTTCATCTCTCGGAACCCTGTACCCACTCTCTTAGGTGATGTCCTTTACCAGCTCTATACTCTTACTGCCCGAAGACGGGTAACTTTGCTGTGTTGTGCTCCCTTATTGGCGAGGTGGTTTATTTTTCACCTCCCTAAATCTGTACTGAAGAACAAAAAAGGAAGGGGCTGGGCTCATAGGATAATGTCTCTCACTAATAAAGACATTATTTGGACTCTCAGAGGCTTGGATGAGGTGGCCGTCATTGATCGTTGTGGAGAGTATCCTAATGTTCCATTGATCGGAACCCGTGGAGGAATCTCTTATAACCCATGCTTAGCTCTCTGTCAGTTCGGAAGAGCCAGAAGAGAAGGGCCTCATGAGATG
Source organism: Vicia faba (assembly GCA_948472305.1). NCBI lineage: Eukaryota > Viridiplantae > Streptophyta > Magnoliopsida > Fabales > Fabaceae > Vicia > Vicia faba. The sequence continues at coordinate 1,633,683,082 of OX451738.1, read as the reverse complement.
TTGATACCTCATATCGTCTTTGATTTTCAGGTAGATAGCGACGAGTTGCGTCGTAGATTCATCAAGGCTTGGGATAGAGTTCACAAAGCTGACCCACATGAGTTGGGACCAAAAAATTCTCTGCCTATGGAGTCATATTTCAGATTGGTCTGCATCCGTGCTCAGAAGCTAGGTATGCCATACGAAGCTGTCAGGCCTATTACTCTTGAAGCTGCTGATAAAGATGGGGTTCCTCCAACTGTTCTCCATTCTCATACATCCAATGATGTTGGCACATTAAAGAGGTCTTGGGTGCAACTGCAGGAAGTACGGGATTCTTATCGGGAAAGGTTCAATGAACAGGAACAGAAGATCCAGAAGCTGACAAAGCAATTGGAGAACGAGCGGATCCTGAATGACTATATCTGCATTGAGAAGAAGAGGCCATGGGAGCATTGATGGACCTTTGATGTTTCTTTTACAACTTATTTACTTTTCAGTATTTCCATTTTCGTAACGCCTAAGGGCAAGTTGTTGAAAAATTTAAATTCTGAAGTTAAATCTAATGAAGTGTGTTTCCTTTTGTCTACAAATTTGAACCCCGATTGTCTTTGAAAACATAAATCATACGCATTTCATTTCATCATATGCATAACAGGTACCCTTTTTACAGGTCACTTATCTTCTTTGCCGTTTATTTCAGCAATCATCATGTCTTCTGAACCTTCCACTGAACAAGCTATCAAGGCCCTTCAGGCCCAGAATGCCCAGTTCTAAGAGTTGGTTATGAGCCTAGCCCAGGGTTAACAGGAGTTGAAGACTTTGATTCTGAAAGAAAAGAAGAAGAAGAAGAAAAGGACCGTCTTGTTCAACACTGGACGCAGATTTGGGAATGGACTGCAGAATGAGGTTGATTTGGCTACCTCATCTATAGGAAAAGATAGTCCACAAGAGAGAAGGGTCCCTAGTCCCGTAGTCTCTGACAACGAGACAGATTATGATGAAGAACAGTACCCTCCTGCTGAGGATAGGTATAAACAGTTGGAGGACCACTTAAGTGCTATGGAGATACAGAATGTGCCTGGGTTGGACTTTGGAGACCTAGGCTTATCCTCTGGGGTGGTGATTCCCCATAAGTTCAAGGCACCTGCCTTTTCCAAATATGACGGAGTCTCCTGCCCAAAGCTGCACCTTCGGTCGTATGTAAGGAAGATCCAACCTTACACTACTGACAAGAATTTGTGGATCCATTTCTTCCAGGATAGTCTTTCAAAGACTCAACTCGAATGGTTCTATCAGCTGGATGGAGCCAGTATCCGTAACTGGGAGGATTTGGCTACTGCATTCTATAAGCAGTATCAGTATAATTCCGACCTCGCTTCTACGCGTACCCAACTCCAGGGTATGTCACTAGGGACGGGTGAAGGATTTAAAGAATATGCTCAAAAGTGGAGAGACCTTGCTGGAAGGGTGCAGCCACCTCTAAATGACTGTGAACTTGTGGATATGTTCTTGGGGACCCTATCTGGCCCGTTCTTCAACCATTTGATTGGAAATTCTTCAGCCGGGTTTACAGACCTTATCTTGACTGGTGAGAGAATTGAAGCTGGTATCAAGTCTGGGAAGATACAGAAAGGTGCCTCCTCGAGCACTGAGAAGAAACCGTTCAAGAAGGAATCTAGTGCTGTCTATGGTTCAAGGAGACCAAACAGATCTGAACACCGCCAAGCTGTCAACGCGGTGGTTATTTCAAAACCTGCTGCTGCTCCTCAGCATTATAACCAACAAAGGGGTGAGAGACCCAGAAGGCAGTTCACTCGACTCAGTATGACCTTGTCCCAGATATTGTCGCAGTTACTGATGACCAATTTGGTGACTCTAAGGGAAGCTTCTAAGAATCCCAACACTACATCTCCAAAGTATAATCCTAACGCCCGCTGCGCTTATCACTCTGACGGCCCGAGACATAATACGGATGATTGTTGAACTCTGAAGAATAAGGTCCAAGACCTGATTGATGCAAAAGAGGTTGAGTTCGAGGCGCCCGAGAGGCCTAATGTTGTGACTGCTCCCATGCCCAAACGTGGAGTAAATGCTATTATGGATGATGATGACGTGGACGAATCTGAATTCGACAGTTGGATCTACCCCACGACCAACGGTGGACCAAACAACTGGACGGAAAAAGACTTCGTCCCTATTACTTTTGTGACTCCATAATGAACTCCTTTGTTTTGAATTTGTAACAAACAATATTGTGAAACTTTATGGCCCAGTGTCTTACCCGGGGCACCATGGCTTCATTTGTGAGGGCTTTTATGTGTTATTTTCATATATCATTAATAAAAGCATTGGACGTCTTTTGCATTTCAAATCTTGCGCTCCTTGTCTTTCTTTATTATATATTGCAAAACAGCTATATTTACACACACTCACATATACAGATCCCAATCCACTCTGGATCTCACTGGTAACGACTCTGCTACTGCCAGTTATAACTTCGAAAATTTGATCAACTTAGCCGAAGACGAAGGTGAAGATGATTGCGAAGTGCCTGGTGAGCTTGCAAGGCTGTTACTCCAGGAAGAGAGGGCCATTCAGCCACATGAAGAGCCAGTGGAAACGGTGAATCTGGGTACTGAGATAGACAGAAAGGAAGTCAAGATTGGTGCAAACCTGGAGCTCAGTGTGAAACAACGGTTGATTCAGATGTTGCATGACTACATGGAAATCTTTGCCTGGTCTTACGAAGATATGCCTGGGTTGGATACCGACATTGTGGTCCATCATCTGCCTACCAAGGAAGAATGCCCTCCGGTAAAACAAAAGGTTCACCATATGCGTCCAGAGATGTCTGAGAAAATCAAAGCTGAGGTTATGAAACAATTTGACGCCGGTTTTCTAGCAGTAACTTCTTACCCTCAGTGGGTTTCCAATGTGGTGCCGGTGCCGAAGAAAGATGGTAAGGTCCGAATGTGTGTTGACTACAGGGATTTGAATAGGGCAAGCCCTAAGGATGACTTCCCTCTGCCTTACATCGACGCTCTGGTTGACAACACTGCTCAGCATAAGGTATTCTCCTTCATGGATGGTTTCTCCGGTTATAATCAGATAACGATGGCTCCTGAAGACATGGAGAAGACCACTTTCGTCACTCAGTGGGGCACCTTTTGTTACAAGGTCATGCCTTTTGGGTTGAAAAATGCTGGGGCAACGTATCAGCATGCCATGGTCGCTCTGTTCCATGATATGATCCATCATGAGATTTAAGAATACGTTGACGATATGATCGCAAGGTCCCAAACTAAGGGGGAACACCTTGACCATCTACAGAAGCTGTTTGACCGTTTGAAGTTGTACAAATTGAGGTTAAACCCGAACAAGTGCACCTTCGGGGTGAGATCTGGAAAATTGATAGGCTTCGTCGTGAGTGACAAAGGTATTCAAGTGGACCCTGCCAAAGTGAAAGCCATACAAGAGATGCCAGTTCCCAAGACAGAGAAAGAGGTCAGAGGCTTTCTAGGACGGCTGAACTACATTGCCCGATTCATCTCGCACCTAACTGCTACTTGTGAACCAATCTTCAAGCTACTGAAGAAAGATCAAGTAGTACGTTGGAACGATGAATGTCAGGCTACTTTCGAAAGAATCAAAGAGTATCTCCAAGAGCCACCCATTCTTATGCCACCGGTTGAAGGGAGACCTCTAATCTTATACTTGACAGTACTTGACAACTCAATGGGGTGTGTGCTAGGTCAGCATGACGAGTCTGGCCGAAAAGAGCATGCTATTTATTACCTTAGCAAAAAGTTTACCGACTGTGAGACCCGATACTCACTGCTCGAGAAAACTTGCTGCGCTTTGGTATGGGCTGCTCGCTAGCTGAGACAGTATATGTTAACTCACACTACTCTGTTGATTTCAAAGATGGATCCAATCAAGTACATCTTCTAAAAGCCTGCCTTGTCCGTAAGAATAGAAAGATGGCAGATGATTTTGACTGAATATGACATCCAGTACACGACCCAAAAAGCAATCAAGGGAAGTGTGTTGGCAGACCATTTGGCACATCAGGCAGTGGATGATTACCAGTCCATGAACTTTGAATTTCCAGACGAGAATATCATGGTAGTTACTGATTGTGAGATACCTGGACTGGATGAAGGACCTGAGAAAGGATCCCGATGGTCTATGCACTTTGACGGAGCCTCAAACGCTTTGGGTAATGGCATTGGCGCCGTGATCATATCGCCTAAGGGCACTCATACTCCACTGACTGCCCGACTATGTTTCAACTGCACCAACAACATGGCAGAGTATGAAGCATGCATCATGGGTCTTCAAGCTGCAATTGACCTAAGGATCAAGTTTCTGAGTGTCTTCGGAGATTTCGCTCTCGTGATCAGTCAGATCAAAGGCGAGTGGGATACGAAACACCCAAATCTTATTCCTTACAAGGAGTATGTACTGACGTTGCTTCCCCATTTCGAGGAGATAACCTTTGAACACTTCCCAAGAGAGGAGAATCAGTTGGCGGACGCGCTAGCTACAATGTCTTCTATGTTCAAAGTCAAATGGGACAACGAGGCTCCCCGGATCATTATTTGGAAGTTGGATGAACCTGCATATTGTTGTGATCTTGAGACCGAAGAGGTAACAGAAAAACCTTGGTATCATGAAGTAAAGAGGTACCTTGAGACTCAAGAATACCCCGAGGGTGCATCCGTTAATGACAAGAAGTTTCTGAGAAGGTTCGCGGCAAAGTTCTTCCTCAGCAATGACATTCTTTACAAACGAAACCATGATTCAACCTTACTGCGTTGTGTGGATAAGACTGAAGCAGAAAGGATCATGGCAGAGCTGCATGAAGGTACCTTCGGAACTCATTCCAGTGGACATACCATGGCAAAGAAAATCCTTCGGGCAGGATATTACTGGTCCACAATGGAAGCTGACTGTTATCAGCATTCTCGGACATGTCACAAATGCCAGGTCTATACTGATAAGGTGCACATTCCTCCAATTCCTTTGAACGTCTTGACAGCACCTTGGCCTTTTGCGACGTGGGGCATTGATATGATCGGCGAGATCAGACCTACGGCATCCAACGGGCATCGCTTCATCCTGGTAGCAATTGATTACTTTACAAAGTGGGCTGAAGCAGCTTCCTTTGCCACTGTAACCAAGAACGTCGTGGCACGGTTTATTCGGCACAACCTGATCTGTCGATACGGTGTACCAAAGAGGATCATTACGGATAATGGTACCAATCTTAACAACAAGATGATCACTGAGCTCTGCGAGCAATTCAAGATACAACACCATAACTCTTCTCCTTACCGGCCGAAGATGAATGGGGCTGTAGAAGCAGCTAACAAAAACATCAAGAAGATTGTGCAGAAGATGACAGTGACCTACAAAGATTGGCACGAGATGTTACCGTTTGCTCTTCATGGGTACCGTACCCCAGCACGGACGTCAACAGGGGCAACGCCTTATTCCTTGGTTTATGGCATGGAAGCCATTTTGCCCAATGAAGTTCAGATACCCTCTCTCCGAATCATGAAGGATGCAGGTCTAAGCGAAGACGACTAGATCCAGACCCGGCTTGATCAACTAAACCTAATCGACAAAAAGAGACTCACTGCTATTTGTCATGGTTAGACGTACCAAAAACGGATGATCAAGGCATTTAACAAGAAATTCAGACGACAAGAGTATCAAGTCGGAGACCTGGTAATCAAGCGTATCATTCTACCTCAAGGTGATCCTAGGGGCAAATGGACCCATACGTACGAAGGGCCATTTATGGTTAAGAATATCTTCTCAGGAGGAGCGATGATTCTAACCACCATGGATGGTGACGACCTTCCTCACCCCGCCAATGCAGACATAGTAAAAAGATACTACGCATGATTAAAGACCCGCTAGGTCGACTGACCTAGGCAAAAATAAGGGCTTCCCGACGAACCAAAAGGGTTCGGGCAAAAATAAGGGATGAAATGAAAAAAAATCTGTACACCCGGCAAGTCGAAAACCTGAAAAGGCGGCTTGGGCAAAAATGGGTATCCCGGTGGACTGAAAACCCGAAAGGGCGGTCCAGGCAAAAGTTAGGGATAAGCGTAATATTATGTCTCATTGGATCACCCTGCATCCAGACTTCAGTATCAACTATCAGGCTCGGACGGCACCAATCAATCAGATTCATCTCCAGCTAAGCAGCAAAGTGATGAGATGCTTGAAGATATAAAGGCAATAACAGAGTTGGAACCCAGTGGGATTATTCACATAGCTGTTTTGTTTTCTTTTTTGTATAAATCCTATTTGTTCGGCGGCGTTCTCTTACTAGGACATCAGCCTCTTGTACAAAAACGCCTATTTTTAGGCAAATTTCAAAATCAATACAAGTTCAAGTTTTCAGACAAATCGCAAATTGTTTTTCCTTTATCTGCTTTGTTTTGCAAAGAACGTCCAATGGTCATTTTTGATATATGCATTTGACATTAATTGTTGATCACAAATATTTACATGCGAAACAAAGGATTAATTACGGGCGACATCGGAAGTAGGGGCAATAAGAATTATCTAAGCGATCTAGTTGCTCTGTCCACCAAGGTACCAAGGTAGGTTTGACTGAAGAATATGACCAAGATACCTTCACTCCCCAAGAGTAAGACAGTAATGGTAGCTCTCCCCACTGAGACTTGCAACTATGAACAAATCAGCAATACTCTCCCCAAGCAGAGTTAGTCTACCATCAGCCCTAAAAAGTTGGGTATCCCCAACAGGTCTTAACATTCCCTAGCGGAGTATACAGATATTCCCTAGCAAGCATCCCCGACAGTCTTAATATTCCTCGATAGAATATAAGAATGTTCCCCGGTGGAATACAGGATACCCCCAGTGGAGCCATTTCCCTGCGCAGTCCAAAAGCTTCCCCGCCAGAGTTGAATCGTCTTCCCCAGTAGATTCTGGAAGCTTGTCCCCTGCAGAGTACAAATGTATCTCCCCAGCCATATTCAGAAGGTTATCCCCACAAGAGTCTAACTGGGTTATCCTCGGCAAGTTACAACTGAAAGGTCATCCCCAACGAATTTCTTTCTATTCCCAGCGGAGTTCATCATTAAAATCCCCAACAGAGCTTATCAACGGAACCCCCAGCGGAGTTATCGTTAAATTCTCAGCACAACATCTCTTCCCCAGAGTAATTCCCCTCAGAGTGATCTATTTATCAAGTTTATTCCCCAAAGGAGTCATCTTCTCCTACAGGTTTATTCACACAATCATCTTCGTTCATCATCCCCAGCGGAAACGAAGAATTCAACATCATTCTCCAGCAGCTCCGAGACTTATTTTCCCCAGCTAAAACATCACATTTTCATACATCATGATACATGCATATACACATCATATCATACAATCTCATTTATATTGAGAACATCATTGCTTGATCCATATCATGCATTGCATACGACTGACCTTTGCTTTTTAGGAAAGATACAGTTAAAGTTCTCAGCAGTCAAAGGAGACAAATCCGGTCAAAAGAGACAATCCAGTCAAAGGAGACAAATCCATTCAAAGGAGACAAATCCAGTCAAAGGAGACAAATCCAGTCAAAGGAGACAAATCCAGTCAAAGGAGACAAATCCAGTCAAAAGAGACAATCCAGTCAAAGGAGACAAATCCAGTCAAAGGAGACAAAACCAGTTAAATCGATTCCTAAAGATTTTTCTGAAGACAATTAATGGAGACAAAATCAGTTAAATCGATCCCTAAAGATTTTTCTGAGGCCAATCAGTCAATGGAGACAAAATTAGTTAAATCGATTCCTAAAGATTTTTCTGTGGTCAAACTCGTCAATGAAGACAACCTGTCAATAGAGACAACCCGTCAATGAAGACAACCCGTCAATGGAGACAACCCGTCAATGAAGACAACCTGTCAATGAAGACAACCTGTCAATAGAGACAACCCGTCAATGAAGACAACCCGTCAATGAAGATAACCCGTTAATAGAGACAACTCGTCAATGAAGACAACCTGTCAATGAAGACAACCTGTCAACGAAGACAAAACTACCTACCAACAATCTCTAGATGGCATCTATAAGCCCATCCTCCTATCCATCGTCACTCCAAATGACATCTGTAAGCCCATTCCCGACATCACCATGCTGATACTACACCATGCGAGTGCAAATTTCTGGGCACTTTAGTGTTCAATCATCTTCCACCCTCGGATCACGAAAGGCACGCAAGCCAATCTACATCCTCAGGTTTAAGAAGATTGAACAGGGGCAACTGTTGTACCCCAAAATTTTCCCTCCCATATTCCTCAAGATTTATCAAGAATGATCTTCAAATTGTTCAAGATGGCTCAAGGGTTGTACAGTCAAACCACCTCTTAAAACAGCTGGAATTAGGGTTTTGGTTCTTTCAAGGAAATTGGGGTTCTCAATGGTTCAATCAAGTCTCATAGACCTATATATATTCTCAAGCACCTACATGCCAAGTTTCAAGACTCACAGTGCCAATTTGCACAGTCAAAAGCCTCATTTGATCTACAGTCAACTGCAGGGGCAAAATGGTCATTTCACAGTCAAAAGTCAGAATTTTTGGCCAACATATTATTTTGAGTTCACAATCATCATTTGATCAAGTCTTGATCATGATTCCACAAGCATAGCTCAAAAATCATCAAGATGCAAAAAGTTACTATTTTTGGACAGTAGAAAAGTCAACTGTATCTTGACCAGGGCATAACTTTTTGATGGTTTGTCAGAAAAATTCCATCCAATTATCATTTTGAAGGGGATGCAATTTACTACAATCCATCTCCACACTCCAAGTTCAAGAAATGCTCTCACAAAAAGTCACCAATTTTTACATTATAGGTCAAATTCAAAAGTCAACAAAAGTGCACTTTGAGTCAAAGGCCATAACTTGAGATTGGTAAATCTAAATGACATGGGACCAAAGGAATTGGTTAGAGGACTTCAAGACCTTTCCAAAATGTCCAAGAACATGGTCATGTGTTCAAAATTGAGCAAGATGTGCATTGGAGAAGTTGGGAAATTTTCATGAATTTGCAAAAGTCAACTTTGCTCAAAACACCTTATTTTTGCTAATGGGCCTCAAATTTCTTCTTGAAACTTCATCCATGACCTATGCACGACCCATCAAGCTTAATTGAATTTATTTTTCTTATTTTTATTCATTAATTGGATTTTTAATTAATATTAATTCATTTAATTAATTTAAATTATAGGAAAATAGAAGATTTGATTTTTTCAATCAATTTGTGAAGCAAATCTGACCTAAACATGCTGGCAAATTCGTGCACAAAGTCAAAGATACAAAAAATCCAAAATTGGCAACTTTGTTCAATCATGAAGAATCAAAAATATTTGATTTCCTATCAAAGATCTAAACATCAATGCAATGGATATTGGCCCAAGTTTTTGACCTAATTCAATTGCCATATACATAAGCAAGCAAACCCTGATCAAGGAGACGTGAAAATGCTGCAGAAAAAACCATAGTCAATTCAAGAAATTCCAAGAAAATTGAAAATATGTTCTTGCATTCCAGGCCAATTCAAGGCGTGCTTTTCATTCAAACACATTGTAGGAAGTGTCAGGAACGTTTTGCAATCGAATTCACGCACCAAAGCTCAAAGAATCGTTGCACACAGTTTCACGGTTTGGCTTTTTTATTCAAAATCGTATTGCTTGATTCATGTGCATTTAACACGTTTTCATGATTGTTTTGCATTGCTAGGAACCATACGAAGCTAATGGCATAATTTAATTGAGTTATAACGCCCTGAATCAAAAGATGCCATGATCAATTTCTAGGGTTCTTGAGCTTTGAAATTAGGGCTTTCTGAACCAGGCAAAATTAGGACTCATAAGACATACGGTTGAAATTGTTAGACCCAGACGAACAAGAACCACCCCTCGCGAAATATTAATATGTATTGTGGTGCTAATCGCTATTTTTCCTTGCAGTGGTTAGTGGGGGTTAAAAACCCCCGCTATCTGATATTATTTTTACAGGGAAAACGAAGAAGATGATGAGGTGTTGGCGTCTGAGTGGTTAATTTGAAAAGGCGCGCGTGTTTTTTTTGTTGTACAACATATTTGTTAATTTCCCAATATAATAATTGCCTATTATCTAAAGAACAAAAAGGTGCAGGTGGTGGAGTGGTTAAGTGAACATCCAATGAGCGTTGGGACCTGGGTTCGAATCCCAGGTCCCCCAAAACATTGTTGCTTTTATTTTTCAGGCGTTCTTGTGCAGTTTGCCAAAAGAGGTCCATCATACACCTCCAATTTCCAGGCGCCAGGTGTCTCCAAGCCTGGATCCAATGGCCAAAATTGAAGGATCACCATAGTCCTTAGTCAGCAAGCGCGTAGATGTCCCAGAAAGTCAAACAGGCTTGAGCATTATTGGGCCTTGAAAATTCCAGAAACACCTCCAAAGCTGGCCCATCACCCCCCTGGGTTTATTCCTTTTTCCTCTTTTTATATTTTCCATTTTAATTGTTTTTATTATTAATTATTATTATTATTATTTAATTAACCAAATTAATTTTTCATAATAAAATCAGAAAACTAAAATATAATATTTTTTATTATTATTTATTAAATTCACCCTTAATTTATTATTTTTGTAAATAAATACTAATGTAATTAATTTAGTTAATTAGGTTAATTTTAACTTTTTTTCACAATAAATCTAAAACTAATGTAGAATTAGGGTTTCTTGACAATTTTGATTATTTATTTATTTATTTTCCTCAACACATAAAAAAAACTCAAAAAATATTTCTTTTAATTAATTAATAAGTTCTAGGTTTAATTTAATTAAATGCAAAATAACAAAAATTTCTTTCTTTCTCAAAAAAGGGTCAAAACCTTAAAAACTTTCCGATCCAATTTTTCTCGCGCGTATGTTTGTTTTATTAATTTTTATTCCAATTTTGTAATTGCTCCGAGGATGTAATAGCTTTAATTAGGACTTTTTATTGCTTTTCTTTATTTCCTGCAATTTACTTTTCAAGGGTTGTTTTTGGCGATGTAAATACCTGACGCCTTGTAATAGCTTAGTTTATTTTTTCGCAACTATTAATTGCTAGATGTATGCTAACTAGGCTATGCATGACAAGACTTCTCTTAAAATAAAATCAATCGTAGCTTACCATAATATGTACAAAGATAACTTAACTGAAACCTGACACACTCGCACATGCCACTCCTAGGGTACTCCTCACTTGGTTGCCTCGACGTGGTCATTGAGTATAGGGTGTTTTAGAGGTCGCCCTCCTGTCTAAAGATCAAAGTTGCCTCGAAACGGTTGCCTCGGATAAAAAATGACCTAGGACATTAGGGTTACTGCTAAGGCGTCCTACTATTGCTTTGGTGACCACATGTCCCTATAATCGAATTGACCCGAAACTCCAACGACGGTGCTACCTACTTCTCAATAGTGGGATAGTACTGTCTAAAGGACATTTACACATCTTAATTTCTTTTGAGTAGGTAGAGGTTCTCAGGTACTTGCTCTTTCAAAACAAAAATACTTTTCGCACCTACACTTTTCAAACAAAAGTTTTCAAACAAACACTTCATACACTCTTGAGGACAGACACAAGAGTTAAATCGAAGTTTTCAAACAAAACTCTTTTCAAAACCCACAAACACAAGAAAAAGCAAAACATTTTGAAAACATAGTGAGCAAGTACCTAAGAGCCCGTGGATAACCACAGATAGAAAGGGTGCTAACACCTTCCCTTTCTATAATCTACCTCCTGAACTGAGAAACATCTCTAAAAGGAATTTTGTTGTGCTTTTGTCCTTTCCTTGTTGGAGAAAATAAAAGACGATGGCGACTCTTGCTTACCGCGACATTTTGCGAAACGCAAACGCGAACCAGCATTTTAAAACAGTCAGTTCTATTCCCACCGATCACAGGAAGCAAGTATTACAAAATCAAAGCAAACAAGTGTTTACAAATGGCAATGTGAATGTGAATATCCATCAAGTCCCGACTCTGCTATGACTCTTATGACTCTTACGCTTTCATCTTCCTGCTTTCAGACAAATCATACTTGGATTAGCTTCAAGCTTATGCCAGGTGACGGAACGAAGGAAAGAAACAAAGGATCTCATGTCGAGCGTAGTCATTTGCTTTAAGTCCCTAACTTTTACCTGAATCTCCCTTTCGGGTTTTCGATTCACCAAGACACCCTCTTTTTTCCTAAACCGCCCTTTCGGGTTTTCAGTTTAGCGGGGTTTTTTTTTAATTATTTTTTTATGCAAAGTATTTTTTAACTACGTCAGCATTTACAGGGAGAGGGAAGTACTCTCCATCCATAGTCGTGAGCATCATCGCTCCTCCAGAGAAAACTTTTCTGACCACGAAAGGACCTTCATAAGTTGGAACCCACTTGCCCCTGGGATCTCCCTGGGGGAGAATTATCCTTTTTTGCACAAGGTCACCTGGCTTGTAACACTGAGGCCGTACCCTCTTATCAAAAGCTTTCCTCATCATTTGCTAATATACCTGACCATGACATACAGCCGTCAACCTCTTCTCGTCAATAAGTTCCAACTGATCCAGCCGATTGTGTACCCATTCACTTTCATCCAGCTCAACATCCCTCATGATTCTAAGAGAAGGAATCTCGACTTCTATCGACAATACTGCTTCCAAGCTGTAAACCAATGAAAATGGGGTTGCCCCAGTCAAAGTATGCACAGTGGTGCAATAACCATGCAAAGCGAAAGGCAGCATCTCATTCCAATCTTTATAGGTTACTACCATCTTCTGCATAATCCTCTTGATATTCTTATTGGCCGCTTCGACAACACCGTTCATATTTGGTTGGTATGGGGAAGAGCTATGATGCTTGATTTTGAAGGACTCACAAAGCTCCTTCATCATTTTGTTGTTTAGATTAGACCCATTATCGGTAATGATCTTTTCAGGCACTCCGTAGTGATAGATAATATTATGCTTAATGAACCGAGTTACCATCTGCTTGGTGACATTGACATATGATGCAGCTTCGACCCATTTTGTAAAATAATCGATGGCAACCAGAATGAAATGGTGCCCGTTGGATGCAGTCGGTTCAATTTTGCCGATCATATCAATTCCCCACATCACAAAAGGCCAAGGGGAAGTCAAGACATTGAAAGGTACTGGCGACACATGCACTTTATCAGCATAGACTTGACATTTGTGGCAAACCCGTGCATGATTGTAACATTCAGTCTCCATGGTGGACCAATAATAACCTGCTCGCAGAATCTTTTTAGCCATGGTATGCCCATTAGAATGGGTCCCGAAATCACCTTCATGTATCTCCTCAATGATTATAGTTGCTTCTTTCTTGTCAACACATATGAGCAGTAAACCATCATGATGCCTCCTATACTATACACCACCACTGAGAAAGAACTTGGCTGAAAATCTTCTCAAGAACTTCTTATCTGTGACATATGCTTCTTCAGGGTACTCTTGTGTTTCGAGATACCGTTTAACATTATAAAACCAAGTATTACCATCTGATTCCAAACTAGCCTCAAAACAGAAAGTTGGCTCACTCAAACTTCTGATGGTAATGGAAGGTGCCTCATTAGCCCACTTAACCTTGAACATGGAGGACAAAGTTGCCAGTGCATCAGCTAGATTGTTTTCTTCTCTGGGAATATGCTCAAACGTGATCTCCTCGAAGTATGGAATCAGCTTCATAACATGCTCACGATAGGGAATTAGGTTTTGATGGTGAGTCTCCCAATCCCCATTAATCTGGCTGATAAAAAGATTGGAGTCCCCATAAACTTTCAAAAATTTGATGCGCAAGTCGATCGTCGCTTCAATGCCATAAATGCAAGCCTCATATTTGGCCATGTTGTTAGTGCAATCGAAACAAATACGAGCCATGAAAGGAATGTGGTATCCCTCAGGGGAAGTGATAATAGCTCCGACGTTGTTGCCCATGGCATTGGAGGCACCATCAAAAACAAGCGTCCAACGTGATCCTGGCTCGGGTCCTTCGTCTGAGTCTGGCATATTACAATCCCGAATATACACAATTTCCTCATCTGGAAAATCAAACTTCATCGGTTCATAATCCTTCATGGGCTGATGAGCAAGATGGTCGGCCAGTACACTACCCTTAATTGCTTTTTGAGTAGTGTATTGGATATCATATTCGGTGAGCATCATCTGCCAACGGGCTACCCTGCCTGTAAGAGATGGCTTCTCGAAAATATACTTGATTGGATCCATTTTGGATATCAAGTAGGTGGTGTGAGTTAACATGTACTGCCTCAAACGTTTGACGGCCCAGGCAAGCGCACAACAAGTCTTTTCCAGCAATGAGTACCTCGACTCGCATTCCGTAAACTTCTTACTCAAGTAGTAAATAGCATGCTTTTTCTTCCCTGTCTCGTCGTGCTGACTGAGAACACAACCCATTGAGCTCTCCAACACAGTTAGATACATGATTAGTGACCTTCCTTCCACTGGCGGCATGAGTATCGGAGGTTCCTGCAAGTACTCCTTTATTTTGTCAAAGGCCTTTTGACAATCCTCATTCCATTTCACTGTCTGACTTTTCTTCAACAACTTGAACAAAGGTTCACAGGTGGTTGTGAGATGAGAAATAAATCTAGAAATGTAGTTTAACCTTCCCAAGAAACCACATATTTCCTTCTCTGTCCTTGGCTCAGGCATTTCCTGTATCGATTTTACTTTGGTCGGGTCCACCTCGATACCCTTTTCACTTACAATAAAACCCAACAGCTTTCCGGATCTCATCCCGAAGGTGCACTTATTCGGATTCAACCTCAATAGGAACTGCCTCAGTCTCTCGAACAATTTTTCCAGATGAACAAGATGTTTCTCTTCCGTATCAGATTTAGCAATCATATCGTCCACATATACTTCAATCTTTTTGTGAATCAAATCATGAAAGAGAGTAACCATGGCGCGCTGATATGTTGCCCCAACATTTTTTAAACCGAATGACATCACTTTATAATAGAAAGTTCCCCAAGGCGTGATAAATGTTGTCTTCTCCATATCCTCCAGAGCCATCTTAATTTGATTGTAACCCGAAAAACCATCCATAAACGAGAACACTTTGGAATGAGCAATATTATCGACCAACACATCAATATGCGGAAGTGGGAAATCATCTTCAGGGCTGGCCCTGTTTAAATCCCTATAATCCATGCACAACCTAACCTTACCATCCTTCTTGGGCACAGATACAATATTTGCAATCCATGGCGGATAATTGATGACCTTTAAGAAATTCGCGTCCAACTGCTTCTGGACTTCCTCTTTGATCTTCTTGGACATCTCAGGATGAGTTCATCAGAGCTTTTGCTTGATAGGAGAGCAACCTTCTTTGAGCGGTAATCGATGCACCACTATGTCTGTATCCAACCCAGGTGTGATCGGTGGATCTGGAACTGATTGTTTAACGCTGGTTCGCGAAATGTCGCGGAAGCAAGAGTCGCCATCGTCTTTTATTTTCTCCAAATGGAAAGGACAAAAGCACAGAAAAATTCCTTATAGAGATTGCTCTCGGTTCGGGAGGTAGGTTATAGAAAGGGAAGGTGCTAGCACCCTTTCTATCCATGGTTATCCATGGGCTCTTAGATACTTGCTCATTTGTGTTTTCAAAATTGTTTGTTTGCTTTTCAACTGTGGGTTTTAAAAAGTTTCTTTGAAAATTCCAGTTCGACTCTTGTATCAGTCCTCAAGAGTGTTTGAAAAATTGCTTTCGAAAGCTTTTTGAAAAGGTGTCGGTGTGAAAAGTATTTTTTGATTTGTTTTGAAATTAGAGCAAGTATCTAGAGTCGTCTACCTACCCTAAGGAATTCGTCTGTGTAAGTGTCCTTTAAGGTAGTGCCATCCCACCATTGAGAGGTAGGTAGCACCACCGTTGGAGGTGTTCGGGTCAATTCGAGGTTCGGGACATGATGATCACCAGAGCAATAGGAAGATACCTTAGAAGCTACCCTCATGCCAGGTTCCCGGATCATGAGGACTTACTAAGACATCCTCTACTCGACGATCACCTTTCGAGGCAAGGCAACAGTGAGGCGTACCCTAGGGGTGGTGTGTGATTTGTGTGTCATTTTCATTTATTTTGTCTTGTCATGTCATAGGTGCTCTACGCGTTTGTTTTTATTTCGTCATTCATTCTTGCATGCCATTATTAACAGTTAAAAATGAGTGCGGAAAGATAAAATTCCTAAACTATTACAAAGGCGCGGGTCCACATCGCCAAATTAAAATCCAGGACCCGATTTGACAGAAAATAAATAAAATGCGAGAAATAAATATTTACATGGCTTTGGGAGAATTACATAAATAATTAAAAGAAACAAAATAGAATGCGCGAGTTAAATTAAAATTGGAAGCGAGGGTGTTAGACCCTTTTTAAATGAAATTAAATTAAATGATTAAATTAATTAAGTTAAAATAAAAAGAAATTGTTTTTTTTTGAGATTTTTTGTATTTATGAATCTTTAATAAGAGAATTAAATGAAATTGAGAAATTAACCCTAATTCTAATTTTTTATTTATTAATAAAAACATGTTAAAATTAAACCTAAAATTAATCTAATTATTTACATGCAATTTGATTTATAAAAATAAATAATTAATTATTAGTGAAAAGAAAAGAAAAAGGATAAAAAATTGATACAAACCCTAATTCTACAAATTTTAAGTTAATTAAGAAAATGTTTGAATTAAACCTAATTTAATAGCTAAAATTAATGAATAATATTTATTTACAAAATATTAAAATAAAATATATTTTTAATTTTGTCTTTTCTGATTTTTTTGTTATTTTTTATTTTATGAAAATAAATTAATTGAAGAATTTAAGGAAAATTAATTAAATCAAATAAAAATAAAATGTAAAAGAATAGCAAACCTTGGGGGGTTCTGTCCCCAATTGGAGGTGTAATTGTAGTAATTAGGCCCACTTGTTTAAGGCCTCAGTTGACTTTTCCTGGGAAGTATGTGCGTGTACTGACTGATGCCCATCATGTCCTTCGCATCTGGTCCCTTGGATAATGGTTACAGGCCATGTGGCGCGTTGAGATTGTGAGTTGCACGGTGGAACCCAGGAGGCGAACTACACACAAGCATGTTTATAAAAATAATATGGAAAGGGATGGGGACCTGGGGTTCGAACCCAGGTCCCAGGGATTACCAATACTATGCCTTGCCAACCGCGCTGCTTTGTTTCTTTGTATATTACATAACCAATAAACATTATAAAATAAAACAAACGTTAGTGCCCTTTTCCGCGCGAAAATTTGAACGAACCAACCAACGCCTTACACCTCATCTTCTTCTTCTTCGTTTTGCTTTTTGCCTGAAACATAAAAGAGTTAGCGGGGGTTTTAAACCCCCCCAAAACAAGCAGTTTTCCAAAATAACGATTAGGCCATATGGCCACATAAATTAGGCGCGAGGGTTCTGTTCAGATCGTCCAAGCATGCTGAGTTCGGTCATGGTATTGAGGTGTTCCAATTTCACAACATTTGGAAACAACCAAATTAAAAGCTGGGTAACCCTAACCTGTATCAATGGTGAAATCTCCAATAGTGCACAAAAACTCAATCAAATTATAGGGTTAGCTTCAGAATCATCCAATTAGTATAAATCCATAAATAAAATGCCATGAGAGTGCTTGAAAATCAAAACACGAATATGCATATTATTGAAAACAGTTTGAGTTATAACTACCAATTCTTGATGTTTCAAGCTATGATTTCGATTCAGACCCCTTCCTTGAAGTCTCAGCAAGCCAATGGAACAATTATTTTGGCTTGAATCGCCTTAGAACCTAGTTTTCAGTATTGGAATTTTTGTCAAAAAACTCAAGTTTGGTTATGGAGGTATGGCGCAGCTGGGAGCCCTTGGGCACGAGGGTTAGCATGTATATATGTGTATGAGAGATTAGGGTTGAGTTTTTTGTCCAAAGAATCCTTGAATTGATGGAGAAGATATTTGATTTTCAAGCTATGAGTTTTCAATCTTTTTCATGCTATTTTAGTTCAAATCATGTCCAATTATCAAGATTCTTTCCAAATCTGATTATACACAAAATCTTGAGACTGTTTCATGCACAAAAAGATTTAAAAAGTTAGGCTTAGTATTTTCCACATATTTATTTTAATTAAATGAATTATTAGCATTTAAAAATTCAAATAAATAAATAAAAATGATGAAAAACTTCCCTTTGGGCCAAATGGTCGTGCACATGCTTTGGATGATGAATTGTGGAAGAAAAAGAGGCCCATTAGCAATTTTAGGACATTTGAAGCAATGTTGACTTTTCAAAATATCCAAAAATTTCCCAACTTCCACAAGGCATATCTTGCTCAATTTTTAAGATTTGCTCATGTTCTTGGACATTTTGGAAAGGTATTTGAGTCCTCTAACCAATGTCCTTGGTCCCATGTCATTTTGATTTACCAATCTTAAGTTATGGCCTTTGACTTAAAGTCCCTTTTTGTTGACTTTTGAAAATGACCTATAATGTTGAAATTGATAACTTTTTGTGAGAGAATTTCTTGGACTTGAAGTGTGAAGAGGGGTTGTAGGAAATGTCTTTCTCTTCAAAATGAGATTTGGATGGAATTTTTCTGATAATCCATGTGAAAGTTATGCCTTGGTCAAGTTACAGTTGACTTTTTCAACTGTCCAAATAAGGAAACTTTTGCATCTTGAGACTTTTTTTGAGCCAAGCTTTGAGAATCATGATCAAGCATTGATCAAATGATGTTTGTGGCTTCAAAATGAGATGTTGACCAAAAGTTTGAACTTTTGACTGTCAAATGACCATTTTGCCCCTACAGTTGATTGTAGTGCAATTAGGGTTTTTGACTGTGCAATTTTGTGCTGTAAGTCTTGAAACTTGGTATGAGGATGCTTGACAATGTTTATAAGCATATGGGACTTGTTTGGACCCTTGGAAACTTCAACTTCTTTGCCAGAACCAAAACCCTAATTTTTGACTGTTAGGAGGTCCTTAAACTGTGCAACCCTTGGAGAGGTTTTGAAGCTTTGACTTGGAAAATTTTGAAGAATATGGGAGGGCAAATTTTGGGGTACAACACCAGGAGTATCCTCATAATACCAAGCGAAGATATCAGAATACTCACGGAGTAGCTCAATCAATCTAACCTTTATACTTTCTTCGAGATCTGCACCTATCTTGACTTCTCTTCTTACCTCTTCCATGCCAATATTCACCACCTCAATCGAATCCTGATTCGTATGGATAACCTTCTCCTCTTGTTTTAACAATCTTGCTAATTCCTCAGGAAGATCACAATCCTCATATGCTTCTTCTTTAGCTTGATAAATAGGAGTATCAAAGTCATAATGAGCCACATCAGAGTCGTTATCAATATAATTGGTGGTGGAAGTGCATCTGCATGAATGACATTTTGGCGTTTTTAGTGATAGCGTGTGAAGAAAAAAAATCCCATTTAAATAAAAAAGAAATGGAGCAAAATTTTGAATGCAAAAAAACATCCTTTATTTCATGATAAATTTTTTGGAAATAAATATGGTGGCCCTACACAAATGATCCACTACGCCTTGGGCAGAGCGTAGGAATTATGATATGATAATAAAAGAAAACAAGAAAATTACTCCTCAGCGCTTGAAACTTAGATAACATCCACAGAAGTCCAATTGTTGAGTGTCTGACCTGGAATACTCGGACGAATCCAATCTTCGATATTGTAGCCATCAACCCTCTCGTTGCCAATTGCATTGACGTGTCCTTTTTGAGTAGCACAAGGACGGGAAAACTTCACAGGAGTAGATAAACTAGATGCTCTGGGAGTTGCACTCTGCTGACCTGGGCTAAAACCAAGACCAAATTTATCAAATTTTGGGGTAACGTCCAGCACCTGACCCCAACCTTCAGGGTTACCATTTTCCACCACAACTTTCGCATCCTTGAGAGAAGACATAACAGTTTCAGGTTTCCTTTTCTGCTCTAGAGGAGGAAAATTGACAGCATGAACTGTCTTAAACGCTTGAAATGGAGTCTCATGTATCTCGCCTTCAACTTCAACATAGCGGAATGATGTCAAATGACTCACGATGTACTCTTCTTCACCGCACACGGTTATCACCTTTCCCTCTGCAGGATACTTGAGTTTCTGATGAAGAGTAGAAGTGACTGCCCCTGCTCTATGAATCCACAGCCGCCCCAACAAACAACAATACGCTGGCTGTATGTCCATCACAAAAAATGTAGCTGTGAAGGTGCGAGGACCGACCTTGATTGGTAACTCCACCTCCCCGAACACTGACCTTCGAGACCCATCAAATGCTTTCACCATCAAATCACTAGGGCGCAGCTCCAGTCCAGAATAATCAATCTTCATCAATGCTGACTTACGCAATACATTTAAAGACGACCTTGTGTCCACCAAAACCCGGGATAAAGTAGTGCCCCTGCACTCCATTGAAATATGCAATGCTTTGTTATGGTCTGGACCCTATGGAGGAAGATCAAAATTTGTGAAGCCCAGACCATTCCCGGCAGATATGTTAGCACAAACATTCTCAAACTGATTGACTGTTATCTCATGTGGCACGAACGCATTCTTTAACAACTTCATCAAAGCATTTCTGTGAGGTTCTGAATAAATCAACAAAGACAAGATAGACATCTTAGAAGGAGTATGGCTCAAATGATCAATTATGCTATAATCACTCTTTCTGATAATTCGCATTAACTCTTCAACCTCATCTGGAACTGAAGAAGCTTCTGGTATCAGAATTGGTTTAGTCACGCTGGCTGGCGTAACCCTTGGATTACCAATCATCGCCTGCTTTTTTCCTTTTTCTCTTGCAGAAGCATATACCGCATCTTGCACATTGGAAGGACCAAATACTCTCCCGCTTCTAGTCATTCGACCCACACCAGAAAAGTTATGAACTTCCTCTTCATTACCTTCAGCACGTTCTTCCTCAGACGAACGAGTACTTGCCTCTTGCTTCACCCCATGGTAATAAACATCGGCACTATAATGCCATGGGATGGCCTTCTCACTGGTATACAGCATGGGACCAGGTACCGTAATCATCAAAGGAGGTGCCCTAGATGGGGTAGGAATGCGCACAGGGGTGTAAGGAATAGATATCACAGCAATATATTCTTCGGTAACCTTACGGTAGCTTGGTTTTCTATCGAACTTCAGGGAACCCTCCTTTATCATCAACTGGATACCGGCTTTTAAATCATCACAGCCCTTCGGTTGCTCTCTACACTTGGCACACTCTGAAGTACAACCCGGGAAAATAGAATTTTCAAGCAAATACCTCTTAACATAGCAAAAAGGAGTAGTTACTTGTTCCACATTCATGATCAAATTTAACACTTCACCATTATCATCAATCATATTAATAACACCCCCTTCATGCCTAGGCATTGGGTTCTGAGTAACATTCGGACCAGTCACCAGGGCAAACTCAATTGCCTTAGTATCCAACAAGTCTTGTATTTTGCATTTCAACGCAAAGCAATTGTCAGTAGAATGACCAATTCCGCCTGAATGGAATTCACATATTGCGTTAGCATCATAGTTAGGACGAAGTCTTGCGGGTGGTGGTGGCATGTTTCTCAAACCGATTAACTTCAAATCAAGCAAATGATAGAGTGCTTCAGTAAGAGATACTGGAAAGGGATCAAATCTTCTCAGCTATCTCTGCTGCTGATTATTATACTGACGGGGAGCATCTTGCTGTCTTTGTTGTTGAGGCACTGTATTCGGTCTCTGCTGCGGAGGAGCATTAACAAGAATAGAAACAACATTGATTTGTTGGTGCTGATAATCCTCTCTTCTTCCTTTATGAGAGTAAACCGCACTTGAGTCACCTTCCCTTTTCTTAGGTTAAGTATTGAATGGTTTCTTACTACCCCCTGATGAGCCACTAGAACCTCCAATCTGAATTTTCCCCAATTTCGAACCTACCTCAATTCTTTCACCAGCCATAACCAAGTCTGCAAATCCTGCCGAAGTACTTCCTATCATGTGCTCATAAAATGTCCTTGAAGGGTACCCATAAACATATCAATGAGTTCTCTCTCCATGAGTGGAGGTTGAACTCTTGCAGCCAACTCACGCTACTTCTGAGCGTATTCCTTGAAAGATTCTCTTGGTCCCTGTGACAAATTCTGTAACTGAGTGCGATTAGGCGCCATATCTATATTATACTGATAATGTTTGACAAAAGCCCGAGCAAGATCATTCCAGCAACGAATATGAGTTTTCTCCAACTTCATGTACCACTCCAGGGATGCCCCAGATAGGCTATCCTGGAAAAAGTGAATCAAAAGTCCTTGATCCTCATTATGCACCGACATCTTTCGGAAATAAGCAGTTGCATGAGTAATAGGACATGACGTTCCATTGTACTTTTCAAAAATAGGAGGCTTGAACTTTGGAGAAACTTTCACCCCAGACACCAACCCGAGATCATTAGCATCCATACCAAGGACTCCTTGCCCTTCCACAACCTTCAAACGTTCTTCCAACAACCGATACTTCCTATCCTCAATCTGAACCTCCAGCTCTGAACGCTGAACAGAAAACTGATCTCCATCCTGGTCAAAGTCATAATCCTGCTCCTGATAGTTCCTTACACGGCCCTGATTATCTCTTCTGTTCCCCACAATACGAGGTCCTGGAGACGGGGGAAACTGCCCTACGTTGCGCATAAAATGGTTTCCAGGCATCCCGTGAAAAGTTCCAACAGGCTGATCTTGCACATCCCTCAATCCTACAGAAATGTCCTGATAAAGCCCTTGATTTCCACCATCCCCTGGATAGCGGTGCTGGTTGTTGACAATGGCAGCCAGTTCCTCCTGTCGGTGATTCACATTGGTGATGACCTCTATGAAATGGGTCATCTGAGTAGCCATCTGGGCCCTCATTTCAGCGAGTTCAGCTTGAATTTGTTCCATCTGTCTTGGTAAATTGTTTTTGGTGGAATACCGATGAGTAGTCGTCTTGAATTCTGAATAAGAAAAGCAGTAGAATAAGAATATCGTCTTGAGATAACCTGTAATGTTATGAAATGCATGATGTGCATGATATGTTTGTCATTTCCAGGTATTCAAGAGTCCTTTTATTCATCAATCACGGTGTGCAACCAAAGATCAAACATACAATCAAAGGGAAAAAAGGACAATAAAACAAACACTTCAATTATTTTCAATCAAAAGAAACGATGTTCAAGTGACTTTGGACATTTAAGAATGTAACTATAAACAACAAAATATGTGTTTCAAAGTAAACTTAACAAAAACTGAATAATAAAAATAAACGATGGTCCCTTCCAACAATCCAGGGGATGACCAAATACACCAAAGGTAAGTAACAAAAACTAAATCTCCGGAACAAGAAACGCTTCAAGGTGTTGACAATACTCTTCAAGCCTGGTTTTCTCCTTCAAAAGTTGTGATGCGACTACTTTACTTTCTTGAAACCGATCCTCTGCGACATGCCTCTGGGCCACTTCCTTCTTAAGCTGAGCATCTTTGTCTTTGAGCTGTTTCTCCAAGTTTTGGATCTTCTTCCTGTAGCTATTCTCAGATACCTGAAGCTTCCGGCACTCTTGCTGGGTCTTACTCAACTCTTCTTCCATTTCAGCATGAGATCTCTTCCTAAAACTGGTTACGTCAGAAGTTTCCCCTTGAGCTTCTTTGAGTTTACGAGCTAAGTCGGCCCTTTCTTGATCTACCCAATAAAGTTTCATCCCTGCCTCACGGCCTTTTGCATGAAGTTGAATGTTCTCAACATGAACCTGGGTGAACATCTCAGTAGGCACCGTGTTACTCAGAACAGTAGGGGGCTGCTCACATATAGGAGTCAACCTTGCAAATGGCAACCGTAAAATCTTAACCATGGCTCTAATCCATTCCAAGTAAGTAACTCTAGCAATAGGAACCTTCTTGCTCAAAGTTGTTCTATCCTTCTTGTGAATTCCCTTCCAAGCACTTGTCACTCTTTTCAACATTACAGGATCCATTCCTTTAACAAAATACACTGACTCAGACACCTCCTCAACCTTTGGCGGTCCATCCATTGCATATCCTAATTGACGATAAGCAAGCACATGATTATAGTTGATACACCCCTTAGTTCCTATGAGGGAAACATTAGGGAAATCTCCGCAGCTAGTGATAATACTTCGTACTTCTCCCATGTCATAATTCCACCGGATCTGAAATGAAGTAAGGTTGACAAGTCTTGATGACCATCAGAGAGAATGTCTGGTATCCACGAAAGGGCCATTTATCGGTAGGTGCAACTTAAACCATTGATACAACACTGAATGGCATAAACTTACATTACCTCCTTTTCCATGCCTGGAATGAATGGTGTAAAGAGTATCTGTTAAGAGTGTCGGTATCGGGTTCTTATTTCTAAAAACACAAATAGCCGTCAAATCCACAAAATTTCTCTTGTGAGGGAAGATGACGATCCCGTATATCATGAGAGCAAACAAAGAGCTGAAGTCATTCCAATTCCCTTTCTTTGCCCAGTCTTCAACTTTCTTCACTAAGAACTCCAAATAAAACCCTGTAGTATCCTCACTTTATTTCCAATTGTCTTTTACCTCCTTCCAACTCAAATGAAGAATTTCAGCAATAACTTCGAACTTCGGCTTCTCCGGCGCTCGGACAAAAGGAACTTCATTAGACAACTTGACATTAAGTAGGTACGCGTACTCTTCTAGTGTGGGAACCAGTTGATAATCTTGAAAAGTAAAACACCATAACTCCTTGTCATAGAACTGGAAGAGGGTGATCAAGGCCATCGGGTCGACTGGAGTGTTAAAGGCTACTAACAAATTGCCATAGTTTTTGTTGAAATTATTTAGAACATCACCCTTCAGATAAGAACTCAACCTCTTCAATTCGGACACATAAATAGAAGGAATCTGATAAGAGAAAGTATGTGTTGTACCCAAAAAATTTCCCTCTCATATTTCTCAAGACATTGCAAGAATAATCTCCAAAATGGCTCAAGATTGCTCAAGAGTTGGACAGTCAAGTCATCTCCTAAGACAATCAATCTCAAATTAGGGTTTTGTGTTGCATCAAGGTCCTTGCATCCAAATGGCCTCAAGTTATCCCCAATGTCCTAATATGTTCTCAAGTTCATCCATGTCAAATTTCAAGCCTTGCAGAGGAAGTTTGGTCAGTCAATTGCTCAAGAAGTCCAAAAATCGACTATGTTGGGGCAAAAGTCAACTGTGACCCAAATACAGTCAAACTTCAAGATTTTTTGTCAACATTCTCATTTTTGAAGTATATTTCATCATTTTATCAAGGGATGATCATGATTCATCAAGGATTGCTCAAAATTCATCAAGACACAAAAGTTGCTAAATTAGGGTTTTGTAGGAAAAGTCAACTCAACTTTGACCAAGCATAACTTTCTCATACTTTATGACAAATGACCCATCCAAATCTCATTTTTAAGATGATTCAATTTCCTACAATCCATCTTCATACCCCAAGATTAATAAATGCACTCACAAAAAGTTACAAATTTGGACATTATAGGTCCTTTTTGAAAGTCAACAAAAACACCTTTTTTGCCAAAGCTTATAACTTGAGCATGGAATATCAAAATGGGATGATACCAAAAGGGTTGGTTATAGGACATCCAAAGCTTTCTAAAAAGTCCACGAACACTTCCAAAAGTTCAAAATTGAAGAAGTTATGCATTGTTGAAGTTGGGCATTTTTGCAAAATTGCCAAAAGTCAACTATCCCCAAAACATAAAATTTTGTCAAATAGGCCCATTCTTTTCCACTTGATTTGATCTTGTCACACTACACACGTGTCCTAGCTTCAGCCTTGTATCCATTTATTAATTTTTCTATTTTATTTGATTTTTTATTAAATTAATTCATTTTAAATCAATTTAAATCAAATAAAATCCAAATATTGATGACTTAGGATCTTTTTGGTTGTTATAGGTCTTAATTATCATCATGATCATGATCAACTCCGTATCAAGCTTTTCATGTACAAAAATATTGGATTTTGGACCAAATTGGAAGGTTATCAATGGTGAATCAAATCATATCTCCAAGCATTCATTTACAAAGATTCAAGACCCAAAACTTGACCTAATCCAATGCAACATACATATACAATGCAAAGAGGCACGAATTAAGGGGGAGAGGCTGCAAAATCACAAAAAGCAAACTTGAGAAAACTTGAAAAAAGCTTGAAACTGAGATCCTTCTTAGAGGCGCTTTCAAGAGCAAATCTCAACGTGAATCAATTGCTAGACCTCCACTGAGTCAAAAGCAATCAAAAGCACACTATCATACCCTCTCAATCGCGCTGTGAGTCTCTCACAAAACCGCTCTGCACTTGAAATCGCAACTCCATATTTTTGCATCTTTTGAACAAATCTTTGGTCTATTCATGATGCTCATTCAATTTGCAAGCTTTCTGCATTAACCAATTGTGTTTATATGACCTGAGTGCCATACCCGAATCTAGGGTTCTTGGTTTTTGTTTTTGGGCGTTTTATTTGCAGGTAAAATTGGGGCTATTAATGGACATAGACGTGCTCAGGAGACCTAGATGAGCATGACTATGGTCTTGGAATTAATTTCTATGGCCTATGATAGATTTTAGGATGCAACTACGGATTTAGCTGTGGATATAAATCCGCAGGTAAATAACCAGGGTCCAAACGAAAAAGACGATGACGCGTCCCCCTCCCATTCGTTGTTTCAAACTTCGTGCGTTTTTATTTTTTAATTCTGGCATAATACACATTTTCCTATTTTATTATTATTATTCGATATATATACAACTAACGTTTAATGGTCCAGTGGCAAAGGCGTCTATGCAATGGCTTACAGGACCTGGGTTCGAATCCCAAGTCCCCATATTATTTGTTGTATTTTTCACCCAAGGGATTCCATGCAATATCAAACGCGTAGCATACCATGGTCCCTCATTCAGATGCTTGCCAGATGGCCCCAGGCCAGATCTGGTGGTCCAGATTGAACATGCACCATACGCCCTAGTCAACCAATGCACATGGGAGTCCAGAAGTCAACCAGGCCTGCTTGTATTGGGCCACCAAAATTGCTATCTCAACCTCCCAAAATCAGGCCCAACAACTCACTCTATTTTCTATTTTATTTCTTTATTTTGTTCAATTATTTTTTATTTATTTAATCACTAACCAATTAAAACTTTTTCTCATTTAAAATTAAAACCAAAAAACATTTTCATTATTAAATTTAATTTAAGCATTTTTATTTTGTTAATAATATTAATTCAATTAATTTAGTTTAATTAGGAAATAACATTAATATTTTTGCAATGATTAAAATTAATTTAGACGATTAGGTTTTTATTAACTTTGATCAAATTTATTTTTATTTCCTTAAATATAAAAAAACTCCAAAAACTATTTTAATTAATTAATTTGTTTATTAATTTAATGCTTAACCTAATTTAATTTCTTTCTCAATTCAAAATACCAAAAAAAAAATCTTTTCTTTAATAAACAAAAGGGTCAAAACCCTAAAAAAACTTGCATCTGATTTAATTTCTCGCACGCGATCCATTTGATTTCAATATTGTATCTGTTTCCCGGAATGTAATAGTTTAATAGGACTTTAATTATTTTATCACTTTAGTTTACTTTCCGCATTTTAATTTCAAGGGTTGCTTTTGGCGATGTAAATACCCGACGCCTTATAATAGTTAGTTTTAATTTCTGCAATTTAATTTCCGCAACTTATAAACTGTTAGATGTTTGATAATAGAGAATGCATGACAAGATCAAATGTTAAACCTAAAATCAACATAGATAACCATTGACATGTACAAATACAAATTAACTGAAAATAACACACTCGCACATGCGCACTCTTAGGGTACACCTCACTTGGTTGCCTTCGAACATGGTCATTGAGTATAGGAAGTTTTAGAGGTCCTCCTCTTGTCCAAAGATCATAGTTGACTCGAAACGGTTACCTCGAAAAAATGATCTAAGACATTAGGGTTACCGCTAAAGAGTCCTAACATTGCTTTAGTGACCGCACGTCCCTTAATCGAATTGACCCTTTAAACTCCAACGACGGTGCTACTTACTCATCAATAGTGAGATAGCATTGTCTAAAGGACATTAACACAAATTGACTCCCTTTTCGAATAGGTAGATGGTTCTTAAGTACTTGCTCTCTCAAAACAAAACAAAACTTTTCGCACTTACACCTTTCAAACAAAAACTCTTTTCAAACCCACAAACACATAGAAAAACAATTTTGAAAACACTTTGAGCAAGTACCTAAGAGCCTGTGGATAACCACGGATAGAAAGGGTGCTAATACCTTCCCTTTCTATAATCTACCCCCCGAACCCGAGAAACATCTCAAAAAAGGAATTTTTCTGTGCTTTTTTCCTTTCCTTGTTGGATAAAATAAAATACGGTAGCGACTCTTACTTACCGCGACATTTTGCAAAAACAAACGCAAAACGCAAACCAGCATTCCAAAAATAGTCAGTTCTTTCCCACCGTATCACAGAACTGGCGACTCTGCTGGGGATCTCATAAGTGGGGTGTACCTTAGGAATAGTTCATAATGTTTTCAATTGATTGACTTGTATGCTTTACTTTTGTGGGCTTGTATCGGAGTTACTGTAGATTCTAACCTGGATCTGGGGGATACCCTTTAGGTAAGTAGCAATAAACTGTGAGGGAACTGTACAACGTAGATTGATACGGTTGAAGTAGTAGCTACGTTGGTGTGGCACTTTAGATTGTATCGATATCCCTTGTGTTGGAACAAGGAGAATATGGGTCATCTAAGGGGTCATTAAGCACCAACTGACCTTAGAACCTTTAAATTGACCAACTTGGCCATAGAACAGTAGCAATATGCTACACTCATTGAGACTAAACTCTCGCGATGATTCCGGCTGCAAGAAAAGGTTGCTAAACTGGAATTATGACCGATTGAGGCTAGTCAGTGATATTGAGATCCTCTAGAACCCGGTTATTATTTTTAGGACAGGTTTAAACCAACTGAACTAAAAGAGGGTAGTACCTAAGCTCTTTGCCAGCCTGAAATCTAAGGGCTCTCTGTGTGACTTGTGTGCCTTTACCATGTTTGCTATTTGTGAATACTTGTGGTGTGCTTTCTATCATGACATCATTACATTGCATACATCTTGCATTGGACTAACCTATTTCAAAGACAGGAGGGATTCATCTTTGTTCTGTTTTGTAGGTCATGATGCCTATGCGTAGGAATACCATCCAGATCAATTTTGTCCAGGTTCCCACCATGCTCAAGAAATTGATTGCAAAGATGTCTGATACTACCTCCTTCATCAGAAGACTTGGGTATCTTCTCAGTTTGGTCACCTCCAAATTGGACGAGCAGATGATGAGTGTTCTGGTCCAATTCTATGATCCACTGTACCATTGCTTTAGTTTTCAGGACTACCAGTTGGTTCCCACCTTAGAAGAGTTCTCTAATCTGCTCGGTATCTCTATTCTGGAGCAGACCTCGTTTACTGGTTGGGAGAAGATCCTTAGGCCCGAAGAGATTGCTTCAGCCCTTCATTTGACAAAGGATGAGGTAATGGCTAATTGGGAGACTAGAAGTGGAGCAAAGGGATTTATGACTAAGTTCTTGGTTGGTAAGGCTAATTATTTCTGGGATAGTCTAGACTTCAAGGCATTCGAGGATATTCTGGCTCTTTTGATATATGGCTTGGTATTGTTTCTGAACTCGGACTCCTTTGTTGATGTGAATGCGGTGAAAATATTCATCTCTCGTAATCCTGTACCCACTCTCTTGGGTGACATTCTTCATCAGCTTTATGCTCGTACTGCCCGAAAGCGGGGAACCTTGATGTGCTGTGCTCCGTTATTGGCGAAGTGGTTTATTTCGCACCTCCCCAAATCAGTGCTGAAGAACAAAGAAGGCATGGGCTGGGCTTATAGGGTTATGTCTCTCTCTTATAATGACATCATTTGGACTCTCAAGGGTATGGACGAGGTGGCTATTATTGATCGATGTGGGGAGTACCCCAATGTTCCACTGATAGGAACCCATGGAGGAATTTCTTACAATCCGTGCTTGGCCTTACGTCAGTTTGGGAGAGCCAGAAGAGAAGGACCTCATGAGCTGTTAATGCCTAGTATCATATTTGATTTTCAAGGGGATAGCGACGAGCAACGCCGCAAATTCATAAGGGCTTGGGATAGAGTTCACAGATCTGATCCATACGAGCTGGGCCCAAAGACTTCTCTTCTAATGGAGCCATATCTCAGATGGGTTCGTATTCGTGCCCAAAAGCTGGGTATGCCATATGAAGCCGTCCGGCCTATCATTGTTGAAGTTGCTAATGAAGAGGGGGTTCTTCCTACCATCCTCCATCCTTATATGCCCACTGACATTGGGGCACTGAAAAGGTCTTGGATTCAACTGAGAGAAGAACGGGATGCTTACCGAGAGAAGTTTAACGAGCAATAGAAAAAGATCCAGAGGTTGACTAGGCAGTTGGAGAACGAGCGGATTCTCAATGACTATGTCCGCACCGACAAGAAGAGACCATGGGAGCACTGATTGTCTTTTGTTTATTTCCATTCCAATTCTGATTTACTTTTCAGTATTTCCTTTCTTGTAATGCCTTAAGGGAAACTTGTTGAACAATTTGAGTTTCAAAGTTTATCTAATAAAGTGTGTTTCATTTCTTGTTTACAAATTTGAATCTCTCGATTGTCTTTGAAATTATGTCATACGCATTTCATCCCATGCACTCCATAAAAGGTACCCATTACAGGTCTCTTATCTTCTTCGCTGTTTATTTCAGCACTCATCATGTCTGCTGAACCTACAACTGAGCAAGCCATCAAGGCCCTACAGGCCCAGAATGCCCAATTCCAAGAGCTGTTCATGAATCTAGCTAAGGGTCAGCAAGATTTGAAGACCTTGATTTTGAAAGAGAAGAAGAAGAAGAAGAAGAAGAAGAAGAGGACAATCCTGTTTAACACAGGTCACAGGTTTGGAAACAGGCTACAGAATGAAGTTTATTTGACCACCTCATCTGGAGGGAAAGATAGTCAAGAGGAAAGGAGGGCTCCTAGCCCTGTGGTCTCTGACAACGAGACGGACTTCGACGAAGACCAGTATCCTCCGGCTGAGGATAGATACAAACAACTGGAAGACCGGTTGAGTGCTATGGAAGTTCAGAAGGTGCCTGGTCTGGACTTTGGTGATCTAGGTATATCATCTAGGGTGGTAATTCCCCACAAATTCAAAGCATCAGCCTTTGCTAAGTATGACAGAGTTTCTTGTCCGAAGTTACACCTCCGGTTATATGTAAGGAAGATTCAGCCATACACCGCTGATAAGAACTTATGGATCCACTTCTTTCAAGACAGTCTCTCAGGGACTCAACTTGAGTGGTTTTACCAGTTGGACGGAGCCAGTATCCGTAGTTGGGAAGATTTGGCTACTGCTTTCTACAGGCAGTACCAATACAACTCCGACCTCGCTCCCACGCGTACCCAACTCCAGGGTATGTCAATGGGAACGGGTGAAAGATTCAAAGATTATGCTCAGAAGTGGAGGGACCTCGTCGGGAGAGTACAACCACCCTTGGCTGATCGGGAGCTTGTGGATATGTTTCTGGGGACCTTGTCTGGTCCATTTTTCAACCATCTAATTGGAAGCTCTTCGTCTGGGTTTACAGAGTTGATTATGACCGGTGAAAGGATTGAAGCTGGTATTAAGGTTGGTAAGATACAGAAGGGTGCCTCATCAAGCACCAAGAAGAAGCCATTTAAGAAAGAGTCAAGTGCTGTCTACAGTTCGAAAATCCAGAATAGACCTGAGCACCGCCAAGATGTTAATGCGGTTGTTATTTCAAGACCTGCTAGTGCTCCTCATCACAATAATCAACAAAAGGATGAGAAACCGCGAAGGAAATTCACCCGTCTCAACATGAATTTGTCTCAGATTCTGCCGCAGTTATTGAAAACCAACCTAGTGATTCCAAGGGAAGCCCCGAAGAATCCAAATACAACATCACCAAAGTACAACCCTAATGCCCGCTGTGCTTTTCACTCTGATAGCCCGGGGATGATACAGATGATTGTTGGGTTTTGAAGAACAAGGTACAATACTTGATCGATGCGAAGGAGATTGAGTTCAGAGCACATGAAAATCCTAAACAGGATATGGGGGTGAATGCTATCGGGGATGACGATGGTGAAGAGTTTGACATTGACAGCTGGATATACCCAACTGCCGATGGTGGACTAAGTAACTGGATAGCGAAGGATTCCATACCCGTTTCTGTTATCACCCAGTAATGAAACTTTTTGTTTTGAATTTGTAACAGACAATGTTTTAAACTTTATGGCCCGGTGTCTTACCCGGGGGCACTGTGGCTTCATTTGTGAGGGCTTTATGTGTGTCATTTTCATATATCATTAATAAAAGCATTGGACGTTTCTTGTATTTCAAATCTTGCGCTCCTTGTTTTTCTTTTATTACATATTGCAAAACAGTTATTTTACACACACTCACATATACAGGTCTACATCCACTCTGGATCTCACTGGTAACGACTCTGCTACTGCCAGTTATGACTTCGAAAATCCGATCAACTTAGCCGAAGACGAAGGTGAAGATGATTGTAAAGTGCCTGGTGAACTTGCAAGACTGTTACTCCAGGAAGAGAGGGCTATTCAGCCGCATGAAGAGCCGGTGGAATCAGTAAATCTAGGTACAGAGGCAGACAAGAAGGAAGTTAAGATCGGTGCAAATCTGGAGCTTAGTGTGAAACAACGGTTGATTCAGATGCTGCATGACTATGTTGAGATCTTTGCCTGGTCTTACGAAGATATGCCTGGGTTGGATACTGATATTGTGGTTCATCTCCTGCCTACCAAGGAGGACTGCCCTCCAGTGAAACAGAAGGTCCTCCGAATGCGCCCAGAGATGTCTAAGAAAATCAAGACTGAAGTTATGAAACAGTTTGACGCCGGTTTTCTAGCAGTTACTTCTTACCCTCAGTGGATCGCCAACGTGGTTCCAGTGCCGAAGAAGGATGGTAAGGTTCGAATGTGTGTTGACTATAGGGATCTGAGCAGGGCAAGCCCCAAGGATGATTTCCCTCTACCTCATATCGACGTCCTGGTTGACAACACCGCTCAGCACAAGGTATTCTCCTTTATGGATGGTTTCTCCGGTTATAATCAGATTAAGATGGCTCCCGAAGACATGGAGAAGACAACTTTTGTTAATCAGTGGGGTACCTTTTGCTACAAGGTCATGCCTTTTGGACTGAAGAATGCTGGGGCAACGTATCAACGTGCCATGGTCGCTTTGTTTCATGACATGATCCATCATGAAATTGAGGTATACGTCGACGATATGATTGCAAGGTCCCAGACCAAGGAGGAACATCTTGACCATCTGTAGAAGTTGTTTGACAGGCTGAAGTTGTACAAGCTGAGGTTAAACCCGAACAAGTGCACCTTCGGGGTGAGATCTGGAAAGCTGCTGGGTTTCGTCGTAAGCGATAAAGGTATTCAAGTGGATCCTGGAAAGGTGAAAGCTATACAGGAGATGCCAGCTCCCAAAATAGAGAAAGAAGTCAGAGGCTTTCTGGGACGTCTGAACTACATTGCCCGATTCATCTCGCACCTGACGGCTACTTGTGAGCCAATCTTTAAGCTGTTGAAGAAAGATCAAGTGGTATGTTGGAATGATGAATGCCAGGCCGCTTTCGAAAGGATCAAAGAGTATCTCCAAGAGCCACATATTCTGATGCCTCCAGTTGAAGAGAGACCTTTGATCTTATACTTGACAGTACTCGATAACTCAATGGGGTGTGTGCTGGGTCAACATGATGAGTCTGGCCGAAAAGAGCATGCTATTTATTACCTTAGCAAAAAGTTTACCAACTGTGAGACCCGATACTCATTGCTCGAGAAAACTTGATGCGCTTTGGCATGGGCTGCTCGCCGACTGAGACAGTATATGCTGACTCACACTACTCTGTTGATATCAAAGATGGATCCAATCAAGTATATCTTTGAAAAGCTTACCTTGTCCGGAAGAATAGCAAGATGGCAAATGATCTTGACTGAATATGACATCCAGTACACGACCCAAAAGGAAATCAAGGGAAGTGTGTTGGCAGACCATTTGGCACATCAAGCAGTGGATGATTACCAGTCTATGAACTTTGATTTCCCGGAAGAGAATATCATGCTAGTAACTGATTGTGAGACACCTGGACCAGATGAAGGACCTGAGAAAGGATCCCGATGGTCTATGTACTTTGATGGAGCTTCAAACGCTTTGGGTAATGGCATTGGCGTTGTGATTATATCTCCTAAAGGCTCTCATACTTCGCTTATCGCCCGACTATGTTTCAACTGCACCAATAACATGGCGGAGTATGAAGCGTGCATCATGGGTCTTCGAGCAGCAATTGACTTAAGGATTAAGTTTCTAAGTGTTTTCAGAGATTCCGCCCTCGTGATCAGTCAGATCAAAGGCGAGTGGGATACGAAACACCCAAATCTTATCCCTTACAAGGAGTATGTATTGAAGTTGCTTCCCCATTTCGAGGAAATAACCTTTGAGCACTTCCCTAGAGAGGAGAATCAGTTGGCAGACGCGCTAGCTACGATGTCTTCTATGTTCAAGGTCAATTGGGACAACGAAGCTCCCCAGATTATCATTGAAAGATTGGACGAACCTGCGCATTGCTGTGATATTAAGACTGAAGTGGTAGCAGATAAACCCTGGTTTCAGGAGGTGAAAAGGTATCTTGAGGCTCAGGAATACCCCGAGGGTGCATCTGTCAATAACAAGAAGTTTCTGAGGAGGTTCGCGGCGAAATTCTTCATCAGCAATGGCATTCTTTACAAGCGAAACCATGCTTCAACCTTACTGCGATGTGTGGATAAGACCGAGGCAGAAAGGATCATGGCAGAGTTACATGAAGGTACTTTCAGAACTCATTCCAGTGGACACACCATGGCAAAGAAAATCCTTCAGGCAGGATATTATTGGTCCACAATGGAAGCTGACTATTATCAGCATTCTCGGACATGTCACAAGGGCCAGGTATATGCTGATAAGGTGCACATACCTCCAGTACCTCTGAACGTCTTGACAGCACCTTGGCCTTTTGCAATGTGGGGCATTGATATGATCGGCGAGATCAGACCTACAGCATCCAACGGGCATCTTTTCATCCTGGTAGTAATTGATTACTTTGCAAAGTGGGTTGAAGCAGCTTCCTTTGCTACCGTAACCAAGAACGTCGTGGCACGGTTCATTCGGCACTATCTGATCTGTCGATATGGTGTACCTGAGAGGATCATTACGGACAATGGTACCAATCTCAACAACAAGATGATCACTGAGCTCTGTGAGCAATTCAAGATACAGCATCACAACTCTTCTCCTTACCGACCAAAGATGAATGGGGCTGTTGAAGTGGCTAATAAGAACATTAAGAAGATTGTGCAGAAGATGACAGTGGCATACAAAGACTGGCACAAGATGTTACCATTTGCTCTTCATGGGTACCGTACCTCAGCGCAGACGTCAACAGGGGCAACACCCTACTCTTTGGTATATGGCATGGAGGCTGTCTTGCCCATCGAAGTTCAGATACCCTCTCTTCGGATCATGAAGGATGCAGGTTTGAGCGAAGATGACTGGATCCAGACCCGGCTTGATCAGCTGAACTTAATCGACGAAAAGAGACTTACTGCTATTTGTCATGGTCAGACGTAACAAAAGCGGATGATCAAGGCGTTTAACAAGAAATTCAGACAACAAGAGTATCAAGTTGGGGACCTGGTTATCAAGCGCATCATATTACCTCAAGGTGATCCCAGGGGCAAATGGACCCCTACTTACGAAGGGCCATTTGTGGTTAAGAACATTTTCTCAGGAGGAGCTATGGTTCTAACCACCATGGATGGTGACGAACTTCCTCACCCCATCAATGCAGACATAGTGAAAAGATACTACATATAATCAAAGACCCGCTAGGTTGACTGGCCTAGGCAAAAATAAGGGCTTCCCGACGAACCAAAAGGGTTCGGGCAAAAAAAGGGGATGAAAATGAAAAAATTTGTACACCCGGCAAGTCGAAAACCTGAAAAGGCAGCTTGGGCAAAAAAGGGTATCCCGGTGGACTGAAAACTCGAAAGGGCGGTCCAGGAAAAAATTAGGGATCAAAGCGTAACACTATGTCTCATTGGATCACCTTGCATCCAGACTTCGGTATCGACTATCAAGCTCGGACGACACTAATCAATCTGATTCACCTTCAACCAAGTAGCAAAGTGATGAGATGCTCGAGGATATAAAGGCAATAGCAGAGTTGGAACCCAGTGGGATTGTTCATGTAGCTGTTTTGTTTTTCACAATTTGTGTAAATTCTATCTGTTCGACGACGTTCTCTTACTAGGACGTCAGCCTCTTGTACAAAAACAACTATTTACAGGCCAAACTTCAAAATCAATACAATTCATTTTCAAAGAAATTTCAAACTGTTTTTCCTTTATCCGTTTTGTTTTGCAAAGAACGTCCAATGTTCATTTTTGATATATGCATTTGACATTAATTGCTGCTCATAAATATTTACATGCGAAACAAAAGTTGAATTACTGGTAATAGCAGAAACAGGGGCAAATAAGAATTGTCCGAACTGTATAGTTGCTTTGTCCAGTTAAATCGATTCCTAAAGATTTTTCTGATGCTGATCCAGTCAAAGTTAATCCAAGACCTTCTCTGGTTCAGTCAGATCGCCGATAAGATCTCTCTGATTCGTATTCCAGTTGAAGTTATTCCAAGACTCTTGTCTGGTCCAGTTAAATCAATTCCTAAAGATTTTTCTGATGCCGATCCAATCAAAGTTAATCCAAGACCTTCTTTGGTTCAGTCAGATCACCGATAAGATCTCTCTGATTCGTATTCCAGTTGAAGTTATTCCAAGACTCTTGTTTGGTCCAGTTAAATCGATTCCTAAAGATTTTTCGGATGCTGATCCAGTCAAAGTTAATCCAAGACCTTCTCTGGTTCAGTTAGATCGCTGATAAGATCTCTCTGATTTGTATTTGTTGGCTCCTAAATTCGACACCTTTGTTTTGATTGATGTCAGCCATTAAAGCTGAAAGATGCTTTCGACTGGCTAAGTCTGTCGAAGTGCCCGTCGAAAGATGGCAAAATACTTAGAAGATTTCTTCCAAGGAAGAAGGTTGATTGCCTTCGACGTCGAAGGAGTTTTTCGTCGAAGATGTCTCTTGACGAAAGTGTTCGATGGTTCAGAATGGAGCAGTTTGAAATTCAAGCGTTTGGAGGGAAAACGGTTTCCAGCAGTTACCACGTGCAAACGTGCAAGGATCTGGAGCGTCGAGCATGGAGAACGTGCCAAGTGGATTGATCTCGAAGCAGTGTAACTGCCCGACGGTTACTTGGGATGTTTTAGTATAAATAGGAGTATACATGTAGTTTCTCGTGTGTGTTCACAATTCTATACAAAGTCACTCATATAGATTCGAGTACCCAGCGTGTGAGAAAGAATTGTTGAGAAATGTATGTGTGAAACACCAATTTTATCAATTAAAGTCATTTACTTTTCCAGAATTTTACTTGTTTTTCCTTTACATTTCCTGTCGAACCTTTACTTTAAAGCCTTGTTTATTTTACCAAATCTTACCTTCATGCAATTTACTTGAAACCTTTTTATTTAAAGCCTTATCCACCTTAATCAAACTTCAAAATCAACCTATGTCCTAGGATCAATCTGATCGATCCTGCGAGTAACCAAATAAGTAACCATTTGGAGGATCAGCGGTTGTTTACCAAAACCCAAGGTAAACAAATTGGCACGCCCAGTGGGACTGTGTGTTGATTGTTGAAAATAATCTCATCTTTTCGAGTTGTATGTTATTGAGAAGTGGTAGAATATACACTAACGATAACAATACTGCCAGAAGGAGGGAAGAGATGGCGAATCCGCCAAACAATAACGAAATCCCACAAACGAGTGTGGGAGCAACGGTTAGTATGACCGTAAGTGAAGCGACAAACGTTGGTTCGACACCAGCAGTGTCGGTCACAACCACGGGGCCAATACCTTCGTTAACAGGCCCCAGGATACCTTTGGGAACTCCCCCACCAAGGGGAAATATAGGCACAAGGCCTGTGGTTCCCCCAGGATTTGTTCCATTCTATGGCATGCCAACTTCTGAAGTGGCAAGCCTGACGAATGCTGCGTCCACTTTTTCAGACCCTTTCGTGAGTGCCTCTTCGCCACTCCAAGGCTCTGGAGTAGGCATGGCGAATAGAAATAGGACCCAACTCTTAGGAGGAACGTCCCAAGTAGCCCATGGCCTTACAAATGCCTCGACAGCAGTCTTGAGGCAACAGATGGACGAAAGCAACCATGATATGGTGCAAATGTTGGCACAAACTTTGAGTACAGTGCTAAACCCTCTAATACAAAACACTACTCAATCGAATCAGCAAGTTACAGCGCAAATGACGCGTTTGGCTGACTTCTTTGGAGTACCCCCACCTATTCTACAGCCTCAAAGGGCGCAGATAAGGGGAAACCAGGGGATATTTGTAGAGGAAGAAACCACCATTAACCAGGCTCAACAGCCTGTCGAACAGCCTGTCGAGGAGCCTAGGGTAATAGCCCCAGAGGTAAGGTTAGTTAACAGAAACCAAAATGCTGACGAAGTGGTTCAGCATATCCAATACCAAAACATGGGTTTGGAAAACAATCTGGAAACCATGATCGAAAGGATCATGACTCAGAATGGGATGAACATGGGCTTTCGAAGGCCCAACTTTACATCTCCATTGTCAGAATACGTGTTACAAACCGACTTACCTCCTAGATGCAAAGTCCCCAAATTTACTAAGTTCTCTGGGGACACGACAGAATCTACTGTCGAGCATGTGGCGAGATACTTGATCGAAGCAGGAGACATTTCGAATAACGAAAACCTAAGGATCAAGTACTTCCCAAGTTCTTTAACCAAGAACGATTTTACTTGGTTTACAACTCTCCCCCCCAATTCGATCCATCATTGGACCCAGTTGGAAAGATTGTTCCATGAACAATTCTACATGGGGCAAACCAAGATAAGCCTAAAAGAACTGGCCAGTGTGAAGAGACGTTTCACTGAACCTATAGACGAATATCTGAATAGGTTTAGGTTGCTCAAGGCGAGATGTTTTACACAAGTGCCAGAACATGAGTTGGTCGAAATAGCCGCAGGCGGTTTAGATTATTCCATTAGGAAGAAGCTAGACACCCAGTACCTAAGAGACATGGCCCAACTGGCCGATAGAGTTCGACAGGTCGAACGCCTCAAAGCTGAAAAAGCTAAGGCAACGAAAACTCACAAGAGAGAGAGAATAGCGTACGTTGAGATGGATGACGAAGATCTAGAATCCTTCGACGATACTTTAACTGTCGAAGAAGGAGAAGTCGATTTAGCAGAACTAAAACAAGGGCCACCATACTCTTGTAAACAGTTAGTCCCCTCAAATGGGAAAAATCCCATTGGTCCAGACAGGACCAACAATAGGTTCCCAAAAAAGACTTATAGTTTTGACATCACAAAATGTGATGAAATATTCGACTTGCTAGTTAAAGATGGCCAGATGATAGTACCCCCTGGGGTAAAAGTGCCTCCTCTTGATCAAAGAAAGAAGAGAGGTTTTTGCAAATATCATAATTTTTTGGGCCATAAAACGTCTCAATGTTTTCTTTTCAGGAATCTTGTGCAAGACGCTATTGAGGAAGGGAGATTAAAGTTTGCTGACAAATCCCCCATGGCTGTCGACTCCAATCCACTGAAGGCTGAAGCCCACTATGCAGAACCCTCTGAGGTGAACGTGATAGAGGCAATCAGGATCCAGTCGAAGAAGCCAGGAATTACCATGGTCGAAGTCTCAAAGGACCACATCAACATGCCAATCTTTGGCAGTTTTTCTGGAAACTTATCCAGGAAGACAATTGAAGCTGTCCAGAAAGCGGTCGAGAACCCGAAGTCGAAGACTGCTGA
This sequence comes from Vicia faba, assembly GCA_948472305.1. Classification (NCBI taxonomy): domain Eukaryota; kingdom Viridiplantae; phylum Streptophyta; class Magnoliopsida; order Fabales; family Fabaceae; genus Vicia; species Vicia faba. The sequence continues at coordinate 1,633,642,902 of OX451738.1, read as the reverse complement.
AGCACACAAAACTGGATCAAAGCCCAGTTCCCACTTGGCCACTGTTCAAGGCCAGACGGAGAATCTGGAGACACAAATGAAGCAGTTAACTCTTGCTAATAAAGATACAATGAATATCAACATGGTCGAGCTTTCTGACCCTAAAGTATCGGAAGAGGCCATAAGGCAAGAGCAGGCTAATAAGACGGCTTTCCCTCGGGAAAACGAAAACTTGGCAGATTTTTTACAAAGATGCCAGAAGAAGAAATCAGAGGTAATGCTGTGTCCAAGATGCAGTTCGATCTTTGATAAAAAAGCTGCTGAGCACATTCAAGGCGTGAGAGCAGCGAACAAGAGAAGGGAGAATGCTGACCTTCGACATGATCCCAGAAGGGGTTCTCACCAAGACAAGAGGCCATTGACTTTTAGGCCTCCAACAAATGTGCCAGTAGACACTTGGTACAAGACTTCTGGCCGAAAAAGGCCAAGTGAGGAGAAATGGCATTCTTTCGATGTGCCAAGAGGTTCCTCTTTAACTCAAAAGAAAGAGCCTCAAGTTGCTGCACCTAAGGTTACTCAAGTGTCCAGCAACTACAAGGGTAAAAACCCTATGTCTCGATCTCAATGGAGGAGATATCAAAGGAGACGAAAAGCTGAAAGGGAGGCTGCCAACGAACCTAAGGCAGAAACTAGTTCGAATGTTCCTCAAAGGAAACAAAGGAAGCCTCTAGAGAGAGAACCAGTTACCAACAGGCTAGTTTGGCCTAACCAAAGTGAAGTCGAAGACGAAGATGATGCTGAGTCTGATGATACTTTGGATATAATGGTGAATATTGTTTCAGTGCTGCCCAGGGAATTCAATCGACAGGTAGAAGTCGAAGCAAGTGACTGGGAGGTGGAACAAGAAATGGCCAAACATAGGCCAGTGTGCTATTTTGTCATGGACAACGGCACTACTGAGGAACAAAATGGCTTCTTCGAGCCACCTACAGAGGCAATGAAGAATCACCTCAAGCCTTTGTTCATAAGGGCTAAGCTCGAAGAAACTACTGTGAATAAAATATTGGTCGATTGTGGGGCAACTATCAATATTATCCCTCATTCTATGCTAAGGAAGATTGGCAAAAGAGATGAGGACATTAAACCTCACAACATGGTCCTGTCGAACTATGAGGGAGGCATTGGGACCACCATGGGAGTGATCCAGCTAGATATCAAAGTGGGGTTTATCCTTCGACCAACGATGTTCATGGTCATATCGGCCAAACCTAACTACAACCTTTTGTTAGGCCGTGAGTGGATTCATGGTGTAGGCGCTGTGCCTTCATCGATGCACCAAAGACTGCTGCTATGGCGTCCAGATGGGATGGTCGAAAACATAGAGGCAGATCAAAGCTACTACCTTGGCGAAGTGAATCACTTGGGTGTGGCAGATTTCGACAAAAACTTGGCTCACATAGGGCCATGTCCAACACCTGACTTCGACATGGCGCCAGCGCCAAACACCTTTTGTTCCCTATACCTGCATCCTGAGCATGGTTTCCAATGGGACAGAGAAGACTTGTCCCACATAGACTTCAGTGGATTAACTGATATCCAACCAACTGGTTGGGGAAGTGAATTCAGTGATAATGACTGAGTCACAATCTTTGAAGCGAATTTCGGCTTATGTAGCCGAAACCAAGATGATAACGGCTCTCGAAGCCGAAGTAAAGTACATGGCCACACAGGCCAATGATCAACAATTATCTGCTGTTGGCCCAGGAAAGGATTTCGATCCAAAACCTCCTGATATCATGCCAGAAGAAATGCAGGAACAGAGGCTCGACGCCATCTATGACGATGAGCCTTTGGGCTTCGAAAAGGACCCCTTGGCGAACAACATTAAAATGTTAGCACAAGACCCTTTAGAAGAAATCAACTTAGGCGAAGGATCAGAGAAAAGGCCAACTTACATCAGCGCCAAAATCGATCCAGAACTTAGGTTGGAAGTAATCCAATTGCTGAAAGAGTTTAAAGACTGTTTTGCATGGGATTATGACGAAATGCCTGGTCTCGACAGAGGATTGGTAGAACTTCAGTTGCCAATCAAACCTGGGAAGAAGCCAATCAAGCAAAATCCAAGGCGCTTCGCTCCAGAAATACTGTCGAAGATCAAAACGGAGGTCGAAAGACTTCTGAAATGCAAATTCATCCGTGTTACAAGGTATGTCGAGTGGATTGCAAATATTGTGCCAGTAATTAAGAAAAATGGCACATTAAGGGTGTGCATAGATTTCAGAGATTTGAATGCTGCCACCCCCAAAGATGAATATCCTATGCCTGTGGCGGAAATGCTTGTCGATTCTGCCGCTGGTTATGAATACCTGAGTATGCTCGATGGTTATTCAGGATATAATCAAATATTCATTGCTGAAGAGGACGTGTCGAAAACAGCTTTTCGATGCCCTGGGGCCTTAGGCACTTACGAATGGGTAGTGATGCCTTTTGGCCTAAAGAACGCTGGGGCAACGTACCAGCGAGCAATGAATACTATCTTCCATGATTTTATTAACACTTTTATGCAAGTTTATATTGATGATATTGTTATAAAATCTGTTTCCAGGAAGAATCACATTGACCACCTTCGACAATCATTCGAAAGAATGAGAGAACATGGTCTGAAGATGAACCCTTTGAAGTGTGCGTTCTGTGTGAAAGCTGGAGATTTCTTGGGCTTCGTTGTCCACAAGAAAGGAATCGAAATCAACCAGAACAAGACGAAGGCAATTCTGGAAGCGAAAGCGCCATCGAATAAGAAGGAATTGCAATCTCTCTTAGGCAAGATAAATTTCTTAAGGAGGTTTATATCTAATCTAAGTGGGAAAGCTCAGGCCTTTTCACCCTTACTTCGACTGAATAAAGAGGGGTTTGAATGGGGGCAGGAGCAACAAGAAGCCTTCGACAAAATCAAAGGGTACCTCACTAAGCCACCTATTTTGGTGCCTCCTTGTAGCAATAGGAGTATGAGATTGTACATAGCTGCATCTGACAAAACTCTGGGAAGTATGTTAGCCCAAGAGGATGAGAGTGGAGTCGAAAGACCCATTTACTATCTCAGTCGAGTTTTGAATGATGCAGAAACTAGATATAGCGAAGTTGAAAAATTGTGTCTATGTCGGTATTTTTCTTGTACAAAACTCAAGCAATACATAAAACCAGTTGATGTTTATGTTTCGTCTCATTTTGATGTTTTCAAATATATGTTGTCGAAACCTATCTTGCATAGTCGAATTGGCAAGTGGGCATTAGCATTAACTGAATACTCCTTAACCTTTATGCCTCTTAAGGCAGTAAAAGGACAAGTGGTTGCAGACTTCATAGTCGACCACTCAATTCAAGTTGAGGATATTAATTATGTGGAGATAGAACCTTGGAAATTCTACTTCGATGGTTCCAGCCATAAAGATGGAACAGGGGTAGGAGTCTTGATTATTTCTCCAGATAAAATTCCAACAACATTCAAGTACAAAATAGCAGGTTCTTGTTCGAACAATGAGGCTGAGTATGAAGCTCTAATTACTGGCCTTGAGATATTGTTGGAATTGGGGGCAACTCGAGTCGAAATAATGGGAGATTCAGAGTTAGTCATCAAGCAAGTCACAAAGGAATATAAATGCATAAGGGAAAATCTCATTATGTACTTTGTGATAGCAAATCGTTTATTGAAACAATTTGAAACGATCAATATTCGACACATACCCAGGGTCGAAAATCAAATAGCCAATGATTTGGCACAAATTGCATCTGGGTATAAGATTTCAAAAACGAAATTACAAAGAGCAATCGAAGTTCGAGAAAAGATAAAAGCAACTTGTCTATCACCATCAGACTTGGAATCGACGAGGCTAGGATATGCTGATCACAGTAACTTCGAGATTTCGTTCATTGATAATTTGTCAGAGCAAGATTGGAGGAAACCTATTGTGGACTATCTTCAAAATCCAGGAGCTTCGACAGAACGAAAAACAAAATACAGGGCGTTGAGTTTTGTACTCATGGGTAATGAGTTATTCAAGAAGACGCCTGAAGGGGTGTTGCTGAAATGTTTGAGTGAAACTGAAGCATACATAGCCCTTTCGACGACGCATGCTGGGGCATGTGGGGCTCACCAAGCAGGCCATAAGATGAAATGGTTGTTGTTTCGACAAGGACTATATTGGCCCACTATGCTGAAAGATTGTGTTGAGTTCGCCAAAGGTTGCCAAGAGTGTCAAGTTCATACAGGCATCCAACATGTACCAGCAAGCGAACTTCACTCGATAGTGAAGCCTTGGCCCTTTAGAGGATGGCCGTTGGATCTCATTGGAGAGATTCGACCAGCATCATCAAAGAGTCAGAAATACATATTGGTAGGCATTGATTATTTTACTAAGTGGATCGAAGCTATCCCTTTAGTCAATGTGGACCAAGAAAATGTCATTGAATTTATTCAAAAGAACATTATCTTTAGATATGGAATTCCTGAGACAATAACAACTGATCAAGGGTCAGTTTTCACTGGTCGAAAGATGCAGGAATTTGCTCAGGAAACAGGTTTCAAACTCCTAACATCCACGCCTTATTATGCACAGGCGAATGGTCAAGTCGAAGCAGCTAACAAAGTGGTGATTGGCTTGATAAAGAAACATGTTGGGAAGAAGCCAAAGAATTGGCATAAGACGTTAGACCAGATTTTATGGGCTTGTCGAACGTCCCCAAAAGAAGCCACTGGTACAACCCCATATAGGCTAACTTTTGGCCATGATGCAGTGTTGCCAGCAGAAATTTGTCTTCAATCTGCAAGGGTTCAGAGGCATTATGATATTCCTTCTGAAGTTTATTGGAACATGATGTTAGATGAACTGGTGGATTTAGACGAAGAGAGATTACGCGCTCTCGACTTACTCAGGCTTCAGAAGAAAAGAGTAGAAGACTCTTATAATAAAAAGGTAAAACCTAAGGTATTTTTTCCTGAAGAACTAGTTTGGAAGGTAATTCTTCCCATGGATCGAAGGGATCGAAGCATGGGGAAATGGTCACCCAAATGGGAAGGACCCTTCAGAGTTATCCAAACTTTTTCTGGTGGAGCCTATGAAGTCGAAGAGTTAAGTGGAGATAAAAGGCTCTTGAGAGTAAATGGTAAATATTTGAAAAAATACAAACCTATACTTCAAGAGATAAAAATAAAATAATAAAAGAGCAAGTCTAAATTAACCATAAAAATGCCAAAATGGAAATTTTATTAATTTCATCCAAGATGGCAATTGTTGTCGAATAACGATTACAGAAGATGGTTACAAAAGAGAATCAATCAAAAGGTAAGAGAGTTCCTGAGTCGAAGATACTTGGCGTGCTGCAGCTCCAACCTCTTCTTGCACCAGGAGTTTTCCTGCACTAGTTTGGCAATTTGAGCGTCGAGGCTTTGGGCCCTCTCAGCGAATTCCAGGCCTTGTTTGATCTCAGTCTGGCTCTCAGTGTCTGAGATGGTCGAAAGAATTTCCTCCTTGAGTACAGTGTTGGCGTTTATCTTCGCCTCTATCTCTGCGATTTGTGCTCGGAAGGAAACATTCTCTCGATCAATGGCTTCGACTCTTTCCTGTGCAGACGCTTTTTGTTTCGACAACTCAGCAATTCGAGAAGTCGAATCTGAGACAGCAGTCCATGCAGATGAGCTTTTGCCATACAACACTTCAAGCTGACTGTTAAACCCTCTTTGGCGCCTGTAATCCGCTGAAACTTGATCAATCATAGAGTGTAACTCCATGATCAAGTCTGAGATTTATGGGGCTACAGCTTCAAAGTCGACAGCATTCAAGACCTCTTTTAAGCATGATGGAGCAGGGGGGTCCCCCTCTAAAGCCTTCATCAAGTCCCTCTTGAAGAGCTGGGCCTTAACCTTCGCCAAAGCATCATCAAGGGGAGAAGTTTCAGTAGACTTCCCCGACAGGGTAGGGACTTCCTGACTCGCGTCAGACGAACTCTTACTCTCGATGATGGCATTGAGGTAGCTAACAGGGTCAGTTTCTTTCAAGTGTTCCAAGTCCTCTTTTGACCTGTGCTTTGAGGAGGTAACCCTTGCAACAGTATTATCTTGGGTTTGAGGTTCTTGAGTGTTAAGTGCTTCGACTGGTTGCTCTTCGACTCGGACTGAGGCAGTACCAGCGTCGACTTGTGGTTCTTCGTTAGCATCACCCTGGGGTCCTTCGCCAGCGTCATTTTGTGGCTCTTCTCTAGCGTCACCCTGGTGTCCTTCGCCAGTACCACCTTGGTTCTCTTCGTCGACAGCATTTTGATTCTCTTTGCCGTCATTGCCTTGGTCCCTTTCTTCATGATTCTCTTCTGACAAATCCACCACCTGAACTGTTTCTGGCTGTTGTTCCTCCACCAGAGGTTCCTCTGTTGTTTTCTCCACTGTTTCAGCATTGGCCTCATTCTCAGTATGGGCTTCGTCATTGCCCAAGTCTTTTTCCTGAGGCCTGCTAAGTTCAGCAGATTCCAGCGTTTCTGAGGTCCTTGGTGGAGAACTTTCAGTAGTGTCCTGAAAAGGGAAAGAAGACAAATCGTCAGATGTCGAAAGAGACACAATCGAATACGGGTATTTATGCCTAAGTTATAAAAAAGGTCTAAGGGATTACCTGTGAATTAACTTCAGCCCCAGGGCTGGAATTGTCACTCTCGACAGGCTTGTTAAGAAGAACGTTCAGTTCCTCCTCAGTTGGCTCCTCGATGATCACTGGAGGTGGCCTAGGCTTTCTCACAGCGACCTTTATTCTGACGGTTCGACCTCCAGGAGCAGGAGCAGGAACAGAAGCATCCTTCGTCAACTTTCGCCTTTTTAAGGGGGCAGGAGGGGAATCACTTTCGTCATCACTCCCAGATTCGACCACCAGTCCTGGCCGTTTCTTGGGCGAAGGTGCCTAGAAAACCAATAGGAATTCGATTGAATAATTGCATCGAAAATAAAAAATCGAAAGCCAGAAGAAAAATGAAGAAAGTCTGGTTACCGATATAGGAGGCCTCTTCGAAGAGCCTTCCCCCTATTGGTTGCTTATGGTCTTCGCCGGCGCCGTAGTCTTTGCCGGCGGTGGAGGTTTTGTTGAAGGGCCTCCTCCCTGTTGGCCTTCTGTAGCCTTCTTGGCTACAGGCTTTCGAACAACTGAAAGCAAATGAAAAAGTTAACAGGCTAGCAGTCGAAGAGAAAGACAAAAAGTAATGTGGGAACATGAACTTACATTTCTTTACTTTGTCCAACACAAGGACAAAAGACTTCTGCAGCTCAGCCATGAAGTCCTTCTCGTCGAAGAAGTATTCAGCATAATAGCTTCTCCACCACTCCTCGAAGGATGGTGAACAAAGAAAATTAAGCTGGTAGTCAAACAGCGAGAGGATTGTTCGACCAACATATCTTCCGATATGCTTGATGGCAGCTTCTTCTGTATAATCGTTGCAGAAGTACAACATTGACTTCTCCCTTTGAAAAATCGGAGAAGGCAGGGTTTGGATAATACCAAACTGGCGAGATACCAGATTTGGTTGATAGGCAATCAGACTCAAATGAGTCTTTGAGCTCTTGAATCGAAGAGGCATGATCCTTGGTGTAAGGAACGCCTCCCAAAGTATTGTATGCTCATCGACATTGGGACCACTCGACTCCTTTGGATGTGGCCTTGTGAACCATGCTGGGCCTACTTGTCGTCGAGCAAATGGAGCCATAGTTGAAACAAATTCCTTCCTTCGAGCGAACATCAGAATGAAGTTAGTGAAGGTTTGTTGAAACTCTAGTCCATCGTCCGTAGGTGTCAGCAGAGCCAGCCTGATTCCTTCGATGCGTCTATTCGCTATCGCTGGAGCTTGTTCATTTATCTGAACCTTCTTGGGCAAGAAAGATTCGAAAGTGGCATTGAGCCACAGTTGGAGTAGCCAAAAAGGCCCAGCGAGTAGCAAACTGGCCCTGTCCTCGATATGTTTCAGAAGAGTGGCCCCATTGCTGATCGAGTCATAAAGACTAGCCAGAATCAGTTCTGCCAAACAGATGTTTTGGCGGTGATGCAGTTGGGTAGCAAGAGTGACCATCTTTTTGGTCACCTGTAGAGACTTCGAGCAAAACACAAAGCGAGTTAGCCATAAGGCTAGAAACGCTATGTGTTCGACATCCGACACAGCATCTGTCGACCTGTCGTGATAATGGTTGATGAAAGTGGTGTATGTTGGCTTGGTCTCAGAGAAGCCAATTTGGTCCTCCGACATCTCCTCCGGATCGAAGTAATCCCCGGTTGGTCGAAGGCCAGTAATAGCGGCCACGTCGAAGAGTGTGGGGGTTAGCATCCCACATGGAAGATGAAAAGTGAAATGGGAGTAGTCCCAGAACAACAGTGAAGCTATCAGCATCTCCGGGGAGTAGTTCAAACCCGTCTTCGACAGCATCACTAGGTCGAAGATTCCCATATCCTTCCAGATCGAGGTTTGGTGCTTCTCCAACTTTGTTAGCCAAGCAACATAATCGGAGGTCAGATTAGGGCAAGACCTGAAGACCCTAACCCCTCTGTTGAAGAAGCGGAGGTCGATTTTTTCACGTGTAGGGTCTTCATTGTCTTCTGCGTCTTTCTTGGCGCATGCTACTGGCTTGAGTTTCTCGACTATTGGGAAATAGCTCTTGATCTTCAGAGCTTCAGAGATGCTTGGATTCATGGGGCCAGACATTGCAAAGATCTGGTTGGAGTATCCAACCGGGATCATCAAGTGGCGCGAGTAAGCATCGCGAACGGCGATGTCAGAAGGTTCAGGAACCCTTCGTTTGCCTGTAGAGTTTACTACTGGGGCAGTGACGAAAACTTTGGGTTTAACATGTTCAGTTGGTGCGTTAGCACTGGGAGCAGTAGAAGCAGAGGCCATTGTTGAGTTTGAAGATGAAGTGGAAGAGGAAGAGTTTTCTGCGAAGATAACAAGCTTGTATGGAAACAAGGAAGTTTGAAGGCTAGTTGGCGTAAAAAGTCCCACAATGGGATATTCACTGCTATTTATAGTAGTGGGAAAAATCCCCAATAACGAGGACATTAAATGCCATTTAATGCTGCAAGAGTTAGTGGGACGCGTGGCAGCCCCTTGTTGTTTTGGCCGTTTCTGCAGAAGTGGAGAGACGCAGCGTGCGTCCTCGTTTTTGAGAATTGTCATAATGACAAATTCTGAAATGACGTTTGGTACTGCACGCCGTACTGAAAGTGACGTCCTAGGATCAAATCAATGATGGTTTCTTGGGATTGTCAATAGTTGGTAAAAAGCAAAAAGTGCACAAGTTAACTTGTGACTAAGTGTGGAAAGACAGGTGTCGAATGGCGTTTCAAAGAATGCCTTTTTCTTTCAGAGTCGAAATAAGGCATTCTTGGGGGGCAATTTGTTGGCTCCTAAATTCGACACCTTTGTTTTGATTGATGTCAGCCATTAAAGCTGAAAGATGCTTTCGACTGGCTAAGTCTGTCGAAGTGCCCGTCGAAAGATGGCAAAATACTTAGAAGATTTCTTCCAAGGAAGAAGGCTGATTGCCTTCGACGTCGAAGGAGTTTTTCGTCGAAGATGTCTCTTGACGAAAGTGTTCGATGGTTCAGAATGGAGCAGTTTGAAATTCAAGCGTTTGGAGGGAAAACGGTTTCCAGCAGTTACCACGTGCAAACGTGCAAGGATCTGGAGCGTCGAGCATGGAGAACGTGCCAAGTGGATTGATCTCGAAGCAGTGTAACTGCCCGACGGTTACTTGGGATGTTTTAGTATAAATAGGAGTATACATGTAGTTTCTCGTGTGTGTTCACAATTCTATACAAAGTCACTCATATAGATTCGAGTACCCAGCGTGTGAGAAAGAATTGTTGAGAAATGTATGTGTGAAACACCAATTTTATCAATTAAAGTCATTTACTTTTCCAGAATTTTACTTGCTTTTCCTTTACATTTCCTGTCGAACCTTTACTTTAAAGCCTTGTTTATTTTACCAAATCTTACCTTCATGCAATTTACTTGAAACCTTTTTATTTAAAGCCTTATCCACCTTAATCAAACTTCAAAATCAACCTATGTCCTAGGATCAATCTGATCGATCCTGCGAGTAACCAAATAAGTAACCATTTGGAGGATCAGTGGTTGTTTACCAAAACCCAAGGTAAACAGTATTCCAGTAGAAGTTATTCCAAGACTCTTGTCTGGTCCAGTTAAATCGATTCCTAAAGATTTTTCTGATACCGATCCAGTCAAAGTTAATCCAAGACCTTCTCTGGTTCAGTCAGATCGCCGATAAGATCTCTCTGATTTGTATTGCAGTTAAAGTTATTCCAAGACTCTTGTCTGGTCCAGTTAAATCGATTGCTAAAGATTTTTCTGATGCCGATCTAGTCAAAGTTAATCCAAGAACTTCTATGGTTCAGTCATATTGCCGATAAGATCTCTCTGATTTGTATTCCAGTTGAAGTTATTCCAAGACTCTTGTCTGGTCTAGTTAAATCGATTCCTAAAGATTTTTCTGATGTCGATCTAATCAAAGTTAATCTAAGACCTTCTCTGGTTCAGTTAGATCGCTGATAAGATCTCTCTGATTCGTATTCTAGTTGAAGTTATTCCAAGACTCTTGTCTGGTCCAGTTAAATCGATTCTTAAAGATTTTTCTGATGTCGATCCAGTCATAGTTAATCCAAGACCTTCTCTGGTTCAGTCAGATCACCGATAAGATCTCTCTGATTCGTATTCCAGTTGAAGTTATTCCAAGACTCTTTTCTGGTCCAGTTAAATCGATTCCTAAAGATTTTTCTGATGCCGATCCAGTCAAAGTTAATCCAAGACCTTCTCTGGTTCAGTCAGATCGCCGATAAGATCTCTCTGATTCGTATTCCAGTTGAAGTTATTCCAAGACTCTTGTCTAGTCCAGTTAAATCGATTCCTAAAGATTTTTGTGATGCCGATCCAGTCAAAGTTAATCCAAGACCTTCTCTGGTTCAGTCAGATCGCCGATAAGATCTCTCTAATTCGTATTCCATTTGAAGTTATTCCAAGACTCTTGTCTGGTCCAGTTAAATCGATTCCTAAAGATTTTTCTGATACCGATCCAGTCAAAGTTAATCCAAGACCTTCTATGGTTCAGTCAGATCGCCAATAAGATCTCTCTGATTCGTATTCCAGTTAAAGTTATTCCAAAACTCTTGTCTGGTCCATTTAAATCGATTCCTAAAGATTTTTCTGATGCCGATCCAGTCAAAGTTAATCCAAGACCTTTTATGGTTCAGTCAGATCGCCAATAAGATATCTCTGATTCGTATTCCAGTTGAAGTTATTCCAAGACTCTTGTCTGGTCCAGTTAAATTGATTCCTAAAGATTTTTCTGATGCCGATCCGGTCAAAGTTAATCTAAGACCTTCTCTGGTTCAGTCAGATATCCGATAAGATCTCCCTGATTCATATTCCAGTTGAAGTTATTCCAAGACTCTTGTGTGGTCCAGTTAAATCGATTCCTAAATATTTTTCTGATGCCGATCCAGTCAAAGTTAATCCAAGACCTTCCCTGGTTCAGTCGGATCGACGATAAGATCTCCCTGATTCGTATTCCAGCCGAAGTTCAGACCACCTATCAACAGTCTCCAATTGGCATCTGTAAGCCCATTCCCGAGATCACAATGCTGATACTACTTCATGCGAGTGCAAATTTCTAGGCACTCTAGTGTTCAATCATCTTTCACCTTCGGATCACGAAAGTCCCGAAAGCCAATCTATATACTCAGGTTTAAGAAAATTGAACAGGGGCAACTGTTGTACCCAAAAAATTTCTCTCTCATATTTCTCAAGACATTGCAAGAATAATCTCCAAAATGGCTCAAGATTGCTCAAGAGTTGGACAGTCAAGTCATCTCCTAAAGCAGTCAATCTCAAATTAGGGTTTTGTGTTGCATCAAGGTCCTTGCATCCAAATGGCCTCAAGTGCTCCCCAATGACCTAATATGTTCTCAAGTTCATCCATGTCAAATTCCAATCCTTGTAGAGGAAGTTTGGTCAGTCAATTGCTCAAGAGGTCAAAAAATCGATTGTGCTAGGGCAAAAGTCAATTGTGACCCAAATACAGTCAAACTTCAAGATTTTTTGTCAACATTCTCATTTTGAAGGATATTTCATCATTTGATCAAGGGTTGATCATTATTCATCAAGGATTGCTCAAAATTCATCAAGACTCAAAAGTTGCTAAATTAGGGTTTTGCAAGAAAAGTCAACTCAACTTTGACCAAGCATATCTTTCTCATACTTTATGACAAATGACCCATCAAAAGCTCATTTTGAAAAGTATGCAATTTCCTACAATCCATCTTCATACCCCAAGATTAAGAAATGCACTCATAAAAAGTTACAAATTTGGACATTATAGGTCATTTTTGAAAGTCTTCAAAAACACCTTTTATTCCAAAGCTTATAACTTTAGCATGAAATATCAAAATGCGATGAGACAAAAATGGTTGGTTAGGGGACATCCCAAGCTTTCTAAAAAGTCCAAGAACACCTCCAAAAGTTCAAAATTGAAGAAGTTATGCATTGTTGAAGTTGGGCATTTTTGCAAAATTGTCAAAAGTCAACTATCCCCAAAACTTCAAATTTTGTCAAATGGGACCATTCTTTTCCACTTGATTTGATCTTGTCACACTACACACGTGTCCTAGCTTCAGCCTTGTGTCCATTTATTATTTTTTCTATTTTATTTGATTTTTTATTGAATTAATTCATTTTAAATCAATATAAATCAAATAAAATCCAAATATTGATGACTTATGATCTTTTTGGTTGTTATAGGTCTTAATTATCATCATGATCATGATCAAATCCGTATCAATCTTTTCATGTACAAAAATATTGGATTTTGGACCAAATTGGAAGGTTATCAATGGTGAATCAAATCATATCTCCAAGCATTCATTTACAAAGATTCAAGACCCAAAACTTGACCTAATCCAATGCAACATACATATACAATGCAAAGAGGCACGAATTAGGGGGGAGAGGCTTCAAAATCACAAAAAGCAAACTTGAGAAAACTTGAAAAAAGCTTGAAACTGAAATCCTTCTTAGAGGCACTTTCAAGCGCAAATCTCAACGTGAATCAATTGCTGGACCTCCACTGAGTCAGAAGCAATCAAAAGCACACTCTCATACCCTCTCAATCGCGCTGTAAGTCTCTCACAAAACCGCTCTGCACTTGAAATCGCAACTCTATATTTTTGCAACTTTTGAACAAATCTTTGGTATATTCATGATGCTCATTCAATTTGCAAGCTTTCTGCATTAATCAATTGTGTTTATATGACATGTAGTGCCATACCCGAATATAGGGTTCTTGGTTTTTGTTTTTGGGCGTTTTATTTGTAGGTAAAATTGGGGCCATTAATGGACATAGACGTGCTCAGGAGACCTAGACGAGCATGACTATGGTCTTGGAATTAATTTCTATGGCCTAGGTTAGATTTTAGGATGCAGCTACGGATTTAGCTGCGGATATAAATCCGCAGATAAATAACCAGGGTCCAAACGAAGAAGACGATGACGCGTCCCCCTCCCATTCGTTGTTTCAAACTTCGCGCGTTTTTATTTTTTAATTCTGGCATAATACACATTTTCCTATTTTATTATTATTATTCAATATATATACAACTAACGTTCAATGGTCCAGTGGCAAAGGCGTCTATGCAATGGCTTACAGGACTTGGGTTCGAATCCAAGGTCCCCATATTATTTGTTGTATTTTTCAGCCAAGGGATTCCATGCAATATCAAACGCGTAGCATACCATGGTCCCTCATTCAGATGCTTTCCAGATGGCCCCAGGCCAAATCTGGTGGTCCAGATTGAACATGCACCATACGCCCTAGTCAACCAATGTACATGGGAGTCCAGAAGTCAACCAGGCCTACTTGTATTGGGCCACCAAAATTGCTATCTCAACCTCCCAAAATCAGGGCCAACCTCTAACTCACTCTATTTTCTATTTTATTTCTTTATTTTGTTCAATTATTTTTTATTTATTTAATCACTAACCAATTAAAACTTTTTCTCATTTAAAATTAAAACCAAAAAACATTTTCATTATTAAATTTAATTTCAGCATTTTTATTTTGTTAATAATATTAATTCAATTAATTTAGTTTAATTAGGAAATAACATTAATATTTTTGCAATAATTAAAATTAATTTAGACGATTAGGTTTTTATTAACTTTGATCAAATTTATTTTTATTTCCTTAAATATCAAAAAACTCCAAAAAATATTTTAATTAATTAATTTGTTTATTAATTTAATGCTTAACCTAATTTAATTTCTTTCTCAATTCAAAATACCAAAAAAAAATCTTTTCTTTAATAAACAAAAGGGTCAAAACCCTAAAAAACTCGCATCCGATTTAATTTCTCGCACGCGATCTATTTGAGTTCAATATTGTATCTGTTTCCCAGAATGTAATAGTTTAATTGGACTTTAATTATTTTATCGCTTTATTTTACTTTCCGCATTTTAATTTCAAGGGTTGCTTTTGGCAATGTAAATACCCGACGCCTTGTAATAGTTAGTTTTAATTTCCGCAACTTATAAACTGTTAGATGTTTGATAATAGGGAATGCATGACAAGATCAAATGTTAAACCTAAAATCAACATAGATAACCATTGACATGTACAAAGATAAATTAACTGAAAATAACACACTCGCACATGCGCACTCTTAGGGTACACCTCACTTGGTTGCCTTCGAACGTGGTCATTGAGTATAGGAAGTTTTAGAGGTCGTCCTCTTGTCCAAAGATCATAGTTGCCTCAAAACGGTTGCCTCGGAAAAATGATCTAAGACATTAGGGTTATCGCTAAGGCGTTCTAACATTGCTTTAGTGACCGCACGTCCCTTAATCGAATTGACCCTTTAAACTCCAACGACGGTGCTACTTACTCATCAATAGTGAGATAGCATTATCTAAAGGACATTAACACAAATTGACTCCTTTTTCGAATAGGTAGATGGTTCTTAAGTACTTTCTCTCTCAAAACAAAACAAAACTTTTCGCACTTACACCTTTCAAACAAAAACTCTTTTCAAACCTACAAACACAAAGAAAAGCAATTTTGAAAACACTTTGAGCAAGTACCTAAGAGCCCGTGGATAACCACTGATAGAAAGGGTGATAATACCTTCCCTTTCTATAATCTACCCCCCGAATCCGAGAAACATCTCAAAAAAGGAATTTTTCTGTTCTTTTTTCTTTTCCTTGTTGGATAAAATAAAAGACGGTGGCGACTCTTGCTTACCGCGACATTTTGCGAAAACAAACGCAAAACGCAAACCAACATTACAAAAACAGTCAATTCTTTCCCACCGTATCACAGTATGCCTGGTGGGCTCTTTAACACGAACTGAATCAAACTCAACTGACGGGAGGCCAGCCATTTCTGATAGAAAGAAGACTCTCAAATGTCCCTGGAAGATGACATGCGCATGCTAGTTATTTTTTTTATACGTCATTTTTTATAGAAATAAATATGCTATGATGCAACATGACAGGATCAAAGTTTCACACTGGATAATGGCTGGACCATTACAGAACAGCACCACTCAAGATCAAAAGAAAATCCCGAAGCTTCAAAACTATCATGGGAACCTGAGTCACCTTCACAACACAAAGTCACCAACAATACATGTACCTATAAGGAAAGTTTTCCCGCCCCTCTCACGGGTGTAGTCTAGGTCAAGGTAAGGTTAAAAGCCAAATCAGAGTACAAGAGCTCGAATGTCGGTATCATTATACGATAACACCTATCTGAACTACCTCTGAAGTCATGGGTCTTATGGTCAGGTCTACAAAGCATCCGCCTTATAGCTGCCATGGCCACTCTATTCCTAGTTCCTATGGAATTCACTCATAGCCTGGGTATGAGGCCTTTTACCTCATGGAACAACCCACCCACCAAGAAATCTAGAATCCAAACAGTCCAGCCAAATCCAGTATGCAGAAAGTAAAGCGCACATAGGATGCAATGCAAACAAATAAATATGCAAAGCAGTAAAATAAACACCCAAAAGAAGGAAAACAAACAAGAGCTAGGATCGACTCCGGGATGGACCAGCAAAAGGTCAATCGGTCCCCAGTGAAGTCGCCAGCTGAAACCACCCGGCCAGAACCCGTCATCTGGATGTAATGAAACATCAATGAAGTCGCCACCGAACGTCTTTTATCCTGCCGAAAGGGAAAGGTAAACATCGAGAAAACCTGGAAAGGGAGAAATCACGGTCTCTCGATCGAGAGATCAGGTAAGGGAGTATGTTGCGTGAGGGGAAGGTATTAGCACCCCACACGCCCGTAGTACTCTATGGTATCCACTCTTGTTGTCTAATCTAATGGGTGTGGTCAAATCCTATGTCTATGGCTTAAAACTGAAAAAGGAATGCATGTAAAAGAAAAAGAAAACAATGTAGGGAAAATAAAAGTTGTGCTCGATTGGGCCCTACCCTAATGCCTACGTGTCCCTTTTAAGGAATCAGAGCAGCCGTAGTTCGGCTTACATATTTTGGTTGGTTTGCGTTTTTTAGTTAAGACAACAAAAACAGTCAAGATGGTAAAACATCAAATAAAGCAACAAACTAATGAGATGGTAAAACATCGACTAAATAATAACATAGTAACATGTCAAAGATGGCGAAGCATCAAATGATAAAACAGATGACAAAACATCACACCTAACAATGATATTGAGAATCAAAGTAGGATAACAAACATGTGCGATGGCGAAACATCGGCTTCAAACAAGTGTGCGATGGAAAAGCATCGGCTAAAAGGTAGTAAAGTATCATGGCAAAGATGGAAAAACATCAATAAATCGGATGACGAAACATCACACCTAACAATGATATTGAGAATCAAAGTAGGATAATAAACATGTGTGATGGCGAAACATCAGCTTCAAACAAATGTGCGATGGCGAAATATCGGCTAAAAGGTAGTAAAGTATCATGGCAAAGATAGCAAAACATCAATAAATCGGATGACAAAACATCACACCTAACAATGATATTGAGAATCAAAGTAGGATAACAAACATGTGCGATGGTGAAACATCAGCTTCAAACAAATGTGCGATGGTGAAACATCGGCTAAAAGGTTCAAAAACAAAACCAAGAGGCGCACAAACAAATATGATTGGTTTGTATCTTTTACCTTGAAGAAGGGTTTGAGTTTATTAGAAGTGTTTTATGATTTTCCAAGAAAACAATTTTGTTTTAAGATGCAAAATGCAAAAAAAGGAAAAACAACTAAGGGAAACTAGCCTAGAACTATCCCTAGTGTTATCATACAATGGTTGACCCTAAGGTTGAGGATAAAGGAAAATCCTACCCCATGTTAGCATACATGGATTCCTACCTTAATCAACATGTTAAAGGAAGCTTAAAAAAACTATCCTATAGGGAACATGCAATGAGAGCGAAGTCGTGATCTCAATTTCTAAATTGAGTGACTCATCGATCAACAATTAAAGAAGAAAAGCAATAAACATCCTATAGAGAACATGCACTGAGAGCGAAGTCGTTATCGCAATTTCTAAATTGAGTGACTCATCGATCAACAATTAAAGAAACAAACACAACACATACATCAAACAAAACAGAGGGCCTCCTGACATATATCAGGAATAGAGGTCCCATCATGCAACATAGAACTATGCAAATAGAAGAAAGGAAATAGTACAATACCAAATGGATAACTATCCGTAGCAACTGAGCAAGAATAAGAGAAACTTAGAGAACTTCAAGCAAGCTGGCATCAGCAGACAAATCAAGTCAGAAATTATGCCATCAGGATGTAAGTAATGAGATTATCAGATATGAACAGACCCCATGGGAAATGTATAGCATTCATAGTCACACACACACACACACACACACACACACATATATATATATATATATATATATATATATATATATATATATATATATATATATATATATATCCTGCATAGACTATCAAATATTCCAAACACAAGGGTAGTGCCAATATAATAAATTGTGTTCCACAAATAAAGTGAAACACAATAGCCTTAAGTCAAGACTGCAAAACTTTTCTCAAAGTACCTCGCACATTCAACAGCCAAGTTAGTATTCTCATAAATAGAACGATGATTCACATAAGGGATGGATGATGACACCATAATGAAGTGAGGAAACATTATAGAAAATATCAAACATTAGTCATGATAGACAGAAGGAAACAAGTATATGCACAATTTGGTCAAAAGAATCAGAGGAATGTTGCTCCTTTCTATCACCATGTTGAATTGACAATTGAATATCAATCAAGGATCATGGGAGCTTGAGAAGAATACAATCAAAGACCATGAAGGTCAGTATCAAACACAATTCAATCATGCACAATTAATTCATCACAGCTCATAAGCATAATAGAAAAGGAAACCCACACAATGCATCAAAAGGTTCAATCATTCAAACATAGGGCATGAAGTGAAATGGCTTGAGTTTATGTATATAATCAGAACCAACATGATCACTAGGTGCCCAATTATAGGCCTCACTCAAGCTCATTGGCCATCAAACAAATTGCAACAAGATATGCAACATTAATTGGGTACCTTCACTTCAAAAGTACATCAAAAATAGAAACAAGGATCAATAATTCAAACCAAAAATTTCTTAGCATCTTTGAAGTGTGTATAAGTCAGAAAGAAAGCATTAAGTTCATGAATGACTGAGGAAGGAATCAAATGAGGCCCAAAGTTCAAAACTAGTTGGCCAAACTATTAAAACTAGACATGTTTTCAAAATAATTCATGGAAAAATATCAAACCAAGTCAAATAATTCAAGAAAAATGGTTTCCAGATCCTCAACACATTCATGAACCATAATAAAGACTTAAATTCCATTGAAAATCCAGGGCATAATGATTTTGAAAATGAAACTTGCACAATAAGCAACAAAACCCTAATTTTTGACTTTTAATCTTAAATATTGATTAGATAAGATAAATATTCAAACAATTCAAACCAAGATCATGTAAAACACAAGGAAACTCTAAATGTCAGAATACATATTTTTCCATATTTTTAGAATTAAGGAAAAGTCAAAAATAAAAGTCAAATTCAAACAATTAATCAATTAAACAAAAATTCACATCTCAAAATAAAACTCTAATAAAAAATCAGAAAAATATCCAACCAAAATTATATTCAAATATTAGAATTAAAAACACACATCCCTAATTTTTTTTTGGAATTTTTGAATTAAAGGAAGTATTAAAATAAAAATCAAACAAACAATTAACAATTAAACTATTATTTAAAGGCAAAAATGCAAACCCTGGCCAAAAGTCATGAAAAGGTCAAAATAAAATTATATAAGATTCTATAATTGAAAACAAGCTTGTATGATTTTTTTGAGAATTTTTGTATTAAGGAAAGTATTAAAATAAAAATTATGAAGCAAGAATTCAAAATAAACTTCTCAAATTAAATTTATAATCAAAAATAGAAAAAGTGCTAAACCAAAGTCAGAATCAATTTCTACATTATTTTATGAGTTCAAAACATTTTTTTGTGGAATTTATAGATCAAAGGAACTATTAAAATAAAAATAATCTTTGAACAAATAATTAATTAAACCTATGAATTTTTAAACCAATCAAAAAATTTTAAAAAATTTCCAAAAAAAATATGACAAATACTAGAAATTATTATTTGCCTATGGTAATTTTTTCATGATTTTTGAAAATGTCTTGATCACATAAATAAAATCAGAAAATCAAATAAAATCAAAAATATGAAAAATGCATTAAAAATCATATGGACCAATCAGATCTAGCCACACCATCATCTTCTTCCTCATGACAATGCCCTAACGCGCGTTTTTTCAGTTTCATGCTCCTATGTTTTGATCAACACTTCTCCCTTATTTCTCCACCAAAATCAATGATTTAAATCACAAATCAAAGTTCAAACTACCAACTACATCATGCTTTTTATAAAATTCAAAATGATCGACCATGGAAGTAGAAATCAGAGCAAGAAAATTGAGAAAATCATTAAATCATGAAAAACCAGAAGTTCACCAAATCACATATGCTTCAAAATCAAACAAGTTTATACATCAGATGTAAGATCTGGCCAGCTATGAACATGATCACAAGCTTTAAATCACATGAAACAAGCAAAACTATGGAGAACCGAGATCTGAAAATACCTTTAGAGTTGAGAAATAAACTCAACTATGGCCTCTGAAATAAAGTGAAAACCCTTGTCCCTTGCTTCTAATGCTCCAATGAAGTGAAAATGGTCATGAATCGAGCTCTGGAATGGAGAATAAAAAAGCTTCGAAGCAGAAATTTCTTTGAGAGAGAGATAGCAGCTTCTGATTTTTTTGAGAGAATGAATGCCCCTTTTTTTCCGAAAGAGAGTGAGATAAGGCTTATATATAGTGACTGCTGAGGGTAGAAAGGTATTTTAAGGACTCAAGGCTGTTAGAAGCAAAATTGCAAAAAAACAGAAAAATCAAGAGAGTGATCATGGTGATGCATTTTGCTTCTTGTTATGCCCAGCCTAGAAGTCGTTTTGATGATGTCATGTTGAGTGGAATTTTGAGAAAAGAATGTGCACTTGGTGAGCTGGCTATGTTGACATCAATCAAAACTGGATTTGTGCATAAATCTACAACATGGACATGGTTTTCAAATAACCTGGCTAGCTGACTTTATGCTTAGGACACTTGAAATTTCTTCGTGCGTTTTGGATGCTTGAGGGGCCTTTCAAGAGCTCTCATAACATAGAACATCATAGGGCTTTGAATTTTCCAAATTGATGCTGACTTGATGGAGAAACGATGTTGCAAACTTGAGGCAAAAATGCAATTTGGCCTGCCTGGTCTGCGCGCGTGCATGGGCATGCATGGTATGCATGGAACCAGCTTTGAGATACCAACTTTGAAGCACCATAACTCACTCAAATCTTGGCCAAATTGAAAGATTCAAAGCTCAAAGAGAAGCTCTTATGGAAAACAAAAAAAATGCTCTTTTTAATTTTTCAAATTGAGGCTTGAGTCACAAGAAAATGATTCCACAAAATGGCACGCCAAGTGTTTGATGAAATTACGCGCATGACTTGCCCAAGAGAAGTCACCTTGACACTTAGAGATTTTTTTAATTTTTAAGTTACTTCTTGAACAAGTTACACTCAAATTCACCATTTCTCATGATTAAAAGATGAATTTGGGTATGGAATACGAAAAGAGGATGCTTAAATTGATGGTTGACCAACAGTCCACTTGGTCAACTTCTGACTTTGACTGATTTTGGCCAAAATGACCATTTTGCCCCTTTGAATAAATTGATCCACTTCCCTTCGAAATTGATGATCAAAACTTCAAACATATGATCTTTCAAATATATAGAGGCCATGTACAAAGTTTCACTTTAAAATTCTCAAGAAATCTTGATGAAATCCCAAACCCTAGTTTTGTACCATGTACTAAGAGATAGTTGATCAAGCTTCAAAACCCTAATTCCACTGGGCATCATGAGAGACTCTTTGATCAAATTTGATTCTAATGATGATAAGATAATGATGCTTCATGAATTGGCTTATCTAGACCCCAATTACTTCAACTTGGACCAAACCCTAATTTTGGTTAATATCTTAGGAGACTAATGAACCATCTTCAAAACTTCAAATCTTTTGGGCATCCTGGCCAATTTCTTGTACTAAGACTTTCCAAATACCAATGAGATGTTGTAGCTTCCAAATAAAGACTTGTACCTTGATCAATATGCTTGATCAAACAAAACCCTAATTTGACTGGTGAATCAAAGGAGTGATTCCTTCTTATAATCAAACACAAACTTCAATCCTCTGATGATCCAAGGAGATGGATAAGATATCTTGAGATATGCAATAACTTTTGAGCTTGAAAGATCCAGAGATTTAGATGATAAGGTTCTACTTGAGCAACTTGTCAATGCAATCAACCTTCAAATCTTGAGGAAAATTTGATAACCAAAGTACTTTGATCCCATCATAATGTAATGACTGCAATGCAATATGATATTCATGATGAAACATAACCCTAAATCAAGAGGGTAAATTTTGGGGTGCAACATTATGATAATTAATATATTGAATTAGATCACATAAAATCACCACTTCTCATCTTATAATCAACAATAATCGTAAAGAGAATACTAACAATAATACACATTCACAACATCAAAATACAACTTCTTTATGCAATCATATAATCCGACTCAATACTATGCAAATGCATGTGGTACTGTTGTACCCCAAATTTTTTCCTCTCATTTATCAAATATTTTCTTACAAAGGCCTCTCTTGGTTCAAGATTGCACTAGGGTTTGATCAGCTCAAGACCCATCCTTAAGCATTGATGACCAAAATTAGGGTTTGAGATTGCACAAGGATAATTGAGCTTTCAATGCTTCATATGAATTTCATGGATCATTATGGACCCCCAAGATTACTCATGTCAAGTTTCAAGCCTTGGATCACACTTTTGCTCAGTCAATTGAGAAGTTGACCTAAAAATCAGCTGTATTGGGGAAAAAGTCAACTATGGCCAATTTACAGTCAAACTTTATAAATTTTGACCCACATCAACATTATAAACTCATATGTATCATTTGATCAAGTTTGGACCATAATTCCTCAAGAAATTTGATCAAACCATCAAAAGGGCAAAATGGTCAAAATTAGGGTTTTGACTGAGAAAGGGCAATTTCTTATTTTTGGCCTTGCAAATGGTCAATTGGTTTGAAGCATGATTTCAAGAGTTCAATTGCATCACTTTGACCTAATGACATGACCTAAAACATTGCTCAAAATGAATTGGACTGATAGTGAATTTTTAGTCAACTGATCAAAAAATCAACTATACACTGAAAAGTCAAACTTTGACTTTTTGGCCAAAGTTCAATGCCAAAGATCACAATTCATCAAAAAATGTCAAAATATGAAACTTATTCATCAAGAAATCAAAAATTCAAAATATAAACTTCATGTTTTTTCATAACTTTGGGCCAATTTTTCACCATGATGCAAGAGGATTCATAAGAAACTTTCAAAATGAAAATTGTAGATATCCATGATATCTACAACATTTATTTACACAACTTCTTCTAAAATATTTGGATCTCAAGTTATTAATTCACAAAGTCAAGGTCTTGAAATTGGACACTTAGTGAAATTTTGCCCTAGTTTTGGTCAGGATTTTGACCTAACTTCATGGCACTTTTTCATATAGTTCCAAGGGTAATTTTCAAAAGTGATTCAAATATGGGTTGTAGATCACATTACAAGCTTTCCAAAATGTCTAAGAAATCCTTGATATCATTCTTGAGTAGGGAGAATCAAAGAGATGAAGTTAGGGTTTTCACACTTGAATTACAAGTCATTTTGTGATGAACAAGATTCAAATTTCAAACCTATGTTGCATAATCTATACTTTACAGGCCTCAAACTTGTTAGGCACTCCATAATTAATTGCTTTCACAATTTTTAGAGGTCTCAATTCAAGCATTCAATGCAAGGTCATGCTTTATATCCATTTTGGGAAGAAAGTGCACAATGCCATTTTGATAAAGTAACTTTTTGCATAAAACTTGTTCTTGAGCCTTGCAATTGTTTTCTTCTGATCATACATGTATTGTAACTCAAGAGAAGTTGATCTCAACACTTACAATCACCCATCCCATGCTTGTACTACACATTGAAACTTGCTTTCCCACTTTTATTCAAAATCAATTAACATAGCAATCAGCCTATAACTTGTACTTCTGACTCTCCCAAGCACTCAAGCCTTTTGCTTATACATACACAAGTAATTTGTCACAAATCCCATGCATGCTTGAGCCCTTAAAACATCAAGAACTCAGATTTTCATCTCATACCTCCATTTTCACATAACATGACCAAAAGTTGGAAACTCATAACTCCCTCGTGCGTTTTCAAGCCTCTTTGTTCCTAAAGCTTCTAAACATCATCTAGAAGTCATCCCTTACCCTGTTACAGTTCTGTAACACCATATTCCTCCATTTCCAAGTTCAAAAATAGAGCACTGTAAGTGAACTTCTTCAGACCATTTCAGCCACTCTCCAACCTAGTTAATCATTGCATTAGCTTCTTGGGACTTTAGTGGAGCTATTATGATCATCACAACACCTTGAGGAGTGCTCATTTGCAGAACACGATTTCCAGCTTTTGAGGTAAGTTATCTCAACTTTTAACTCTTTATACAAGCATCATTAATGGTTTATTTGTGAATAAAAAATATAGACATCATTGCTCTAAAGCTAACCATGTCCATAGTTTTCATTTATGTTGCTTGAGCTTAGAGAATTTTAAGATTAAAGTTTCTGAAATTTTTAGGGTTCAGATTAGGGCCATTAAAATTCATGCTTGTCTTTGATCTTTAATTTTATTGCTTTGCATTTCTGAAATTGTGAGGAAATTTGCCACAAGATTCATGTTTACATTTTTGCAAATGGATGAGAGATGAACAAGATGCAGGTACTCTGGCTGGGCGTGAGGTTGAAGATGAAGTTCATGCCATGGACTTGATTTCTAATATATATTTATTGTTTTGTTTATATGAACGGATGTATAGCCATCCCAATGGTAAAGCGCGCGCCTGTTAACCTTTGGGACCTGGGTTCGAGCCCCAATGGTACCCTTTTGCTTATTTTCTCACATTTTCTCATTTTTTACACTTGTTTGCAGCGCTGGGCCTCCCCCCTTTGGGCTTTGTATTTTTGCTACATTTTGACCCCCTGCTCACTATTCACACCTGGCCCATTTTATTCCCTTTTTCTTTTTTTCATTTATTTGTTTTCTTAAATATTTTATTTAATATTAAAAAATCAGAAAATAATATAAAAACATTAGATTTATATTTTGATATAGTTTTTTTACAATAAAAATTACTTTTATTTTAATCATATTTTATTTATTTTACTAATTAATTTACAAATTTAATTAGAAACTAGGTTTTTTAGTTATTTTCTTTTACACAATTAAAATATATTATTTTAAAATACAAAAAGACCAAAAATATTTTATAATACTATAAATTATTTTTAAGACAAAAATACCAAAAATATTCTTCTTACAAACTTAATTTCTTTTTTAATCAATTAATATTTAGATTAGGGTTTTATTTAAATTATTTTCCTAGTAAATTTAGGTTTACTTTTTACTAATTTAATTAATTATTTTTCTTTTAGTTAATTAGATTAAAACAAAACCCTTTTCCCTAAAAAATCCAAACAAAGTCCATTTTCTTTCCATTTTACATTCTTGTATATTTATTCATTTTTGTACATTATTTATCCAAATTCAATATGGTTGTAATAGATAATTAGGTTTATTTTCTAGCAATCCCCATTTGTAATTTGTACACCCCCCTCCCACAAGTATTGTAATAGCGTAGTAATTTTATGTTCCGCAATTTATCGCTTTATACAAATGCTAGTAATTAGGGTTTGTATGGAAAGACTAAAATCAATCAAGTAGCAAGCCCTAATAAAAGACTAAACAAAGCATGAAAATTAACACACATGCACACAAGCACCCCTAGGGTAAAATCCACTTGGTTGCCTTACAAAATGGCCATGTTACACATGTGAGGTATCTTAGCAAAAACAAACAAATACAAGATCATATTCCCTCGATGAAGCTATCAAAAGTTGCCTTTCAAAATGATCTTAGTCCCTAGAGAAAGATGCTAAGATGCCTTGTAACATTGCTAATCATGGTTATACGATGACCCACGCCCGTCCCGTTTACATCCAAAGATAGGGTTCCTTACCAAATCAATGGTAAGATAACAATGTCAAAGGAAGGAGAAAATAAACAAGAAAGACTTTTGAGTAGGTAGAATGTTCCTAGTTACTTGCTCAATTTTCAAAACAAAAACATCCTTTCTATTTTCAAAACAAACACCTACACTTTCAAAACACCTTTCAAACTTGAAAAAATTTGTAAAAGGTCAACACTTTGTACACATTCTTACGAACGAGAATCATTACAAAGTTTGCCTAAACGATGGCGCCTTTTCAAAATACTTTCAAAAACCACACAAAGCACATTTTCAAACAAAAGCAAGTGATCTAGCAAGTAACTAAGAGCCCATGGAAAACCATGGATGAAAAGGGTTCTAAAACCTTCCCTTTTCATAATCTACCCACCAAACTCAAGAAATAATCTCAAAGGTCTTTCTTGTGCTTTTTCACCTTTCCTTTTGGATAAAAGAAAAGTCGGTGGCGACTCTTGCTAACCGCAACATTTTCGATAAAACACAAAACACCCAAGTCAGTTCTCCCACTGTATCACAGAACTGGCGACTCTGCTGAGGAATATTCTAAAAGTGGGGTTACCTTAGGGTTAGATCACATTTACTTGCTTTCTTTGTTTGACTTGTGTGCTTTACATTTTGGTTCTTTGTTTGGGTTTGAATCCTCTACCCAGATTTGGGATGCCTTATAGGTAAGTAGCAATACATTGTGGAAAATGTGCGGGATATATCGACACGGTCTAAGAAATAGCTATGTTAGTACGACATATTTATGGGTACCGGTAGCCCTTGAGTAGTCAAGGAGAATATGGGGCCACTGAGTGATGTCATGAAGCACTAATGAACTTTTAGAACCTTTACTTGACCAACTTGGCCTTTAGTACGTAGTGAGATGACCGACTTTGGTGCAGTCCGAAGTTGGTAGATACTTGATACTACACTCATTGAGGTTTGGTTTTTTGGGATATTTCAGTCGCCATTAAAGAGGCTTGCGGTGAAACAATTCCCGAGAAAACAAATCAGTGATATTGAGCTCCTTAGAACCCGGTTACTATTACTATGACAGGTTTGAGTTAACTAAACTTCAAGAGGGTACTTACCTATGACACTCCATGCAAGCCTAAATCTAAGGACTTGTTTGTTTTGCTTGTATATATTTACTTGTACATAACATCATAAACATCATTACATCATACTCATACTCACTAACCATTTCAAGGATTTTTGGGATTTATCTTTGTTCTGTTTTGTAGGACATGGATTCTATTCGCAGGAAAACCATTCAAGTCAACCTCATAAAGATCCCTCCTCAACTCAAAGAGTTAACATCAAGGATTTCTGAAAATTCTCCATTTACCGAAGACATGGTCTCCTGCTAAACTTGGTCAGCTCCACCACTGATGAAGACATGATGAAGGTGCTCTTTCAGTTCTTTGATTCCTTACACATTTCCCGATTATCAACTTGTGCCAACTTTGGAAGAATTATCTCGACTCTTGAGGATTCCCATTCTCAATCAACTACCTTTCAATGGTATGGAAAGAGATACAAAGCCAGAAGAGATTGCTCAAGCTCTACATTTGCAACCATCTGATATCACAACTAATTGGGAAACAAGGAGTGGTATCAAAGGTTTCCTAGCAAAGTTCTTGTTTGAGAAAGCCCAAAACTGTTGGAACTCTTTGGATTTGCAAGCCTTTGAGGAAATTATGGCTCTCCTCATCTATGGGATGGTTTTGTTTCCAAATCTGACCAGCTCATAGATGTGAACGCCGTCAAAATCTTCATGTCTCGTAACCCAATGCCTACTTTTCTAGGGGACATCCTATATTCTTTTAAAACTCGCACCATGAGGAAAAGAGGTATCCTTATGTGTTGTACTCCTCTTTTGGCAAGATGGTTTATTTCGCATATTCCCCAATCTGTATTAAGGAATGAGCAAGGTCCGTGGTGGTCACATAGGTTGATGACGCTCATACATTCAGATATTCATTGGTGTTCCCGCTCTTTGAAGAATGTTACTATCATCGACCATTGTGGAGAATTCCCTAATGTCCCTTTGCTTGGCATTATAGGAGGAATCACCTACAACCCTTGCTTATCCCTAAGACAGTTTGGTTACGCCCGGAGGGATGGTCCCCATGAGATGCTTATCCAAGGTTTGGTATTTGACTACGAGAGTGACGATCAAGATCACCGCTAGAGATTTATCCGAGCTTGGAGGATGCTGAACAAGGTGGATAGCAAAACACTAGGACACAATAATTCCATTCCCCTCGAACCTTACCTTAAATGGGTACGAGCTCGTGCTCAGAAACTTGTGAAGCCTGATCCCTCCATCTTACCAGTCATTATGGAGCATGTGGTCGAAGGAGATGTTCCCTACATTATCCTCCATCCTGACATGCATATCTCTCTCGAAGACTTGCAAAAGGGTGGATCTAACTGAAGGAAGAACGAGATACTTTTGAGGCTTAATTATATACTAGTGAAAAGAGGGTATTGGAGCTTACGAAGCAGCTACAATAAGAGAAAAGTGTGAACACTTATCTCGCGCCAAAGAGGATGCGTTCAGTCTTTTTATCTTAGAAAGTTATTTTGTAAGCCCGAGAGGCATGATGTAACCTTTCTTGTTTTGTCAAAATGAAAATTAACGTTTGTTCATTATGTTGTCTACACAAATTTAAATTTTATTAATCCTTGAAATCATTTGCATGAACATATTCCATGCATCATGACATAACAGGTTTTCACATAACAGGTTTCCTTATCTTTCTTCTGTTTATTTCAGCAAGATGGATCTAGAGAAAGCTGTGACGGATCTCCAAACCCAGAATTCTTAGTTTCAGGAAGCTCTACTAGCCCTAGCCAATGGGAAGCAAGATATGATGGCTTTTTCGTCCGTTAAGAAGAAGCTAGAGAAGAAAGCTCTACTCAACATTGGTAGAAGGTTCAAGGAAACAATCCATCAAATCCCAGTAGGAGGAGACTCATATGAAGAGGACGAGAACCAGGTCGGTGAGGTCAAGAGTACTCAAGATAAATGTGTTAATGATCAAGAATCTGATTATGATTATTTCAACGAACAGTATCCACCCGCTGATATCAAATACAAGCAGTTAGAAGACAGGTTGAAAGCCGTTGAAATCCATGTCGTCCCCGGTTTAGATTTTGATTATTTGGGTTTGATCTCTGGGGTAGTCATCCCCCACAAATTCAAAGTACCAATCTTTGCCAAGTACGATGGGGTTTCTTTTCCAAAACTCCATTTGAAGTCTTATGTGCACAAGATGCAACGGCACACTGCCGGTAAGAAGCTATGGGTTCACTTTTTCCAAGAGAGTTTGGCTGGAACACAACTTGAATGGTTTTATCAGTTATATGGTTCTCGTATAAATACTTGGGAGGATTTAGCTACTGCCTTTTACCACCAGTATCAGTACAACGCCGACTTGGCGCCAACGAGGGTTCAATTGCAAGATATAACTATGGGGAATAACGAAGGATTTAAGGAATATGCGCAAAAGTGGAGAGACCTTGCTAGTAGGTTCTATCCTCCCTTGACTGATAGGGAGCACGTCAACATGTTCATGGGCACTTTATCTGGTCCTTTCTTTAATTTGCTGGTTGGCTGCTCTTCTTCTGGTTTCACTGAATTAATCTTAACCGGTGAAAGAGTTGAAAGTGGCATTAAAAGTGGGAAGATCTTTGTGGCATCTACCTCCACCGCCAATCCTATCAAGAAAGATTTTGCTACAAAGAAGGAAGTTAATGTTGTGTATAGGGCCCATACCAAGAAGAATGATCGTTCGTCTGTCAATGTTGTTTGAATCTCTAATCCAACTCCTACTCCAATACCATCTGCAAATCATCAACATTTTGAAACTCCAAGAAGACAATTCACAAGGTCAGGCATGTCATTGTCTCAAGCCCTTCAACATTTGCTCAAGGCTAATTTAGTGACATTGCGCGATCCTCCCGCCAACCCTGACACCTCGTCACCAAAGTATAATTTGAATGCTAAGTGTGCTTACCATTCAAACAGCCTCAGGCACGAGACTGACCAGTGTTGAGCCTTAAAGAATAAAATCCAAGATTTGATTGACAACAAGACTATTGAATTTGATCATCCTCCAACGCCGAATGTAATTACCGCTCCGATGCCGAAGCATGAAAAAGGTGCTAATGCTGTCGAAGATACAATTTTTGTTGCCTCTGTTGAACATTTGACTACTCCACTGAATATAATGAAGAACAATTTGTTGAAAGTTGGGATCTACCCTGGCTGTGAAGAAGACTGCGTGTGTTGTACAAGACAACCCAATGGATGTGAAGGGCTTAAAAAAGGTATGCAACGCCTGATGGATAGCCATGAAATTCTGTTTGAAAAGACTCCGTCTGCCAAGAGTTTGGTTAACAAATGTGAAGACCTCTCTATTATTAACATCTCCAACAAGCCTCTTAGGATCACCTCCAAAGGTCCTATTAGGATTTCAAATGAACCCACTATTTCTCCCTTAATAATCATCAATCCCAAACCAATTACTTACTCTTCAAATAAAGCGGTACCATGGAATTACGATGCTGAAGTATTCTATCATGGGATTAAACAAGATGGCTGGATCGAAGAAGGAAAAGATGACGATGTTGGCAACATAGCTGGATCAAGCACAGTAACTAGAACTGGGAGAATATTTTCACCCAATATCTCACCTCCAGTAGTTACAAAGACGCCCATCCGCATTACCACTTCCAAGCCAAATACCGATATCAGAGGGAAGGGGAAGGTTGTTGAGCCTGATGTGATTGAGGTACCCTCCAAAGACGTAGATGATGAAGAACCCTCCACCCGTGAAATGGACGAGATTTTAGAGATCATAAAAAGAAGCGACTTCAAAATTGTAGAACAATTGGGGCAAACCCCCTATAAGATTTCAATGTTGTCATTGCTGCTTTACTCTGATGCCCATGCTCGGACATTAATCAAGTTCATGAAAAAGGCTCATGTCCCCCATGAGACAACAACAGATCAATTTGAGAATTGCGTGGCTAGCCTGACAGCTGATAATGGCTTAGGATTTTCAGATGCTGACTTAACACCTCTCGGGAAAAATCACAATAAAGCTTTACATGTGCCAATCAAGTGCAAAGGGACTACCTTAGCACATGTGCTAGTCGACACTGGTTCTTCTCTGAATGTATTACCCAAGGGGGAGTTAGACCGTCTTGACTGTGAAGATTTAGTCTTGAAGCCAAGCGACATCATTGTAAAAGAATTTGACGGATCAAAGAGGACTGTTCATGGGGAAGTAGATCTTCCAATCAAAGTGGGCTCCCAAATCATCAACTCCACCTTCTATATTTTGGATATTCATCCGGCCTATTCTTGTCTGTTAGGTCGCCCGTGGATCCATAAAGCTGGGGCAGTGACCTCAACCCTCCACCAGAAACTCAAATATCCAATCAAGGGGAAAATAGTCACCGTCTGTGGAGAAGAAGAGTTTATGGTGAGCCACCTTAACTCTTTCAAGTATGTAGAGATGGACGTAGAATTCATTGAAACCCCATGTCAAGCCTTTGAGGTTGTACTGCCGATCATTTCTGCCGCCAAATGTTCTTCTGATGAGTCTAAAGCTGTTAAGGTCACACCAAAGATGGTTTCAGTCAAGGATGCCCGTGCGGCAATTGAAAAGTAAATTTTGATACTTGGGGAAACTCCTCGATATCCCGTTTAAAGCAGACAAGTTTGGCCTATGCTTCACCGTTAAAGCTCAAAAGGAAGTAAAGTGTGCTCGTGCTGGAAAGCCACCTCTCTACATTGGAAGCCATGAAGTCAACACCATGGATGATTCTGAAGAAGAAGCTACATTTGAAGAGTGGGTGTAGCCAACTACAATGGAGCTGAAGAATTGGCATACAAAGGAATTTGTGCCCATCTCCTTCATTGAGGAGTAATCTACTTGTTATTACTTTCTTTTAATTCAAGAACTTGTTGTCTGTAATATTTAAACAATTACTTTTCAGCCATGTGCTTGGCCCGAGGCATTTTGGTCCATTTGTCAAGGGATTTATTTATATTCATCTAATCATATGATCCTTCAGTACATTGGACTCTTTTGCATTCAAATATTTGTGTTCATTATCTTTCCTTTCTTTCAAATACATTTTCAAAAATAGCCATGTATCTTACATGCATACACACACTCTTGCAAGTCCACATCCACTCTGGATCCTATTACTAATGACTTTATTATTGCCGACTATGACTTTGAATGTCCTATCAACCAAGCCGAAGACGAAGGCGAGGAAGATTGTGACATACCGGGAGAACTAGCCAGACTTCTATTACAAGAGGAAAAATCTATTCAACCGCATGAAGAGTCAGTTGAAGTTATCAACCTAGGTACTGAGTCAGATAAGAAGGAAATTAGGATCGGCGCTAATTTGGAAAGTGTAACGCCCGTAATTTAATTAATTATTTAATTAAATTATTTTGGAATATTTGTGAAGATATGTTGTGATTAATTGGATTTAATTATTTTATTAAGTGGAGAAATAATATTAGAAGTATAATATTATTTGATGTGGGCTTGTTTTTAAGGAATAGAAGTAATAAGGGGGTGTATTAGTTTTGAGCCTAATAAGGAGTAAAGAGAATAATAGGTTATTTTATTGTTGCTAGAAAGAATAGAAAGAAGAGGCAGCAGAAGAATAAGGATTCAGAAGAAAAACATGAAGCTGCTGGAAAAAGAGGGAAGAACGGCAGAGCGAGGTTTCAACCGGAAGATTATAGAGCGACCTTCAATCCAAGGTAAGGGTGGGGTTCTGACTCTATAATTGGGTTCCTGATAATTAGTATGTGGGCTTAGAGGTGATTGTTGTCTTGTCCATGAATTGAATGTCTATGATGTTGTATGATGAAATTGATGAATTATAGATGAATGATGATGTCCCGATGTTGTTTGTTTGATGTAGAATTATAGGATAACTGTAAGTGATGATTATCCATGATTAGATAAAGTTTTTAGAGCTTAAAGTATGGAACCCGTGGTGAAAACGTAGAGGAAATTGCAGAAATTATGCAGGATAGAGCAGTATGCGTCGACCCCAAACATGATGTGTTGATACATAAAGGTTTAGAGACTCAGGATGAGTCGACACGAAGAGGTTTTGCATCGATACATGAGGACTTTTAGACTCAGGATGAGTTGATATGTAAGAGCATGTGTCGATACATGCTATGTGTTATACTTAGAATGAGTCGATCCAAGAGAGGATGCGTTGACTCATGTTGCGAGTTCAGTGTAGTACGCGTCGATCCAAGGAGTTATGCATCGATCCATGTTGTCTGGTTTTGGCAGAATCGTTTAGAAAAGGCTGTATCTTGAGTTTTCGAACTCCGTTTGAGGTGCCATTCGAAGCGTTGAATAGCTAACACGATGAGCTTTATTCTTGAGGATTAAAATGAAGAATAGGAAGTGTAGTCCTAGTAGCCAATTTATGGATTTAGAGTTAGTTCCCGTGTTGATCGTTATGTTGTTTTTTTTGAAGAAGAATGAAGATGAGATGCTTAGAGGCTGGTGTTTGATTTGTAACAGTAGGAATAATAGTAATAACGATGTAAGATTACAGAATAACAGTATGTATAGGTTTGGTGACTTAGAAGTAAGCCTTAGTTGATTAACTAATTATAGGCAATATCTAGTATAGGCTTATGGCCAACATTGCGAAATTGATGAGTTATTGTCGTATTAAAGTACAACTGAGTTGTTGATGAGATGTTATTAATGAAGTTGTGTTTGAGGAATAAATGATGTTTGATGAATAATGATGCTTGATGAATTATTATGAATGATATGAGATGTTGATGAAGAGATGTTGAAATGCTTTTGAGATGTAGGCCTTTGGCCAACGATGGTGTTGTATTGAGATGTTGTTAGTTGTGGTGTTATTATTGCATTCATGATTGTGTCGCATACATTGCATTTGAGATGGAGCTTATGCTTGAGATGGCCTGTACTGGTGAATATTGAGATGAAGTCTTATGCCTTGTTGATGCCTCTATTAATTGGCAATTTTTGAGATGGGAGTTCTGCTCCAATGGTACCACAAGCATTTGCATAGTATTGAGTCGTATTATATGATTGCATAAAGAAGCATGTATTGATGTTATGAATGCGTATTATTTTTGCAATTATTGTTGATTATGAGATGAGAAGTGGTGATGTTATGTGATCTAATTTGATATATTAATTATCATGCGCTTTATTATATTATTAGATATATCACCCCTTCTGTTTGAATGTTTCCCTTATGTTGGTAACGTGCAGGTAATCGAGAGTGAAGGTTGTATACCTTCAATAGTTCGAGTCAATGTCATTACTCTGATATGTAACACTCGGGGGGATGAACGCTTGTTACTTTTGATTGTTGATTATTCTGTCGTTGAACTTTAAGTTGATTATTATTAAGTATTTGTTGGTTTGAAGTTGTTGTAATAATGATAAGGATGTTATTAAGAACTCCGCTGCGTAGATGTTGAATTATTGAATTAAAGATGTTATGATGATGGTTCATTCGATGTTTTAAAAGTGTTATATATCCACGATGAATGCAATGAATTTTGATAGGAGAATTTGTGGCATCCCAATTCATTTTCATGAATGATTTCTATAACTCTAATTTATTTATATAATTGCCAGGATAAAACTAGGGTGTTACAAAGTTGTTATCAGAGTAAAAGGTTGGTCTGACCTTGTCGTTGAGTCGTAGTTGTCTAACAATCAAGTATTGTTAATTTGAGTTCTAACCGTTGTTTATGTTGTAGTGAGAAGTTGAGATGGCTGGAAGGAATGATGCTGCACTTGCTGCTGCTTTAGAAGCAATGGCTCATGCAATGGAAAATCATTCGAATGCTGACGGGAATGCTGGATCTCGTAGCTTGGCAACTTTCCAGAGAGAGAATCCACCTACGTTCAAGGGAAAGTATGATCCTGACGGGGCATTGGAGTGGTTGAAAGAGATTGAGAGAATCTTCCGTGTGATGGAATGCACTCCAGCACAGAAGGTTCGGTATGGGACTCATATGCTAGCAGTCGAGGCTGATGACTGGTGGCTAGAGACTTGTTAGAAGTTGGAGGCCGCATGTGAGAATTTCACTTGGGTTGTGTTCCGTAGGGAGTTTTTAAAGAAGTACTTTCCTGAAGATGTTCGTGGTAAGAAAGAGATTGATTTCCTTAAGCTGAAGTAAGGGAATATGTCTGTTGTTGAGTATGTTGCCAAGTTTTCTAAGTTGGCTAAGTTTTATCCGCATTACGCTGAGGAAGATGCCGAGTTTTCGAAGTGTATCAAGTTTGAGAACGGGTTGTTCCCGGAGATCAAGAAGGCAGTTGGATACTAGAAGATCAATGTCTTTGCTGATTTGGTTGATAGTTGCAGGATTTATGAGGAGGATAATAATGCTCATTACAAGATCATCAGTGAGAAGAGGGGTAAGCACCAACAAAATCATGGTAAGCCTTATGATGCTCCAGCTGGTAAAGGTAAATAGAAAGTTGCTCAGGGTCAGAGGACTAGTGGGGGAGATTCTCCTACTGGTGTGGTTTGCTTTAAGTGTGGAGAACCTGGGCATAAGAGTAATGTGTGTACTACTGAAGTGAAGAGATGTTTCCGCTATGACAAGAACGGACATGTTGTATCTGAGTGTGAACATACAGATGTGATTTGTTTCAATTATAGAGAAGAAGTGCATATTGGTAGTCAGTGTCCGAAACCGAAGAGGACTCAGTCAAGTGGTAAAGTGTTTGCTTTGGTTGAGGATCAGACAGCTGTTGAGGACAGACTTATCAGAGGTACATGTTTCATTAATATTACTCCTTTAATTACTATTATTAATACTGGTGCTACGCATTGTTTTATTGTTGCTGATTGTGTTGAAAGATTGGGTCTTGTGTTGTCTTATTTGAATGGAGAAATGGTCGTCGATACTCTAGCCAAGGGGTCGGTGACTACTTCTTTTGTGTGTGTTAAGTGTCCCTTGTCGATCTTCGACAAAGACTTTGTTGTTGATTTGGTTTGTTTACCATTAAGAGGTTTGGATGTAATTTTGGGTATGAACTGGTTAGAGCATATTTGTGTTCATATTAACTGTTATGACAAGTCTTTGAGGTTTTCTACTCCTGAAGAAGAGGAAGATAGTATGTTGTTTGCTAGACAATTGAGGAAGTTGATGCAAGAGGAAGTACAAATGTTCTCGTTGATGGAGTCACTATCTGTAGAGACTCAAGCTGTAATTGAGGAATTGCAGGTGGTGTATGAATTTCCTGAAGTTTTCCCTGATGAGATTCCTGATGTACCGCCGGAGAGGGAAGTTGAATTTGCGATTGATCTTGTACCTGGTACCAGACCTGTGTCTATGGCACCATACAGGATGTCTGCATCTGAATTGTCAGAGTTAAAGGAGAAATTAGAAGAGTTGCTTGAGAAGAAGTTTGCAAGACCAAGTGTATCGCCTTGGGGAGCTCCAGTGTTGTTAGTAAAGAAGAAAGATGGAAGTATGTGGCTTTGTGTTAATTATAGAAAGTTGAATAAAGTGACGATTAAGAACAAGTATCCGCTTTCAAGAATAGATGACTTGATGGACCAGTTGGTGGATGCTCGTGTGTTTAGTAATATTGATTTGAGGTCGGGTTACCATCAGATTAAAGTGAAGGATGAAGATATCCAGAAGACAAATTTTAGAACGCGTTATGGACATTATGAGTATTCGGTGACGCCTTTCGGTGTTACTAATGCGCCGGGAGTATTCATGGAATATATGAATCGTATCTTTCATACTTATTTGGATCGCATCGTAGTGGTGTTTATTGATGATATTTTGATTTACTCTAAGTCAGATAAAGAGTATGCAGAACACTTAAGAGTGGTATTGCAAGTTTTGAAAGAGAAGAAGTTGTATGCAAAGCTGTCCAAGTGTGAATTTTGGTTGAAGGAGGTTAGTTTTCTTGGTCATGTGATTTCAGGTAGTGACATTGCTGTAGATCCATTGAAGGTTGATGTTGTGCTGCAATGGGAGACTCTGAAGTCAGCTACTGAGATTAGGAGCTTTTTGGGATTAGCTGGTTATTATAGAAGGTTTATCGAAGGTTTTTCTAAGTTAGCTCTTCTGTTGACTAAGTTGACTTGGAAAGGTAGAGCTTTTGTATGGGATGTTCAGTGCGAAGAAAGTTTTGCAGAATTGGAGAAGAGGTTAACTTTGGCTCCGATTTTGAAGTTGCCTAATCCAGGAGAGCCTTTTGTGGTGTATTGTGGTGCTTCT
Source organism: Vicia faba (assembly GCA_948472305.1). Classification (NCBI taxonomy): domain Eukaryota; kingdom Viridiplantae; phylum Streptophyta; class Magnoliopsida; order Fabales; family Fabaceae; genus Vicia; species Vicia faba. The sequence goes on along the minus strand of OX451738.1, from coordinate 1,633,605,731 downwards.
AAGACGAGTTTAGGAGGTGTGGTTATGTAGAATGGTAAGGTAGTTGCTTATGCGTCAAGGCAGTTGAGGACTCATGAGAAGAACTATCCTATGCATGATTTAGAGCTTGTTGCAGTTGTCTTTGTGTTGATGATTTGGAGGCATTATCTTTATGGTTCTAGATTTAAAGTGTTTAGTGACCATAAGAGCTTAAAGTATTTATTCGATCAGAAAGAGCTGAATATGAGGCAACGAAGATGGTTGGAATTGTTAAAGGATTATGATTTCAGTTTGAATTATCATCCAGGAAAAGCGAATGTGGTAGCTGATGCGTTGAGTCGAAAGACTTTACATATGTCAGCAATGATGGTTAAAGAGTTGGAATTGATTGAACAGTTCAGAGATATGAGCTTAGTTTGCGAGGTTACCCCACGAAGTGTTATGTTGGGTATGTTGAAGATTAATAATTAATTTCTAAACAGTATCAGAGAAGATCATAAGTTGGATGAGAAACTGGTAGATTTGATGGTTGGGATCGATCAGTCTGAGAATAATTATTTTAAGTTAGATGCACAAGGCGTGTTAAGGTTTCATAACCGGATTTGTATTCCTGATGATGCTGAGATGAAGAAAGTAATACTTGAAGAGAGTCATAGAAGTAAGTTGAGTATTCATCCAAGAGCTACGAAGATGTATCAATATTTGAAAGGTTTGTTTTGGTGGCCTGGAATGAAGAGTGATATGGCTCAGTTTGTGTATGCATGTTTGACTTGTCAAAAGTCGAAAGTTAAACATCAGAAGCCTGCAGGATTGATGCAACCGCTAGAAATTCCGGAATGGAAATGGGATAGAATTTCAATGGACTTTGTGACAGGGTTACCTAATACGATAAGAGGACATGATTCAATTTGGGTGATTGTTGATAGGCTTATGAAGTCAACTCATTTTATTCCTATTAACATCAGTTTTCCAGTGTCGAAATTGGCTGAGATTTACACTAGTGTGGTTATGAAGCTGCATGGTGTTCCTTTGTGCATTGTGTCAAATAGAGATCCAAGATTTACTTCTGATTTTTGGAAGAGTTTGCAAGAAGCGTTGGGTTTTAAGTTGAGGTTGAGTTCAGCGTATCATCCTCGGACAGATGGTCAAACTGAACGGACTATTCAATTGTTGGAAGACTTGTTAAGGGCATGTGTTCTTGAGCAGGGAGGTTCGTGGGATACTTATCTTCCATTGATAGAGTTCACTTATAATAACAGTTACCATTCCAGTATTGGGATGGCACCTTTTGAAGCGTTGTATGGTCGGAGATGTAGAACTCCGTTATGTTGGCATGAATCGGGTGAGAGTGTAGTACTTGGACCTGAACTTGTTCGTGAGACTACTGAGAAGGTGAAGTTTATTCGAGAAAAGATGAAAGCTTCCCAAAGTAGACAGAAGATTTATCATGACAAGCGAAGGAAAGATTTAGAATTTCAAGCTGGTGATCATGTGTTTTTAAGAGTTACACCTGTGACTGGTGTTGGGAGAGCATTAAAGTCTAAGAAGCTCACTTCTCGTTTTATTGGACCTTATCAGATTTCAGAGAGAGTGGAGAATGTTGCTTATAGAGTGGCTTTATCGCCTAATCTTTCAAATTTGCATGATGTGTTTCATGTGTCGCAACTTCAGAAGTATATTTCAGATCCATCTCATGTGATTCATATGGACGATGTGCAAGTACGGGATAATCTTACGGTGGAGACGATGCATGTACGGATCGCAGATCGTGAAATAAAGACTTTGAGAGGCAAAGAGACTGCTTTGGTTAAAGTGGTTTGGCTAGGAGCTGTCGGAGAAAGCATGACTTGGGAGTTGGAGAGCAAGATGCGAGACTCCTACCCTGAGTTGTTTGATTAAGGTAAATTTTCAAGGACAAAAATATTCTAAGTGGGGGAGAGTTGTAACGCCCGCAATTTAATTAATTATTTAATTAAATTATTTTTGGAATATTTGTGAAGATACGTTGTGATTAATTGGATTTAATTATTTTATTAAGTGGAGAAATAATATTAGAAGTATAATATTATTTGATGTGGGCTTGTTTTTAAGGAATAGAAGTAATAAGGAGGTGTATTAGTTTTGAGCCCAATAAGGAGTAAAGAGAATAATAGGTTATTTTATTGTTGATAGAAAGAATAGAAAGAAGAGGAAGTAGAAGAATAAGGATTGAGAAGAAGAACGTGAAGCTGCTGGAAAAAGAGGGAAGAACGGCAGAGCGAGGTTTCGACCGGAAGATTATAGAGTGACCTTCAATCCAAGGTGTGATCGGTGGAAATAGAACTGACTGTTTTTTAAGTTGGTTTCACGAAATGTCGCGGTAAGCAAGAGTCGCCACCGTCTTTTATGTTCTCCAACATGGAAAGGACAAAAGCACAGCAAAATTCCTTATTTGAGAATGTTTCTCGGTTCGGGAGGTAGATTTATAGAAAGGGAAGGTGTTAGCACCCTTTCTATCCATGGTTATCCATGGGCTCTTAGGTACTTGCTCTTATGTTTTCAAAATTTGTTTGCTTTTCAAGTGTGTGTGTGGGTTTTGAAAAAGTTTCTTTGAAAGATTTCTGAATAACTCTTGTATCTGTCCTCAAGAGTGTTTGAAAATTTTGTTTTGAAAGCTTTTGAAAGTGTCAGTGTGAAAAGAGTTTTGATTTGTTTTTGAAAAGAGCAAGTACCCATAAGTCATCTACCTACCCTAAGGAATTAAGTTGGGTAAGTGTCCTTTAGGTAGTGCCATCCCACCATTGAGAGGTAGGTAGCACCACCGTTGGAGGTGTTCGGGTCAATTCGATTTTAGGGACAGTATGGTCACCGAAGCAACAGTTAGGACACCTTAGAAATAACCCTAATGTCCTAGATCCTTTTTAATCATAGGCAACCGTTTCGAGGCAACTATTTCGAGGCAACTGGATCTTGGACTAAGGGTGACCTCTAAGACATCCTATACTTGATGACCACGTTTCGAAGGCAACGAGACAGGCGTACCCTAGAAGTGGTGTGTGCTTTGTGTGTTGTATTCAGTTAATTGTTTGTCTTGGTAATTAGTGAGCTACGAGTTGTTTTTATTTACATACATTCTTTCATGCAAGTTTAGCAGTTAAGAGGGTGCAGAAAGTAAATTGCAGAAACATAAATCCTACGCTATTACAAGGCGCGGGTCTATACATCGCCAAAAATACAAAAGACCTGTTTTTGGTAAATAAGTGCGAGAAAATAAAGCAGTAAACCTAATTAACTATTACATGTCTTAGAAGCAATAACATAATAATAAACTGTGCGCGAATAAAAATTAAATCGGAACGTTCTAAGGGTGTTGACCCTTTTAAGAAAAGAAATTGATTTTTTGGTCTTTTTGTAATTAAATGAAATTAAAAACTACCTAATGACTAATTAATTAATTTAATTAAAAGAAAAAAAAAATTTATGAAATAAAATAAAAATAAAAAGAAACAAAATTAAAAGTTAACCTAAATCTAAGTTATTTTAATTATTTTAAAAAAGGGTTAAAATGGCCTAATTAAAACTAATTTATTTAAGATTTATTTTACAAAATAAAATAATAATGATAAAAATAATGTTAGTTCTATTTTTTTGATTTTTATGAAAATGTATTAATTAAGTTAATTGTTAATAATAAAAATAATTAAAAGGTTAGCAATTAAAATAAGAGAAAATGACAAAACAAAAATAAGAAAAAAGAAGTAAAACCAAGGGGGTGTGGGCTAAAATGGAGGGTGCATTGTTGAAATTGTGGCCCATTGAACAAGCCACGTTTGACTTCCCTGGGTTGAGTGGAGCGCTGTTGACTCCTGAGCATGGTGCTCATGCTTTCTGGGCCCTTGGATTTGCATGGAAGGACACATGGCTGCTTGGATCTGTGAGGTTTATTGTGAGTCCTCCTTGGAATGCTGCACAAGAACTCATTGAAAAAAAAGCATTGGAATTATGAGGGGACCTGGGAATCGAACCCAGGTCCCAGAGATTGCATGACACGTTCACCACCACTCCACCATCTGCGTGTGTTTGTTAATATAATGGAAAAGAAATATAATATACAAAAACGCGTTTATATGCTAGAAAAACAAAAAAGGCGTGCGCAGGATTTGAATGCACCTATGCCTTGCTGCCACGCAGTCATCTTCAAGCTTTTCCTGCAAACATCAAGCATATAGCGGGGGTTTTAAACCCCCACAAAATACAAGTATTATGGAAATAGCGATTAGACGCTCATGAAGCATAAATTAGGCGCGAGGTGTGCATTCTATTCGTCTTGTCCCTCTCAATTCAACCATGGGTGTCCTGAGGGCCAATTTTTCTGTATGTGAGAAACCCCAATTTGAAAGCTTTGGAAAAACCTAAATATCTCCCATGGTGATTTGCGTTTTACAGCCTTATAATGAAATTAAAACATACAGAAAGTTTGGTAATAACGTCAGCAATGTATAGCAATATTCAAAATGAATCAAGGATGCGTAAAAATGGAATTCAGTTTCTCAAAGTTTTGAACAAACCGTGGGGGCGTGATGAGTGATTCCTTGAGTGATTTGGCTTGTTAATGATTGCAAATTGTCCCTGGCAATGCAAGGAGTGTATTTGGATAGAAATGGAAGCTTGAATTGTACTGCAACTAGGTTTTCAGTTTGTGATTTTTCTCTTCAAAATTTGGAAATGGCTTATGCTGTATGGGGCTCTCTAGGTCGTGTTTGGTACAAGGAATGCTTGCATATATGTTATGTAATGTGTATCAATCCAAATAATGGACATTAAGCCTTTGCACTTATGTTTGAGATTTTGCCATAACCTCCATTTAAACAACTTGCCATTTTTGTGAAAATTTGAATTTTTATGCCCATAATAGGTCTTGCATGAATTTGGAATGTACTTCATGGTGTATCAAAGCAATTCAACACAAAATATATCCCTCCATTAATTTTCTTGATTTTTATTTGAATTTTAAAGATTTAAAATGAATTAAATCAAATAAAATTAAATAAAAATGGAAAAATTAATTTTAAATCTTGAAATAAATTGTGGGACACGTGGGAGGCATGGCCAAGCTGAATCAAGTGGAAAAAGTGGGCCCTCTTTGTCAAAAATGAAATTTCAAGGATAGTTGACTTTGGCCATTTCACAAAAATTTCCCAACTTCTCCAATGCATATCTTGCTCAATTTTAAAGCTATGAACATGTTCTTGGACATTTTGGAAAGGTCTTGAAGTCCTCTAACCAATGTCTTTGGTCCCATGTCATTTTTATTTACCAATCTCAAGTTATGGTCTTTGACTTAAAGTGCCTTTTTGTTGACTTTTGAAAATGACCTATAATGTTGAAATTGATAACTTTTTGTGAGAGCATTTCTTGGACTTGGAATGTGAAGATGAGTTGTAGAAAATGTCTCCCCCTTAAAGATGAGCATTGGATGGGATTTTTTTGATAAACCATGAAAAAGTTATGCCTTGGTCAAGTTACAGTTGACTTTTCAACTGTCCAAAAATAGAAACTTTTGCATCTTGGTGATTTTTGAGCCATTCTTGTGAAATCATGATCAAGACTTGATCAAATGATGATTGTGGCTTCAAAATAAGATGTTGACCAAAAATTTTGAATTTTGACTGCCAAATGACCATTTTGCCCCTGCAGTTGACTGTGGAGCAATTAGGGTTTTTGACTGTGCAACTTGACCTTGTGAGCCTTGAAACTTGACATGTAGGTGCTTGACAATGTATATGAGCATATGGGACTTGATTAAGCCCTTGAAAACCTCAACTTCCTTGCAAGAACCAAAACCCTAATTTGACTGGCTTAGGAGAGTGGTTGACTGTGTAACTCCTTGAGTGGACTTTGAACCATTTGAGGTGATGCTTGGCAAAACTTTGAAGATTATGGGAGGGAAAATTTTGGGGTACAACAGTTGCCCCTTTTCAATCTTCTTAGACCTGAGGATGTAGATTGGCTTGTGTGCCTTTCGTGATCTGAGGGTGGAAGATGATTGAACACTAGAGTGCCCAGAAATTTGCACTCACATAGTAGAGTATCAGCAGGGTGATAGCGGGAATGGGATTACAGATGCCATTTGGAGAGATGATGGATAGGAGGATGGGCTTATAGATGCCATCTGGAGATGTGACAGAACCTTGTCGGGAATGGGCTTATAGATGCCATTTGGAGCTGTAATGGGAGGATGGGCTTATAGATGCCATCTAGGTGTCGATCGCGTAAGAGATTCCTTAGCGAGAATTTGCGTACCTGAGAAAGAAAGAATAAATACCTGGCCTGTTACAGGGGTTGATCTTCAAACTCTTCATGCAGACATGCCCTGGCTGGATACAGGTATCGAATCTACAAACTCTTCAGACGTGCCCTGGCGGGATACAAGAGTCGAGTCTGGAAATAGTCGTCAACAGATACGCCCTGGCTGGATACAGGAATCGGATCTTCAAAATCTTCAGACGTGCCCTGGCGGGATACAGGAGTCGAGTCCGGAAATAGTCGTCAACAGATACGCCCTGGCTGGATACAGGAATCGGATCTTCAAACTCTTCAGACGTGCCCTGGCAGGATACAGGAATCGAGTCCGGAAAATAGTCGTCAACAGATACACCCTGGCAGGATACAGGAATCAGATCTTCAAACTCTTCAGACGTGCCCTGGAAGGATACAGGAATCGAGTCCGAAAAATAGTCGTCAACAGATACACCCTGGCAGGATACAGGAATCGGATCTTCAAACTCTTCAGACGTGCCCTGGAAGGATACAGGAATCGAGTCCAGAAAATAGTCGTCAACAGATACGCCCTGGCTGGATACAGGAATCGGATCTTCAAACTCTTCAGACGTTCCCTGGCTGGATACAGGAATCGTGTCCGGAAAATAGTCATCAACAGATACACCCTGGCAGGATACAGGAATCGGATCTTCAAACTCTTCAGACGTGCCCTGGCAGGATACAGGAATCGAGTCCGGAAAATAGTCGTCAATAGATACACCCTGGCAGGATACAGGAATCAGATCTTCAAACTCTTCAGACGTGCCCTGGCAGGATACAAGAATCGAGTCTGGAAAACAGTCGCTCACAGACATGCCCTGGCTAGATACAGGTATCGAATCTGGAATTTGCGACAGTTGATAGTGATCATCTTTGTATTAACCTTTGTCCCGAAAAGACAAAACGTTAGTTGTATGCAATGTCATGATGTATGAGATGCATGATGTCGTGATGCTCAAAAATAAATGAGATTGTATGTTCATGATGCGTATGTGCATGCTATGATGTCGTGATGCTAAAAAATAAATGAGATTGTATGTTCATGATGTGTATGTGCATGCTATGATGTCGTGAAGATGTGATTTTTATGAGTGTATTTTCGTCTAGGAAAATAAATCCTTGACGATTGCCGGGAGCTTGAATCCTGGGCTGATGTTTGAAGAGTGAAGTTCTTCATTTCCACTGGGGGTGATGGTTGCAAGAATAAACCGGTAGGAGAAGATGACTCCGTTGGGGAATAAACTTGTTGGAGAGATTACTCTGCGGGGAATACTCTGTGGGAAGAGATACTTCGCTGAGGTTTTTGATGAGAACTCCGTTGGGGATACCATTGTTGAGCTTTGTTGGAAGATTTGATGAACTCCGTTGGGGAATAGGAAGAACTTCGCCGAGGACGATCTTTCCGTGGTAATTAGCTGAGGATAACCCAGTTATAAGCTCTGGTGGAGAATAACCTTTGAATAAAAAGTCTGGGAGACGCGTTCGTACTTTGCAGGGGTAAGCTTCCAGAATCTACTAGGGATAAGCTTCCTACTGGGGAAATGGTTCAACTCTCCTGGGGAGACTTTTGAGACTGTACTGGGGAAGTGGCTCCACTGGAATGTCTGTATTCCACCGGGGAACAATCTTAGAATAAGACTGCCGGGGATGCTTGTTTAGGAACATCTGCATACTCCGCTGGGGAATATTGAGATTTTATGGGGATACCTACTTCCTTAAGGCTGACAGTAGACTAACTCTGCTTGGGGAGAGCGTTGACTGACTTGCTGGAGATACTGTGCCTTGTAGGGCTGATTGGGAGACCAACTCTGCTCAGGGAGTATTGCCGATTCTTGTCTTACTCGGCGGGGAGTGAAGGTATCTGGGTTACATTCTTCAGCCGAACCTACCTTGGTACCTTGGTTGACAGAGCAACTAGATCACTTGGACAACTCATTTTTGCCCCTGTTTCTGATGTGGGAGAAGAAGATACCTTGTGGAGGTGCTTGATAACTGCCGATTGACAAATCTTCTTCTGGTAGGCAAGTGACGAGATGACGGAACATAGTCGTACGCTTTTGATCCCTAACTTTTGCCTGGACCACCCTTTCGGGTTTTCAGTCCACCGGGATACCCATTTTTTCCCAAGCCGCCTTTTCAGGTTTTCGACTTGCCGGGTGTACAGATTTTTATTTTCATCCCTTATTTTGCCCGAACCCTTTTGGTTCGCCGGGAAGCCCTTATTTTTTCCTAGGTGCGTCAACCTAGCGGGTCTTCGATTGTGCGTAGTATTTTTTCGACTATGTCCACGCTCTTAGGATGTAGGGAGGTGTCACTGTTAGTAGCATTGTGTTGCCATACCATCAGAAGATGTTTGATCGTGCAAGATTCGCAGCTGGAATTCACGTCCAATGCCCCGAGTGAACTCAGAGGGAGGTTTGCCCCTGGCTATTTGGCATTTGAGAGATTCTCTGAATCTTGACTTAACTGCCCCAGATGATAGACCATGATCACGTCTGCCCCTTGATTGGAAGTGCTTTTGTTCACTAGATATTCTTCGTGCGAATTTCTCTGCTGTTGAACAAATAGTCATATGCAAACAATATTATTTTAAGAATGCAAAACGTATGTCTGTCTTGAATTTTTTTTTAAATGTAGTTTTGTAAAACAAATGAATTTTTGTAAAACGTGATGTCAACTCGTTATTTTACCGCAAGCCTTAAGGAGTCAGGATACCTTTCGTAACAGTATGCTTTCGAACTAACCCATGCTTCAGCTAGGACTTTTTAAGGGTTGTAGCGTGGCCTGGTTCACGGTTTAAGAAACAAAGGATAAAGGCTCAAAGTATATTTGTTCCCACCCGCTCTTCGTGATGTTCTTCAATCCTAAAACTCAGTTAATCGTGCATTAGATCTTGTTTGAGTCTTGGCTCTGATATTCCGGTGATGGTTCGGATATTAACAATTTATTTTGAATAGGCAGTCATTTCTTTTTGTTGTTGAGGGTTTGTAGGACCTCTTTCTTTTTGATTTTGTTATCCCAATTTTTTGCCTGAACTGTTTCTTTCGTGATTACAGTCAGCGGGATGCCCCAGTTTTTTAAGTCTCCTTCATAGGTTTTGACTTATTGGGCTTTTATTTTTTTGAAAGATAACGACTGCCTGTCTTGACGATTATAGGGAACCATCACTGTTTTTTTTGTTTTGTTTTGTAGGGACCTCTTTGGTGCCATTTGTTATGCACCTGGATCAACTGAGAGAACTACCCTGCCCCAGGTTATGATTAAGGGTTTTAATTTTTGAAAAGAAAAACTCCGACTTCTTTGGCTCAAAGGGGTTGATGAGGGATTATCTTCCTTATAAATCCAGTGTTTAGGAATTGAAACAATGCCTGTACCTCATCAGCGGGGTCTGTTCAAAAGCATACTGTAAAGATCGTGGTATCGTTTTCGTCATCCTCCCTCAAGAGGCTTAGAATTTTCAACCCAGGGTTGATCATCATAAAAATATGAAAACAGTTTGCATATAGCGAATGCGAATATATTGATTCAAAACAGACATATGCGATGCATTGATAAAGTAATAAAGTTTGCTATGACAATAATTGTTTGAACAATCAAAAGAAAATTACAACTTGAAAAATCTAATGAACAAAAGTCTTCTAATTTGAACTAGTCACTTCAAGTGATGAATCTTGCAGGGATAGTAGAAGAACTCAGCCTGGCCATCTTGGGTGAATTCCACTGCTCCTTCATCAATCAGATCCTGGATCTTGTTCTTCAGAGACCAGCAGTCGTTTGTGGCATGCCCCAGGCTGTCCGAATGATAAGCGCAGTGGGCGTTGGGGTTATACCTTGAAGGTGTCTTGTTGGGGTTCTTATGAGGGTCCCTTAGAGTTACCAAATTCAACCTCAACAGATGTTGTAAATCTTGAGACAGCGACGTGTTGAGCTGGGTGAATTGCCTCTTAGGCTTGTCTAGCTTGCTCTGATCAGCCCATTGTTCTTGGCAAGGTCGTTGTTGGACCTGTGAAGTAGTAGCAACTTGGAGAGGTATATTCATCACCATACCAGACCCTTGTCCTCTTGGAAGCTGATCAGTGACCTGGTTCCTAACTTGGATTGGTTGCTTCATGTTGTATTTGTCTTGATGAAGCTGGTTGACCATGGCTTTCAACCCTTCTTGCTCCCGAGCCAAACTTTGGATAAGGGCCATCTGCCCCAGCATCTGAGTCCTCATTGCATCTACCTCAGCTTGCAGACGTTTCAGTTGTTCGTCCTTATCATCTTCGGGACTTTTCTTGGCCAAGTTCCCCATGAGGAGTGTCCTCAACTCTTCCTGCCCCTTGGATAGGCTTAAGAAGATCTCCCTGAACTGAGTCTCTTGAGCATGAAGACCCTGGTTATCTTGTTGGGAAGCCATTGCTGAAATAAACAGCGGAGATGGTAAGTGACCTGTAAAAGGGTACCTGTAATGTAATGATATGTATGTATGCGTGCAATGTTTTCAAGGATCTCGCGGGGTAAACAGAGAAACTTGTTAGAATTTGAATTTTGTAGCTTGATGGAATGGACTTCATGTTGATGAGAGTCCTTCTTCAAGAGTCAAGGCTCACCATATCGAGTGGGTCATAGCCCCTGACTCAAGTCATTAACCTTGGCTAGAGGAAAATAAATCCCCTTTGCCCCTTGCTAGACATTTGATTCATCATGACCTGCATCATAGACCCTTGAGATCCTTGAAATGGATTAGTCCTTATGCAGGATGTATGCAATGGTATGATGTTATGCTATGCGTGGAGTAATGTAGGTAAACCCTGTTATGAGTCCAGATTAAGGACTGTAAACAAAACCTGCAAGAAACTCAAGTGTCAGATAACAAGTATGCAAGTAGTCAAGTTTGAAGGCACACAAGTCACACAAAGAGCCCTTAGAGTTTAGGCCAGCATGAAGTTTGGGGTACTACCCTCTTGAAGTTGGTGGGCTCAAAAACCTGTCCTATCAAAAGTAATCGGGTTCTAAGGAGCTCAATATCATTGGGTTGTTTTTTGTGTTCATTGTTTTGATTTAGCCACTGAACTGGCGATCAAAATATTCCAAGAAAACAACCCTCAATGAGTGTAGTATCGAGTATCAACCAACTTCGGACTGCACCAAAGTCAGTCATCTCACTACCCCTAAAGAGGCCAGGATGGTCAAGTAAGGTTCCTAAGGTCAGTTGATGCTTCACGACACCACGCGGCGGCCCCGTACTCTCCTTGACTTGACTCAAGGGTTACCGGTACTCACCAAAGTGCCACATCAACGTAGCAGACTGCTTCAACCGTGCCGGTATACCCCGTACAGTTCCCTCACAGTCTTGTTGCTACTTTCTAAGAGGTATCCCCCAGATTCGGGTTAGGATCTATAGAACTCCCAAGACAGGCCCAATAATATTAAAGCACACAAATCAGGCAATTGAAAACATAAGTATGATCTATCCTAAGGTACACCTCACTTTAAAATTTCCCCAACAGAGTCGCCAGTTTTGTGATCGATGGAAATAGAACTAACTGTTTTTTAAGCTGGTTTCGCGAAATGTCGCGGTAAGCAAGAGTCGCCACCGTCTTTTATGTTCTCCAACATGGAAAGGACAAAAGCACAACAAAATTCCTTATTCGAGAATGTTTCTCGGTTCGGGAGGTAGATTTATAGAAAGGGAAGGTGTTAGCACCCTTTCTATCCATGGTTATCCATGGGCTCTTAGATACTTGCTCTTATGTTTTCAAAATTTGTTTGCTTTTCAAGTGTGTGTGTGGGTTTTGAAAAAGTTTCTTTGAAAGATTTCTGAATATTGTATCTGTCCTCAAGAGTGTTTGAAAAATTTGTTTTGAAAGCTTTTGAAAGTGTCGGTGTGAAAAGAGTTTTGATTTGTTTTTGAAAAGAGCAAGTACCCATGAGTCATCTACCTACCCTAAGGAATTAAGTTGTGTAAGTGTCCTTTAGGTAGTGCCATCCCACCATTGAGAGGTAGGTAGCACCACCGTTGGAGGTGTTCGGGTCAATTCGATTTTAGGGACAGTATGGTCACCGAAGCAACAGTTAGGACACCTTAGAAATAACCCTAATGTCCTAGATCCTTTTTAATCCGAGGCAACCGTTTCGAGGCAACTGTTTCGAGGCAACTGGATCTTGGACTAAGGGTGACCTCTAAGATATCCTATACTTGATGACCACGTTTCGAAGGCAACGAGTGAGGCGTACCCTAGAAGTGGTGCGTGCTTTGTGTGTTGTATTCAGTTAATTGTTTGTCTTGGTAATTAGTGAGCTACGAGTTGTTTTTATTTACATACATTCTTTGATGCAAGTTTAGCAGTTAAGAGGGTGCGGAAAGTAAATTGCAGAAACATAAATCCTACGCTATTACAAGGCGCGGGTCTATACATCGCCAAAAATACAAAAGACCCGTTTTTGGTAAATAAGTGCGAGAAAGTAAAGCAATAAACCTAATTAACTATTACATGTCTTGGAAGCAATTACATAATAATAAACGTTGCACGAATAAAAATTAAATCGGAACGTTCTAAGGGTGTTGACCCTTTTAAGAAAAGAAATTGATTTTTTGGTCTTTTTGTAATTAAATGAAATTAAAAACTACCTAATGACTAATTAATTAATTTAATTAAAAGAAAATATTTTTTTGTTTTTTTATGTTTTTTTTATGAAATAAAATAAAAATAAAAATAAACAAAATTAAAAGTTAACCTAAATCTAAGTTATTTTAATTATTTTAAAAAAAGGGTTAAAATGGCCTTATTAAAACTAATTTATTTAAGATTTATTTTACAAAATAAAATAATAATGATAAAAATAATGTTAGTTCTATTTTTTTGATTTTTATAAAAATGTGTTAATTAAGTTAATTGTTAATAATAAAAATAATTAAAAGGTTAGCAATTAAAATAAGAGAAAATGACAAAACAAAAATAAGAAAAAAGAAGTAAAACCAAGGGGGGTGTGGGCTGAAATGGAGGGTGCATTGTTGAAATTGTGGCCCATTGAACAAGCCACGTTTGACTTCCCTGGGTTGAGTGGAGCGCTGTTGACTCCTGAGCATGGTGCTCCTGCTTTCTGGGCCCTTGGATTTGCATGGAAGGACACATGGCTGCTTGGATCTGTGAGGTTTATTGTGAGTCCTCCTTGGAATGCTGCACAAGAACTCATTGAAAAAAAAAGCATTGGAATTATGAGGGGACCTGGGAATCGAACCCAGGTCCCAGAGATTGCATGACACGTTCACCACGACTCCACCATCTGCGTGTGTTTGTTAATATAATGGAAAAGAAATATAATATACAAAAACGCGTTTATATGCTAGAAAAACAAAAAAGGCGCGCGCAGGATTTGAATGCACCTATGCCTTGCTGCCACACAGTCATCTTCAAGCTTTTCCTGCAAACATCAAACATATAGCGGGGGTTTTAAACCCCCACAAAATACAAGTATTATGGAAATAGCGATTAGACGCTCATGAAGCATAAATTAGGCGCGAGGTGTGCATTCGATTCGTCTTGTCCCTCTCAATTCAACCATGGGTGTCCTGAGGGACAATTTTTCTGTATGTGAGAAACCCCAATTTGAAAGCTTTGGAAAACCTAAATATCTCCCATGGTGATTTGCGTTTTGCATCCTTATAATGAAATTAAAACATACAGAAAGTTTGGTAATAACGTCAGCAATGTATAACAATATTCAAAATGAATCAAGGATGCGTAAAAATGGAATTCAGTTTCTCAAAGTTTTGAACAAACCGTGGGGGCGTGATGAGTGATTCCTTGAGTGATTTGGCTTGTTAATGATTGCAAATCGTCCCTGGCAATGCAAGGAGTGTATTCGGATAGAAATGGAAGCTTGAATTGTACTGCAACTAGGTTTTCAGTTTATGATTTTTCTCTTTAAAATTTGGAAATGGCTTATGCTGTATGGGGCTCTCTAGGTCGTGTTTGGTATAAGGAATGCTTGCATATATGTTATGTAATGTGTATCAACCCAAATAATGGACATTAAGCCTTTGCACTTATGTTTGAGATTTTGCCATAACCTCCATTTAAACAACTTGCCATTTTTGTGAAAATTTGAATTTTTATGCCCATAATAGGTCTTGCACGAATTTGGAATGTACTTCATGGTGTATCAAAGCAATTCAACACAAAATATATCCCTCCATTAATTTTCTTGATTTTTATTTGAATTTTAAAGATTTAAAATGAATTAAATCAAATAAAATTAAATAAAAATGGAAAAATTAATTTTAAATCTTGAAATAAATTTTGGGACACGTGGGAGGCATGGCCAAGCTGAATCAAGTGGAAAAAGTGGGCCCTCTTTGTCAAAAATGAAATTTCAAGGATAGTTGACTTTGGCCATTTCACAAAAAATTTCCAACTTCTCCAATGCATATCTTGCTCAATTTTAAAGCTATGAACATGTTCTTGGACATTTTGGAAAGGTCTTGAAGTCCTCTAATAATTGTCTTTGGTCCCATGTCATTTTGATTTACCAATCTCATGTTATGGTCTTTTACTTAAAGTGCCTTTTTGTTGACTTTTGAAAATGACCTATAATGTTGAAATTGATAACTTTTTGTGAGAGAATTTCTTGGACTTGGAATGTGAAGATGAGTTGTAGGAAATGTCTCCCCCTTCAAGATGAGCATTGGATGGGATTTTTCTGATAAACCATGAAAAAGTTATGCCTTGGTCAAGTTACAGTTAACTTTTCAACTGTCCAAAAATAGAAACTTTTGCATCTTGGTGATTTTTGAGCCATTCTTGTGAAATCATGATCAAGACTTGATCAAATGATGATTGTGGCTTCAAAATAAGATGTTGACCAAAAATTTTGACTTTTGACTGCCAAATGACCATTTTGCCCCTACAGTTGACTGTGGAGCAATTAGGGTTTTTGATTGTGCAACTTGACCTTGTGAGCCTTGAAACTTGACATGTAGGTGCTTGACAATGTATATGAGCATATGGGACTTGATTAAGCCCTTGAAAACCTCAACTTCCTTGCAAGAACCAAAACCCTAATTTGACTGGCTTAGGAGAGTGGTTGACTGTGTAACTCCTTGAGTGGACTTTGAACCATTTGAGGTGATGCTTGGAAAAACTTTGAAGATTATGGGAGGGAAAATTTTGGGGTACAACACAAGGTAAGGGTGGGGTTCTGACTCTATAGTTGGGTTCCTGATAATTAGTATGTGGGGTTAGAGGTGATTGTTGTCTTGTCCATGAATTGAATGTATATGATGTTGTATGATGAAATTGATGAATTATAGATGAATGACGATGTCCCGATGCTGTTTGTTTGATATAGAATTATAGGATAACTGTAAGTGATGATTATCCATGATTAAATTAAGTTTTTAGAGCTTAAAGTATGGAACCCATGGTGAAAACGTATAGGAAATCACATAAATTATGCAGGATAGAGCAGAATGCGTCGACTCCAAACATGACGTGTCGATACATGAAGGTTTAGAGACTCAAGATGAGTCGACACGAAGAGGTTTTGCATCGATACATGAGAACTTTTAGACTCAGGATGAGTCGATACATAGGAGCATGTGTCGATACATGCTATGTGTTAGACTCAGGATGAGTCGATCCAAGAGAGGATGCATCGACTCATGTTGCGATTTCAGTGCAGTACGCGTCGATACAAGGAGTTATGCATCAATCCATGTTGTCTGGTTTTGGCATAATCATTTAGAAAAGGTTGTATCTTGAGTTTTCGGACTCCGTTTGAGGTGTTGTTCGAAGCGTTGAATAGCTAACGCGATGAGCTTTATTCTTGAGGATTAAAATGAAGAATAAGAAGTATAGTCCTAGTAGCCAATTTATGGATTTAGAGTTAGTTCTCATGTTGATCGTTATGTTGGTTTTTATGGAGAAGAATGAAGATGAGATGCTTAAAGGTTGTTGTTTGATTTGTAACAGTAGGACTAATAGTAATAACAATGTAAGATTACAGAATAGCGGTATATAGAGGTTTGGTGACTTAGAAGTAAGCCTTAGTTGATTAAATAATTATAGGCAATATCTAGTATAGGCCTATGTCCAACATTGTGAAATTGAGGAGTTATTGTCGTATTAAAGTACAACTGAGTTGTTGATGAGATGTTATTAATGAAGTTGTGTTTGAGGAATAAATGATGTTTGATGAATAAATGATGCTTGATAAATTATTATGAATGATATGAGATGTTGAGATGCTTTTGAGATGTAGGCCTTTGGCCAATGATGGTGTTGTATTGAGATGTTGTTAATTGTGGTGTTGTTATTACATTCATGATTGTGTCGCATACATTTCATTTTGAGATGGAGCTTATGCTCGTTGAGATGGCCTGTATTGGCGAATTTTGAGATGAAGGCTTATGCCTTATTGATGCCTCTATTAATTGGCAATTTTTGAGATGAGAGTTCTGCTCCAATGGTACCACATGCATTTGCATAATATTGAGTCGCATTATATGATTGCATAAAGAAGCATGTATTGATGTTGTGAATACGTATTATTGTTGCAATTATTGTTAATTATGAGATGAGAAGTGGTGATGTTATGTGATCTAATTTGATATATTAATTATCATGCGCTTTATTATATTGTTAGATATCTCACCCCTTCTGTTTGAATGTTGCCCTTATGTTGGTAACATGCAGGTAATCGAGAGTGATGGTTGTACACTTTCAATAGTTAGAGCCGATGTCGTTGCTCTGATATGTAACACTCGGGGGGATGAACGCTTGTTGCTTTTGATTGTTTATTATTCCGTCGTTGAACTTTAAGTTTATTATTATTAAGTATTTATTGGTTTGAAGTTGCTGTAATAATGATAAGGATGTTATTAATAATTCCACTGCGTAGATGTTGAATTATTGAATTAAAGATGTTATGATGATGGTTCATCTGATGTTTTAAAAGTGTTATATATCCACGATGAATGCAATGAATTTTGATAGGAGAATTTGTGGCATCCCGATTCGTTTGCATGAATGATTTCTATAACTCTGATTTATTTATATAATTGCCAGGGTAGAATTAGGGTGTTATAGAAAGTAGTGTTAAGAACAGGTTGGTTCAGATGTTACACGATTATGTGGAAGTATTTGCTTGGTCTTATGAAGATATGTTTGGGTTGGATACCAACATCGTAGTTCATCGTCTGCCAACAAGAGAGGATTGCCCTCCTGTTAAACAAAAGGTTTGTTGCATGAGGCCTGATATGTCTGAGAAGATCAAAGCTGAAGTGATGAAACAATTTGACGCAGCGTTCTTAGCTATGACATCCTATCCTCAATGGGTTGCCAATGTGGTGCCAGTGCCAAAGAAAGACAGGAAAGTTTGCATGTGTGTAGACTATAGGGATCTGAATAGGGAAAGCCCCAAGGATGACTTCCCTCTACCATACATTGACGTCTTAGTTGATAATACTGCTTGGCATAAAGTCTTCTCATTCATGGATGGCTTCTCAGGATATAATCAAATAAGGATGGCTCCCGAAGATATGCAAAAGACTACTTTCATTACGCAATGGAGCACCTTCTGCTACAAGGTCATGCCCTTCGGATTAAAGAATGCAGGGGCAACATATCAAAGGGCTATGGTAGCTTTATTTCATGACATGATTCATCATGAGATAGAGGTATATGTGGATGATATGATTGCCAGATCACAAACCTAATATGAACCTCTCGATCACTTGTATAAATTATTCAAGATGTTGAAGAAGTACAAGCTGAGGTTAAACCCTAACAAGTGCACGTTTGGAGTATGATCTGGAAAGCTTCTAGGTTTTGTCGTCAGCAATAAAGGCATTAAAGTTGATCCTGCCAAGGTAAAGGCCATCCAAGAAATGCCAATCCCTCATTCTGAAAAGGAAGTCAGAGGATTCTTGGGTCGTCTCAATTACATTGCCCCGTTTCATATCACACTTAACTGCTACTTGTGAGCCATTCTTCAAACTCTTGAAGAAAGATAAGGTAGTCAGATGGAACGATGAGTGCCAGGTTTCCTTTGACAAAATCAAAGAATACCTACAAGAACCTCCTATTCTCATGCCTCCAGTTGAAGGAAGACCCTTGATCATGTACTTGACAGTACTAAATAATTCTATGGGGTGTGTTTTGGGCCAACATGACAAGTCTGGCCGAAAAGAGCATGCTATTTATTACCTGAGCAAAAAGTTTACCGACTGTGAAATCAGATATTCACTGCTCGAGAAAACTTGTTGTGCTATGACATGGGCTGCTCGCTGGCTAAGATAGTGTATGTTGATTCATACCACTCTGTTGATTTCTAAGATGGACCCAATCAAGTATATCTTTGAGAAACCTGTCCTTTCCGGACGGATAGCCAGATGGCAAATGATCTTGACTGAGTAGAAATTTAGTATACGACTCAAAAAGCCATCAAAGGGAGTGTACTAGCCGATCATTTGGCCCATCAAGCTGTAGATGATTATTAGTCAATGAACTTCTACTTCCCTGATGAGAACATCATGATGGTAACCGATTATGCGAAACAAGGACTATATGATGAACCTGAACTAGGATCCCGATGGACTATGGTATTCGATGGGGCTTCTAACGCCTTAGGTAACAGAATTGGTGTTGTGATCATCTCTCCTGAAGGTTTCTACACTCCTTTCACTTCCAGACTATGCTTTGATTGCACAAATAATATGGTCGAGTATGAAGCATGCATCTTAGATCTAAAAGCTGCTATTGACTTAAGGATCAAGAATTTGGATGTGTTCGGAGATTCCTCCCTAGTGATCAGCCAATTAAAAGGAGATTGGGACACTAAACACCTTAATCGCATCCCTTACAAGGAACTGGTGTTGTCCCTAATTCCTCACTTCGAAGAGATCACCTTTGAGCACTTCCCTAGGGAGGAAAACCAGTTGGCTGACGCTTTGGAAACCATGTCTTCAATGTTCAAGGTCAGATGGGACAACGAAGCCCCTATGATAACAATTGAAAGATTCGACGAACCTGCACATTTCCATGAGCTTGACACCAATGCGGAAAAGCCATGGTACCATGAGGTGATGAGATACCATGAAGCACAAGAGTACCCATAGGGGGCATCTATCAATGACAGAAAGTTCTTGCGAAGATTTACAGCCAAATTCTTCCTAAGTAACGGGATATTGTACAAATACAACTATGATTCAACTTTACTCCAATGTGTGGACAAGAAGGAGGCAGAGGAAATCATGGAAGACATGCACGATGGTCTCTTTGGTACTCACTCAAGTGGACATACGATGGAGACTGATTGCCATCAACATTTAAGAACTTGTCACAAAGGCCAAATCTATGCTGACAAGGTCCATGTGCCTCCTATTCCTCTGAATGTCATGACCGCTCTGTGGCCATTTGCAATGTGGGGCATTGATATGATTGGAGAGATCAAATGCATGTGTCTGATGAATCTGGCTACCACATTCTTGGTGACGGAGGCAAACGAGGCGGCTTCGACCCATTTTCCAGTGGAAGTTCATATTCCCTCATAGAGAATTATGAATGAGGCAGGCCTAGGCGAAGACGAGTGGATTCAAACGAGATTGGATCATCTAAACTTGATTGACGAAAAACGATTAGTTGTTGTTTGCCATGGTCAGGCGTATCAAAAACGAATGATCAAGGCTTTCAACAAAAAGGTCAAGCCTCGAGTATATCAAGTTGGTGACTTGGTGATAAAGCGCATCATTTTACCACAAGGCAACCCCAAAGGAAAATGGACTCCCACCTATGAAGGGCCACTTGTTGCCAAGAGAGTTTTCTCTGGCGGTGCCATGATGCTGACTACCATGGATGGTGAAGATTTCCCACATCCTATAAACGCGGATATAGTTAAAAAAATACTATGCATTAGAGACTCGCTAGGTTGACACACCTAGGAAAAATAAGGGCATCCTGGTAAACCAAAAGGTTTGGGCAAAAAATTAGGGATATATGCAAAAGATTGTACACCCGGCAAGTTCAAAACTCGAAAGGGCGACTTGGGCAAAAAAGGGTATCCTGGTGGGCTGAAAACCCGAAAGGGCGGTCCAGGCAAAAGTTAAGGATTAAAAGCGTATGGCTATGTCCCGTGGAATCAACACAGTCAATTTTATCACCGAGGTCCAAATGGTCCAAGATCAATCCAATCAACTTCTATCAACGGTAAGGGGCATTCGAAGACATTGGGGCAATAGTAGAGTTGGAAGGTAATAAGATCATTTCACATGGATACTTGTATTTTCATTCTTAATTTTGTTTTTCTTTGGACGATTTCCTCTTACTAGGATCTCCGTCTCTCTGTACAAAAACGCCTATTCATGGGCAAAATATCAATACAAATATACTTTGAAGTGCAAAATTTATGTCTTTGTTTTTTAATGCAAATTTGTCCAATGACTAAAATTGAATGAACATGTGCATATGAACATAATCAAAACTATTTGGCACATGTGTCATACTAAGCAGCAGCAAGAATCTCTTTAATGTATATGAAATATCCTCACAGAGTTATCTCATTATCATTATCCCCATAAAAACAGCTACGATAAACCTTTCCCCAATAGAGAATAACTCCCCAACCGAGTTCAAATTTCCTCAACATACAACAATCAAAACACCGCGAAGTTCCCCAGCTGGACCTGTCTTCCCCAACTGAGTATATCTTCCCCAGCCAAGGCTATTATCCCCAAACGGAGTCTATCCTCCCTAGTTGAGTGTATCCTCCCCAAGATGAGTTTGTCCTACCCGACTGAGTCCACACTCTCCAGTTTGAATTTTCTCCTTATATTATTGCAAATCATAGGGCCACAACCCCTGATCCCCAGTAAAGCCGTCAGTAAAGCCTTTACTATTTCCAAAAAGATGCTATGAAGCCTGTATCCAACCGGATATTAGCACAATTTTCAAGTTGTTACTGAAGCCTGGACCCGACCAGATATTAGTTTAACTTCATCAAGTTGCTGAAACCTGGACCCGGCCAGATAGCAGTTGATCTCAATTTCAAGATACTATGAAACCTGGACCCGACCAGATAATAGTCTAACTCTTCAAAGATATAGAAGAACTTGGACTCAACCTGACCAAAGTTTAACTTCTTTTCCCCATTAGAGTTTGCATATGCCCCAACAAATTACTGTGAAACCTGGATCCGACCAGATATCAGTGTTTCATTTCCATCTTTTCAAGCAAGTTTTTGTGAAGCCTGGATCCGACCAGATAGCAATTACCCTCAGAGATTCATTATGAAACCTGGAAACCGACCAAATAACAACCATATCCCCAAATAGTTTATTGTGAAACCTGGACCCGACAAGATAGCAACAGACCTCATCAATCCCAGAAATCTGCAAAGATTGGACCCGACCAGATAACAGTTTTTCAAATAGTTTATTGTAAAGCCTGGAGCCCGACCAGATAACAATTAATTATGATCCCCAGAGAGACACTATGAAGCCTGGACTCGACCAGATAATAGTACAACTTTCCAAAACTATGAAACCTGGACCCGACCAGATAGTAGTTATCACTTCAAGTTACTGTGAAGCCTGGATCTGACCAGATAACAGTTTAAACTTCCGTATCCCCAGCAAGTTGTTGTGAAGCCTGGATCTGACCAAATAACTATTCAATTTCAAGAATTTTTCTGCAAAGCCTGGAATCCGACCAGATAACAGTTAATTCATCTCTTCCTCCAGTAAGTTGTTGTGAAGCCTAGATCCGACCATATAACAGTCGACTACTTCATCCTCAGCAATTGTGAAGTCTGGATCCAACCAAATAACAGCTGACATTCAAGCGATATTCCTCAGCGAAAGCATTCTTTCAACAAAATTTGGAGATATGCATATTCTTCATCATCAACCGCAATCAGGGATTCAACCCCCCAGAACTTCCTCAGCAGTAGTCAGGGATTTATTTTCCCGGACAAAAACATACATCTCACATTCATACACCATAGCATGTACATACCATATGCATTTAGTGAACATCATGCAGGCATCTGCATTTTACTAACTCTTTTTCTCACAGGTAAAATATCAAGTTTTAATATAAATTAACAAGAGATTTGTGTTGATACTTCTTCCAGTGTTTACCAACATTCCTCCAAATGGAATCTATAAGCCCATTCACCATTCATCTTCGAGTGCAAATTTCTGGGCACTCTAGTGTTCAATCATCTTTCACCTTCAAGTCACGAATGGCGGATCCGCCAATCTAACTCTTCAAATTTAAGAAGATTGAATAGGGGAAGCTGTTGTACCCCAAAATTTGCCCTCTCATTTATCAAATATTTTCTCACAAAGGCCTCTCTTGGTTCAAGATTGCACTAGGGTTTGATCAACTCAAGACCCCTCTTTAAGCACTGATGACCAAAATTAGGGTTTGAGATTGAACAAGGATAATTGAGCTTTCAATGATTCATATGACTTTCATGGATCATTATGGACCCCCAAGATTAATCATGTCAAGTTTCAAGCCTTCGATCACACTTTTGCTCAGTCAATTGAGCAGTTGACCTAAAAATCAGTTGTATTATGGAAAAAGTCAACTATGGCCAATTTACAGTCAAACTTCATAATTTTTTACCCACATCAACATTATAAAATCATATGTATCATTTGATCAAGTTTGGACCACAATCCTCAAGAAATTTGATCAAACCATCAAAAGGGAAAAATGGTCAAAATTAGGGTTTTAACTGAGAAGGGGAAATTTCTGATTTTTGGCCTAGAAAATGGTCAATTGATTTGAAGCATGATTTCAAGAGTTCAATTGCATCACTTTTACCTAGTTATGTGACCTAAAACATTGCTCAAGATCAATTGGACTGATAGTGAATTTTCAGTCAACTGATCAAAAAATCAACTGTACATTGAAAAGTCAAATTTGACTTTTTGGCCAAAGTTCAATGTCAAAGATCACAATTCATCAAAACATGTAGAAATATGAAACTTATTCATCAAGAAATCAAAAAGTCAAGATTTCGTTTTGAAAAGTCAAAGTTTTCTAACAGAAATTTTTCTAAGTGTTTAAACTTCATGTTTTTTCATAACTTTGGGCCAATTTTTCACCATGATGCAAGAGGATTCAGAAGAAACTTTCAACATAAAAGTTGTATATATCCATTATATCTATAACATTGCTTTACACAACTTCTTCTAAAAAATTTTGGATCTCAAGTTATTAATTCACAAAGTCATGGTCTTGAAATTGGACACTCAATGAAATCTTGCCCTAGTTTTGGTCAAGATTTTGACCTAACTTCATGGCACTTTTTCATATAGTTCCAATGGGATTTTTCAAAAGTGATTCAAATAGGGGTTTCAGAGCACATGACAAGATTTCCAAAATGTCCAAGAACTCCTTGAGATCATTCTTGAGTAGGGAGAATCGAAGAGATGAAGTTAGGGTTTTCACACTTGAATTACAAGTCATTTTGTGATGAACAAGATTCAAATTTCAAACCTATGTTGCATAATCTCTACTTTACAGGCCTCAAACTTATTAGGCACTCCATAATTAATTGCTTGCACAGCTGTTAGAGGTCTAAATTCAAGCATTCAATGCAAGGCCATGCTTTATATCCATTTTGGGAAGAAAGTGCACAATGCCATTTTGATAAAGTATCTTTTTGCACAAAACTTATTCTTGAGCCTTGCAATTGTTTTCTTCTGATCATACATGTCCTATAACTCAAGTGAAGTTGATCTCAACACTTACAATCACCCAGCCCATGCTTGTACTACACATTGAAACTTGTTTTCCCACTTTTCTTCAAAATCAAGTAACATAGCAATCAACCTATAACTTGTACTTTTGACTCCCAAGCACTCAAGCCTTTTGCTTATACATACTATTTACCCTCGAATTTTTGTAAACAACCGCTGATCTTCCAAATCCTTACACGGATCCAGTTACTTGCGAGATCGATCAGATTGATCTCAGGACATGAGTGTCTTTATTAATCTTTTAACTTGATTGTTGTATTTAACATGTTTTGTATATGAAGACAAATGGCTTCAAATGTCGAATTAAAATGCATATAAAGTGAAAGTAAAATTACTTCTAAACTTGAAATGGTAAAAGACTTAAGTAAATGTTACTGGAAATTCTGCAGAAAGTAAATGCATTTATATTAAACGGGTGTATCATACGTACATCCTCAATAAACTCGTTTCTCTTTAAAACTTGGTACTTTGAGTAATTTCTGAGTAATTTGTGCAAATATGTTCACCACCTAAATCGAAATACTAAAGCCACTATTTATACTACTTCGACCCTAACGGTCTTCTACACGAACTAATGCCACGTTTCTGTTTTCATGTCTTCGACGAACTCAGAGCCTTCCACGCGTCTTTTCGGATAAGATCAAAATATTTGAATTCGAATCTCCTTCTTATCTTGAGCGCCAATCTATAAAGATGGTCGAACGAAAAAATGTTTGAAACCTTAGCCACATTTTGAATAACAATCTTTATTCAATAATTCGAATTGGTAAACCTTTCCAACGAATTTTACTCAATTCGAATCTCAACCTTTATGGCTTCACATAAATAAAGTAGTGGAATATTCTGAAGTATATTCAAGTCTAACTTTAAAATCCTTAGTCGAAATTTCCAGCTAACAAATTGCCCCCAAGAAATATTCATTTCGAAATAAGAAATGTATATTTTTTGCAACCTCTTCAAAATTTCGACTCCCTAAAAATGTTGTCAATCTTTCAACTACTCTGACGTCATCCTCATGATGATCTTTAATCTCAAAATTTCAAATCACAGCATGGGTATCTATAAATTCCATCATTAGCTACAATGACTAGTTCCTGTATTAGAACTCACAAAACCGTTCATCAGCACGCAGGATCATGCTACACGTGTCCTACTAACCTGAGAATTTTAATTTCTCTTTCATCAAAACGGTTCACTTTCTTCCATATAAATAATATTTTTAATCTCTTTTTCCTTTTTTCAATCTTATTCAACCTTCGAGCTTCTTCTTTCTCAAATCTTCAGCAAAACTTTCTTAACAAATTTCTTTTCTTGTCTGCATCAATGGCGTCTCAAAGCAAAACCAAATCTGAAAAGGGTAAACGAAACAAATACAATGTTGCCTCTAAACCCCTTCTTCAAATATCAGTACCATTAATGATTGGGAACAAGGAATTCGTCATAGTCTCAGGCAAAACAATCTTTATACTCCTTGCACAATTTGATCGCTTTTGATCTTACTTTTGGGTTCAATTTCGCGCTGACGTACGTTGGCCTCCTTTGAGTTCCATCTCCTAAATCAACTTCCTCGAGAGGGTCTTGCGCCAGCATCTTCGTGTTGGATGCCGCTGGATCCTTCTTAAATCCCAAAGGCTCATTGTCATAGATGGCATTAAGCCTTTGGTCTTTGTCTTCGACAAGTGTGTCTTCGTCAAGTGGTTCAGGTTTGAAGAAAATTCTTGGCCCCTTGTTGTGAATTCCTTCAGCCTTGGCTTCAACAACCATAATTTTAACTTCGGCTTCCAAAGCCGTTTTCATCATATTTTCAGCAAAATAGGCCGAAATCTTCTTGAAGTAAGAAGACTCGGACATGGACATGGTCTTCGTCTTCCCAGCCAGTTCGCCGCATTCCTGGGACTCCAAGCACGTCTTCGTTAGGTTCCATGTTTTCCTTGTCCCAATAAAATCCATGTGTTGGGTGAAGGGTAAGGAAATACATTGCATTATTACTTGGTGCTGATGCACCTTCAGCTGTAGTGCATGGCCCAATGTCGGCCAAATTCCTGTCGAAATTCCTTCTATCGACATTGTTGTACCCCAAAATTTTCCCTCTCATTTATCAAGACTTTTCTCACAAGATCTCTTTGACTCAAGACTGGATTAGAGTTTGGTCAGCTCAAGACATCTCATCTTACACTGTTAACCCCAAATTAGGGTTTGAGTTTGCACAACAATTTCTGAACTATCAATGCTTCATATGACTTTCAAGTATCATTATTGTAGTTGTTTAGTTATTGGCTTGCATTTTTGGTAAAACCAGGTGTGTGTGTGTGTGTGTGTGAATGTCATGACTGATGTCATAACATTCTAGTTTAGTATGTACTGATTCATTAGGTACCTTTGCAGAAAAATATTGTCATACAGGTGCTGCTGTTTATAAGTGTGTATCTGAGCATTTTGCAAAAAGATCACATTTACCTAAATCAGTAGACAGGTTTTCAGATGTCATAACAAATGTTAAGACATCCTGTTCTGAACTAACAGTTATGCAGTTTGGGTAATTCTGAGTTTTTTCAGGATTATGACTCAGTCTTTCCAGAATAGAAAATCTCGTGGACTTGGGGTTAACTTAGCTCAACCCTAACCTGGTTGATAAAGTCCTGTGACCTAGTCTTAAGGTCAAACGGAATTAACCCTAGCTTTTTGTGGAAACCCTAACTGAAGATGCAGCTTCTATATATTCAACAGAGCTGTTGTTTTGGATGTATCCCTTTTTTGACAGAAGATCATTTAGAAGTTGTATAGTTTTAACTATTGTAATCCAAGCAATTATCATTGTGATAAGTGACTTGGAATAGGTTTTAATTGTAAGGGTTGTGTATCACTCAAAGCTTTGAAGCAAGAGTGTTTGTATGTCTCTTGACTAAAGCTTTAAAGCAAAGTCAAGTTAGGTTTGTGTATCACTCAAAGCTGTGAAGCAAGAGTGTTTGTGTTGCTTGATTAAAAAGCTGTGAAGCATAATCAAGTGTATGTTTTTGAAGAGTGTCTTCATCAATTCATTAGTCAAATTGTTTTATGTATCACTGCTGTGATTGAGGGGGAGTGAGTAGGAACTCAGGTTTAAGTTGTACTTAGATTGAAGTTGCATTGGGTAGGTCTTAAGTGAAGGAGATAAACTGGTTGGTTTATTCCTGAATTAATATCTCTTATAGTGGATTTCCTCCCTGGCTTGGTAGCCCCCAGAGTAGGTGTTGTTGCACACTGAACTGGGTAAACAATTGACTGTGTTCTTTATTGTTTTTTGTATTTACTGTCTTGTAGAAAGTCAGATACGGTGTCATAACATTGAACGTGACATTGAGTATCTGCAGCCAGAATTTCAATTGGCATCAGAGCAGGCACCCTGCCTGTATTACTGGGTGAGATCTAGGGATATCACTTTCTGGCACTATGGACAAAGAAGGAGTTTTTGGAAATAGACCACCCATTCTGGATGGAACTAATTATGACTACTGGAAACCTCGTATGATTGCCTTCTTAAAATCTCTGGACAAAAAGGCTTGGAGAGCTGCTGACAAAGGATGGATCCATCCCACCATAACTGAGAAAGATGGGACAATCAGTCTGAAGCCTGGGGAAGATTGGATTAAAGAAGAAGATGAGTTAGCCCTGGGAAATTCCAAAGCTTTAAATGCCTTGTTCAATGGAATTGATAGAAACATTTTCAGACTAGTACATCAATATGAACTGGCCAAGGAAGTTTGGGACACTCTCAAAACTACCCATGAGGGCACTTCCAAAGTAAAAATGTCAAGGCTTCAGATGTTGACTACCAAGTTTGAGAATCTAAAAATGATGGAAGATGAAACCATTCATGAGTTTCACATGAACATCTTGGAGATTGCCAACACCTCAGGAGAACTGGGAGAAAAGATGTCAGAAGAAAATATTTCAGAAGCTATAGCCATGCTTGGAAGACAGTTCAACAAACTCATCAAAAGAATAGATCCAAAGTCAAGGTCTAATGTTCATAACATTCCCTCTGACATTGACAGTTCCAGCAGAAGACCAAGGTCAGAAGAGAAGGGAAATCAAGGCAGAGGAATTCAATGCCATGGTTGTGAAGGATATGGGCATATTCGAGCTGAATGTCCTACCTTTCTTAAGAAACAAAAGAAAGGAATGAATGTTACTTGGTCTGACTGTGATTCAGAAAGTAATTCTGAAGAAGAATCTGCCAAACTAGTTACTGCTCTAAATGGTGTTTGTACCTCTGAAAGTGACACTAGTGATGAAGAGGTGACATTTGAAGAACTGGTTGATACTTACAAGAAATTGTGTATCAGAAGTACTGAAGTCTGTATGCAGAATGAGAAACAATCAAAACTCATCATAAAGCTGGAGGCTGAAAAAAGGGCAAACCTTGAAACTATAAGTCATCTAGAAGGGGAAGTTCAATTGCTGAACTCACAACTGAATCAAATGACCAAATCTGTCAAGATGCTGACTAATGGAACAGACAAATTGGAAGAAATCCTTCAGGTTGGACAAAATGTGGGAAATAAATCTGGACTAGGATTTATGGAAGCAAAGAAATCTGGTACAGACAAGAAGATCAGGCCTGATAAGCAAATGTCAAAACAGATGTCTCAACACAACTCTCAACATCAGGAATAGAGACATATGAAGAAAAGGTACCAAAGATGGAGATGTCATCATTGTGGGAGATATGGCCACATAAAGCCTTTCTGCTTCAGATTGCATGGATACCCTAATCAGAACTCAGGTGTCAAACCTAAGTCTAAAAAGGTACCACATGCTCCTAAATGGAAGAAAAAGGCTACTGCCCTGATAGCCCACACTTCCCTGAGGGTCTCTGCAAAGGAAGACTGGTACTTTGACAGTGGGTGTTCCAGACACATGACTGGAATCAAGAACCTCCTCAATAATGTTAAACCTCACACCACCAGTTTTGTGACCTTTGGAGATGGTGCTAAAGGTGAAATCAAAGGAGTTGGTAATTTGAACTGCCCTGGAGTTCCAAGTCTGAATGAAGTACTGCTGGTTAAAGGGCTGGCTGCTAATCTCATTAGTATCAGTCAATTGTGTGATCTAGGATTCAAGGTCAATTTCTCAAAATCTGAATGTCTTGTAATTAATGAAAAACAAGAAATTGTAATGAAAGGAGTCAGATCTAAAGACAACTGTTACTTGTGGGAGCCTGAGAACACTAATTTCTCCTCTGCGTGTTCCATTGCAAAAGAAGAAAAAGAGGTGAAACTGTGGCACCAAAAACTTGGCCATCTTCATCTAAGAGGTATGAAAAGGATTATCTCCATGGAGGCAGTCAGAGGGATTCCAAGACTGCAAATTGATGAAGGAAGAGTTTATGGTGAATGTCAGGTTGGTAAGTAGACTAGGATGTCACATCCAAAGTCAAGACATCTGACCACCTCTAAGGTTCAAGAACTTCTTCATATGGATCTGATGGGACCAATGCAAGTTGAGAGTCTTAGTGGAAAAAGATATGCCTATGTGGTTGTGGATGATTTTTCCAGATTCACCTGGATTAACTTCATTAGGGAAAAATCTGATGTATTTGAAGTTTTTAAAGAATTGTGCAAAAGAATTCAAAGAGAAAAGGAAGGGTGTATTGTCAGAATCAGAAGTGATCATGGCAAGGAATTTGAAAACAGCAAGTTTGATGATTTCTGTTCCTCGGAAGGAATTAGTCATGAATTTTCTTCTCCTATAACTCCTCAGCAAAATGGAGTTGTGGAAAGAAAAAACAGGACCATACAAGAATCTGCCAGAGCAATGATACATGCCAAAAGACTTCCTATGCATTTTTGGGCTGAAGCTATGAATACAGCCTGTTATGTCCATAACAGGGTCACCTTGAGAAAGGGAACCTCATCCACCATATATGAACTCTGGAAAGGAAGAAAACCAACTGTGAAGTACTTCCATGTGTTTGGCAGCAAATGCTATATTCTGGCAGATCGTGAACAAAGAAGAAAACTGGACCCTAAAAGTGATGAAGGCATATTTCTAGGATACTCCTCAAACAGCAGAGCTTATAGAGTATTCAATTCCAGGACCAAAGCCATGATGGAATCAATAAATGTTATAATTGATGATTATCATGAAGAAATAGATGTCCCTTGTAATGTTGAGACATTCTTTGAGACTTCAACCCAACAGAATGATCTACCCAACACCACCACAACAGAATCTGAATCAAAGGAAGCTAGCAAGATCCCTTCCATCAGAATTCAGAAGGATCATCCAAAAGAGCTCAACAGTGGAGTCATTACAAGATCTAGAGAAATCATCTCAAACTCTTGTTTTGTGTCCAAAATGGAACCAAGAAATGTCAAAGAAGCTTTAACTGATGAATACTGGATTGGAGCAATGCAAGATGAACTGAACCAATTCAAGCAACATGAAGTTTGGGAACTGGTTCCTAGACCTGAAGGAACTAACATCATTGGCACAAAATGGATTTTCAAGAACAAATCAGATGCTGAAGGAGTTGTCACCAGGAATAAGGCAAGAGTTGTTGCTCAAGGATACACTCAGGTTGAAGGGGTTGATTTTGATGAAACCTTTGCACCTGTAGCCAGGCTGGAATCAATTAGACTCCTATTGTCAATTGCTTGTCTTCTGAAGTTCAAGTTATTTCAGATGGATGTGAAAAGTGCCTTTCTAAATGGGTACTTGAATGAGGAAGCTTATGTGGAACAGCCTAAAGGCTTTGTGGATCCAAATCACCCTGATCATGTCTACAAATTGAGAAAAGCTCTATATGGCCTGAAACAAGCTCCTAGAGCATGGTATGACAGGTTAACAAAGTTTCTCTCAGACAAAGGATACAGAAAAGGAGGCTTGGACAAAACACTCTTTGTCAAAACTGAAGGAGGGAAGTTGATGGTTGCCTAAATATATGTTGATGACATAGTGTTTGGAGGAATGTCAGAACCTATGGTTAAACATTTTGCTGACCAGATGCAGGCTGAATTCGAAATGAGTCTCATGGGAGAACTAACTTATTTTCTTGGACTGCAAGTCTCACAGATGGAGGACTCAATCTTCTTATCTCAAAGCAAGTATGCTAAGAACATTGTAAAGAAGTTTGGTATGGAGAATTCCAGTCACAAAAGGACTCCTGCTCCTACTCATTTAAAGCTTTCCAAAGATTCAAGTGGGGTTAAGGTGGATCAAAGTCTGTACAGAAGCATGATAGGAAGCGTGTTGTACTTAACAGCCAGCAGACCTGATATTGCTTTTGCAGTTGGAGTTTGTGCAAGATACCAAGCTGATCCCAAAGTCAGTCATATCAATCAAGTGAAGAGAATTTTGAAGTATGTGAGTGGAACTTACAACTATGGGTTGCTATATTCTCATGGCTGTGAACCAACTCTGACTGGTTACTGTGATGCTGATTGGGCTGGTAGTGCTGATGATAGAAAAAGCACCTCTGGAGGATGTTTCTTCTTGGGAAATAATCTGGTTTCCTGGTTCAGCAAGAAACAGAATTGTGTGTCTCTCTCTATTGCTGAAGCTGAATACATTGCAGCTGGTAGTAGCTGTTCTCAAATGATCTGGATGAAACAGATGCTTACTGAGTATAATGTCACACAAGATGTTATGACATTGTACTGTGACAATCTGAGTACAATCAACATTTCCAAGAATCCCATTCAGCATAGTAGGACCAAACATATTGACATAAGACATCACTTTATCAGAGACCTTGTAGAAGAGAAGACAATCAAATTGGAACATGTTGCCACTGAGCTACAGCTGGCTGACATTTTTACCAAGGCTCTTGATGGAAATCAATTTGAAAACTTGAGGGGTAAGTTGGGTATTTGCCAACATGAGGAATTGTAGCAATTAATTTTGCTTAAAACAAGGGTTAAAGGAGTTATGCTTGTTCTGATTGGGTTAAACTTATATTTTCCCATTTCCTTCAATTCTTTTAAGAAGTTGAATAGACACTCCTTTTCTTCCTTCCCCTCTCGTCTCAGCATCAAAACCCAGTCTCTCAATCAGAATTTTCTCTTCAGTTGTTGTTTCATGGTGGAGCTTGCAAAGTGTGTTCAGTTGTTTTTTTTTGCTAGTTTTGTTACTTTTGGGATGACTGTATAACTTTTAAGAACATGAATCTTTGGCCCATTTGTGGCTAAAGAGGGGGAGATATATTTTGGTAGACTTAATTTGTCATTCTATTTTTCTGCAGTCATATTTATTCTGCTACTATCTATCTCTGATTGCTTAGGGGGTCTTTAGCCAAAAATCTGCCAAAGGGGGAGTTTGTAGTTGTTTAGTTATTGGCTTGCATTTTTGGTAAAACCAGGTGTGTGTGTGTGTGTGAATGTCATGACTGATGTTATAACATTCTAGTTTAGTATGTACTGATTCATTAGGTACCTTTGCAGAAAAATATTGTCATACAGGTGCTGCTGTTTATAAGTGTGTATCTGAGCATTTTGCAAAAAGATCACATTTACCTAAATCAGTAGACAGGTTTTCAGATGTCATAACAAATGTTAAGACATCCTGTTCTGAACTAACAGTTATGCAGTTTGGGTAATTCTGAGTTTTTTCAGGATTATGACTCAGTCTTTCCAGAACAGAAAAT
The DNA here is from genome assembly GCA_948472305.1 of Vicia faba. Taxonomy (NCBI): domain Eukaryota; kingdom Viridiplantae; phylum Streptophyta; class Magnoliopsida; order Fabales; family Fabaceae; genus Vicia; species Vicia faba. The sequence continues at coordinate 1,633,573,071 of OX451738.1, read as the reverse complement.
CTCGTGGACTTGGGGTTAACCTAGCTCAACCCTAACCTGGTTGATAAAGTCATGTGACCTAGTCTTAAGGTCAAATGGAATTAACCCTAGCTTTTTGTGGAAACCCTAACTGAAGATGCAGCTGCTATATATTCAACAGAGCTGCTGTTTTGGATGTATCCCTTTTTTGACAGAAGATCATTTAGAAGTTGTATAGTTTTAACTATTGTAATCCAAGCAATTATCATTGTGATAAGTGACTTGGAATAGGTTTTAATTGTAAGGGTTGTGTATCACTCAAAGCTTTGAAGCAAGAGTGTTTGTATGTCTCTTGACTAAAGCTTTGAAGCAAAGTCAAGTTAGGTTTGTGTATCACTCAAAGCTGTGAAGCAAGAGTATTTGTGTTGCTTGATTAAAAAGTTGTGAAGCATAATCAAGTGTATGTTTTTGAAGAGTGTCTTCATCAATTCATTAGTCAAATTGTTTTATGTATCACTGCTGTGATTGAGGGGGAGTGAGTAGGAACTCAGGTTTAAGTTGTACTTAGATTGAAGTTGCATTGGGTAGGTCTTAAGTGAAGGAGATAAACTGGTTGGTTTATTCCTGAATTAATATCTCTTATAGTGGATTTCCTCCCTGGCTTGGTAGCCCCCAGAGTAGGTGTTGTTGCACACTGAACTGGGTAAACAATTGACTGTGTTCTTTACTGTTTTTTGTATTTATTGTCTTGTAAAAATTCAGATACGGTGTCATAACATTGAACGTGACATTGAGTATCTGCAACCAGAATTTCAATTATGGAACCCCAAGATTACTTATGTCAATTTTCAAGCCTTGAACCACATTTTTTATCAGTCAATTGGATAAATGACATAAAAATCAGTTGTATTGGGGAAAAAGTCAACCATGGCCAATTTACAGTCAAACTTCATAATTTTTGATCAAAATCAACATTTTAGACTCATATGTATCATTTGATAAAGTTTGTATCACAATTCCTCAAGAAATTGGATCAAATCATCAAAAGGGCAAAATGGTCAAAATTAGGGTTTTGATTGAGGAAGGGCAATTTCTGATTTTTGACCTAGCAAATGACCAATTGATTTGAAGCATGATTCCAAAGATTCAATTGCATTATCTTGACCTAATTACATGGTTCAAAACATTTCAATTTCATTGATAGACAGATGAAATTTACAGTCAACTGATCAAAAGTCAACTGTACACTGAAAAGTCAAACTTTGACTTTTTGGTCAAAATCAAGTGTCAAGGGTCACAAGACATCAAAAAATGTCAAAATGTGAAGCTTGTTCATCAAGAAATCAGTGATTTAAGATTAGGGTTTAAGATTGGAAATTTTCTTAACTTAGAAATTTTTCTAAGTATAGAAAATTTCTTATTTTTCTCAACTTTAGGCCATTTTTTTACCATGATACAAGATGTTTCAAAGGAATTTCCCAACATGAAAGTTGTAGAACTCCATGAAATCTACAACTTTGCTTCACACACTTTTCCCAGAAGATGCTTGGATCTCAAGATATAATTTTAGGAATACATGCTCATGAACTAGATAACTTAGTGAATATTTTGCCCTAATTTAGGCAGGTTTTGGACCCAACTTCATGGCAATTTTCACCTACTTCCAAGAGGATTATTGAAATGCATTTCAAAGATTAATTATAGAGCACATTTCAAGCTTTTCAAAATGTCCAAGAACCCCTCAAGATCATTTTTTAGTAGAGAGAATCGAAGAGATGAAGTTGACAATTTCTCACTTTTGATTCAAGCCATTTCATGAAGAACAAAGTTCCAATCAGTACCTATGCTGCCTAATCCATGCTTTATAGGTCCCAAACTTGTTTCTTACTCCTTAATTTAATACTTAGTCAGTTGACAAAGCTTTAATCCAAGCCTTAGAGCCATTACCCAAGTTGTAATTCCATAAATGGCATAAAGTGGCCATTGCCATTTTGAAAAAGCTCCACTTTTGCAAACTTTACAAATCTTGAGCATTGCACCTGTATAATTTGCATATACAAGTACCACAGACCTAAGGTAACTTGTATAGAACAGATATCAACCCTAAACAAGCCAGTACAAGCAGGTAAGACCTTGTCCCTTCACTTTGCTTCAAAAGCAAGAAAGTGTGCCAAAAGCCTATAACTCACAAACCTGTGGAAGAGCTGACTTAAGACCTTATCCATACTAATATACAAAGACAATACAACATAACACACGATTATTGGAAGCCTGAAACACTCCCAAACTTCTTTTCACCAAAAAACTGTCAAGACTTGCAGTTTTTTGCATAAGCATAGCAATCCCTCATTTGGCTCGTGCGTTTCAAGTCTTAACCATCAAAACACTTTACCTACTTGATATCTAACTGATCCAGACCCTCATCCCTGTATTGTAACCCCTTCTCCATCATCTGCCATTTTTTTTTCAAAGCTTGCAGGTTTACTTGGATATAGAGTTTCAGACACTTCCAGAGTAAGGCAAGGATTGGAACACACTCAGGGAGGTTCAAGCAAGCTCAAGCAATCATCAGGCCTTGATAAAACTCACTTCAACTCCATCCACGATTTCAAATGAAAGAGATAAAAATATCAACTTCTATCTCTTTATACAGGCATCCATTGGCCACGATTTATGAATAAACAATGTAGTCCTCATTGCAACGAAGTTGTACATATACATATCTTGCATTTATTTGGCCCGAGTTGAGAGAATTTTGAACTTGAAGTTCCTGGAAAAATTAGGTTTAAATTTAGGGCTTTTAAAATTCATTCTGATCTTTGATTGTTAGCTTACATGATTTATATGGTTAGAATCATGAGACAAAATGCTACAACATTCATGTTATGAGTTTTCATTTTCATGGAGAAATGAGAAAGTTACAGAGCATTTGGCTAGCTAGAGGAAGAAGACGAAGTACAGGGCCATGGAAGCATTTCATGTTATGTTATTTTTGTTTCACATTAATCAACGGATGTACAGCCACCCCAGTGGCAAGGTAGCGCGCTGGTGAGACCCATGTCCTGGGTTCGAACCTTGGCGCTACGTTTTGCTTTTTTCACATTTTTTCCATTTTCAGTTTTGGCTTGTTTTTGCAGGAATTGGGCCTCCACGCTGGGCTTAGTTTTTTTTTCTAACATTCACCATCTGATTGATCAATATACCCCCTTGGCCCAACTATTTTCATACATTTTTATTTATTTATTTTTGTTTTCATTTTTGTTTATTAATATTTTCTTTAATCCATAAAAATCCTAAAAAATATAAATATGATAATATTGCATTTTATTTTATTTCATTTTATTTTTCCCATAAAAATATATTTTATCTTCAATATATATTAATTATTTTTCTTAATAAACTTGTAAATATAAATAAAGTAGATTTAGTTTAATTTGTTTTATTTCATATTTGTAAATATTTATTTTTACATGTAAAAAACTAAATACTTCCTTACAATATTATTTATTATTTTTAGATACAAAAATACACAATAATAATAATACATGAAAACCTTATTTTCTTTCAAACTAGGAATTAGGGTTAAACCCCTTTTTTAAGAATTAATTTCTTTTCCTTATATTTTTAGGATTAGGTTAAAATTTCTTTTCACATAAAAAACAAAACAAAATCTTTTCTTGCATGTACATAATGTTGCGTATTTAAATATTGTATATTGTTTATTCTAATATTCGTACAAATTTGATTTGGTTGTAATAATTTATTTAGATTTACATTCTTGCAAATTCTCATTCAAATTTTTATTCCCTCCTCCCCACAAAGTTGTTGTAATAGCTTAATAATCTTTACATTACGCAATTTACCACTTTATATGCCATGTTAGTAATTAGGGTTTGTGTGGCAAGATCAAAACAAATCAAATAGAAAACCCTAATGCAAGATAAAATCAAAGCATGAAAATAACATACTTGCACACAAGCATCCTTAGGGTTTCTCCACTTGATTGACTTATATAAAAATAGCCATATTACGCATGTGAAGTATCTTGGAAAAACAAACAAATATAAGATCATAGACCCTCGATGACGCTACTCAAAGTTTCCTTACAAAATGATCTTGGTCCCTCAAAATTCTAAGATACTTTGCAACATTACTAATCATGGTTATACGATGACCCATGTCCGTCCCATTTACATCCAAAGATAGGGTTGCTTACCAAATTAATGGTAAGACAACAACGTCAAAGGAATAGAAAATGCACAAGAAAGACATTTGAGTAGGTAGATTACTTCTAGTTACTTGCTCCATTTTCAAACAACTATCTTTGCTATTTTCAAAACAAACACACACACACACACACACATTTCCAAACATTTTACAAACATCGAAAAAAATTTCAAAAAGACAAACATCTTTTATATACATTCTTACGAACGAGAATCATTTCAAAGATTGCCTAAACAATGACCTCTTTTACAAAATACTTTCAAAACCACACCAAACACAATTTCAAACAACAAAAGCAAGTGATCTAGCAAGTAACTAAGAGCCCATGGAAAACCATGGATGAAAAGGGTGCTAATACCTTCCCTTTTCATAACCTACCCCCCGAACTTAAGAAACAATCTCAAAGGTCTTTCCTGTGCTTTTTCACCTTTCCTTTTGGATAAAAGAAAAGTCGATGGTGACTCTTGCTAAACCGCAACATTTGCAAACACAAACACAAACCCTCAAGTTAGTTCTCTAACTGTATCACAGAACTGGCGACTCTGCTGGGGAGAATTATAAAAGTGGGGTTACCTTAGGTATAGATCACATTTATTTACTTACATTGTTTGACTTGTTTGCCTTACATTATGGTTCTTTGTTTGGGTTTGAATCCTCCACTCGGATTTGGGAAACATTGTAGGTAAATAGTAATATGTTGTGGAAACTGTGCGGGGTATACCGACATGGTCTAAGCAATAGCTATGTTAGTGTGACATATTTGTGGGTACCGGTAGCCTTTGAGTTAATCAAAGAGAATACGGGGCCGCTGAGTGATGTCATGAAGCACTAATGAACTTCTAGAGCCCTTTACTTGACCAACTTGGCCTTTAGGATGTAGTGAGATGACCGGCTTTGGTGTAGTCCGAAGTTGGTAGATACTCGATACTACAATCATTGAGGTTTGATTTCTTGGGATATTTCGGTCGCCATTAAAGAGGCTTGAGCTGAAACAATGACCAAGGAAACAATCCAGTGATATTGAGCTCCTTAGAACCCGGTTACTATTATTAGGACAGGTTGAGCTAACTAAACTTCAAGAGGGTACTTACCTATAAAACCCCATGCAAGCCTAAACTAAGAACTTGTTTGTCTTGATTGAATATGCATACTTGTACATAACATCATGGACATCATGAGCATCATATGCATCACTAACCATTTCAAGGATTTTGGAGATTCATCTTTGTTCTTGTTTTGTAGGATATGGATTCACTTCGCAGGAAAACAATCCAAGTCAACCTTGTAAGAATTCCTCCACAACTCAAGGAGCTAGCTTCAAGGATCCCTGAGAATTATCCATTCACCGAGAGGCATGGTCGTCTGCTCAACTTGGTCACCTCCAACACAGAGGAAGATATGATGAAGGTGCTTTTTCAGTTCTTTGATCCTTTGCACCATTGCTTCACATTTCCCGACTATCAGCTTGTGCCTACTTTGGAAGAGTTCTCTCAACTCTTGAGGATTCCCATTCTCAATCAACTACCTTTCAACGGTACGGAAAGAGACCTAAAGCCAGAAGAGATTGTTCAAGCTCTGCACTTGCACTCATCTGATGTCACAACCCATTGGGAAACTAAAAGTGGTGTTAAAGGCTTCTTAGCAAAGTTTCTATTTGAGAAAGCCCAAAGCTGTTGGAATTCCTTAGACTTGCAGGCTTTTGAGGAAATTGTGGCTCTTCTTATCTATGGGATGGTCTTGTTCCCCAATCCTGACCAACTCATAGATGTGAGCACCGTCAAAATCTTCATGTCACGCAATCCGGTCCCTACATTGCTAGGGGATATCCTACACTCTTTTCACACTCACACAATAAGGAAAAGAGGTGTCCTTATGTGTTGCACTCCTCTCCTGGAAATATGGTTTATTTCTCATCTTCCTCAATCAATCTTAAAGAATGAGCAAGGATTAAGGTGGTCATAAAGGTTAATGACGCTCAAACATTCAGATATTCATTGGTGTTCTCGATCCAAAGTGAATGTTATCATTGTTGACCATTGTGGGGAATTCCCTAATGTCCCTCTACTTGGCATTAGGGGAGGCATCACCTACAACCCATGCTTAGCTCTAAGACAGTTTGGTTATGCCCGAAGGGACGGTCCGCATGAGATGCTGATTCAAGGCTTGGTATTCGACAACGACAACGACGATCAAGGTCTTCGCCAGAGATTCATCCGAGCTTGGAGGATGCTAAACAAGGTGGATAGCAAGACTTTGGGACACAAGAATTCCATCCCTCTTGAGCCTTACCTCAGGTGGGTACGAACCTGCGCTCAAAGTCTTATGATGCCTTATCCTTCCATTCTCCCGGTGATCATTGAGCCTGTTAAGGAAGGAGAAGTTCCATACACTATCCTACATCCTGACATGCCCACATCTCTTGAAGACCCACAAAGGGATTGGATACAGCTCAAAGGAGAGCGAGATACTTTCGAAGCCCAATTCTACGCAAGCGAGAAGAAGGTTTTGGAACTCACTAGGCTACTTCATGAGGAGCAGACTCTAAATGCCTACATTGCACCAAAGAGGATGCACACTACTTTTTTATCTTAGAGTTTTGTATTATTTAGCCCAAGGGGCATTAATGTACTCAAACTCTATTTTATTAATATAACGTGTGTTTTCTTTTTGTCTAAAACGAACTTGAATCTTTAAAAATCCTTGAAAACATTACATATGCACATATCATTCATCATGACATAAGCAGGTGTTTTGCAACGAGTTTCCTCATCTCTCTACTGTTTATTTCAGTAAGATGGATCTCGAACAAACAGTCAAAGATCTTCAAGCTCAAAACACACAGTTTCAATAGTTACTCATGACCCTAGCCAAGGGGCAAGATGAGTTGAAGACTCTGTTAGCTGAAGAAAGAAAGAAGAAAGCAAAGAAGGCCATTGGGGTCTTGAACATGGGGAGAAGGTTTCAAGGACAGACTAGAAGAACCTTGAATTTTGCAACCACTTCCGGGGAAGGAAAAGGGAAAGGAAAAGAAACAGCGGTTCCGTCAGAATCCGAAGAGGAGGAAGAAGAGGAAGACTACTCCGAGGAACAGTATCCTCTAGCAGATGATAAGTACAGACATCTTGAAGAGCGTTTGAGCGCTATGGAAATACAAAAGGTACCAGGTCTAGATTTTGAAGAATTGGGACTAATATAAGGAATTGTGATCCCACCAAAATTCAAAGTGTCGTTGTTTGCAAAATATGATGGGGTGTCATGTCCTAAGATGCACCTATGATCATATGTGAGAAAGATTCAGCCGCACTCCGCCGATAAAGACTTGTGGGTGCATTTTTTCCAAGATAGCTTATCTAGAACACAACTCGATTGGTTTTACCAATTAGAAAGGGCCGACGTCCACAACTGGGAAGGCCTTGTTGCAGCTTTCTATAAGCAATACCATTATAATGCAGATTTGGCGCTGTCATACCCTAATTTTTGACCTAAGATCCCGCATTCCATCCGCATCATTGCATGGCAAGAGTTCACAAGCAATTCGACCTATTTTTGCCAATTCCCGAGTCAGATTTCAAAAATTCATAACTACTTCAAATTTCAATATTTTGAGGGGTTATTTTTTGCATATGATTTTTCTTGACACCATCTACAATTTTTCTTTACAAGACAAGAGATGATTATGCATTGAAAAGCCACGAAAAAGTTATTAACGTTCGAAGTTGTTTCACGAATTTAATGGAATTTGATTCTTAATTTTGGACTATGTTTTATCCGACCATAAATTTTACACTTTCTCTTCTTTTATTTTTAATTCCATGAAAAAATCCTAAAAAAAATATTTAGTTCATGTCATCTTAATTTTATTTACATTATTATTCAAAATATCAAAAAAAAGTAGTCTCTTCAAGTTTCATTTAGATTTTTATTCTTAAGTCAAAATTATAGTCTTCTAGATTTAATTTAGTAAAAATCTCAAAAAAAACATGTCTTAGCATTATTTTATTTTAGCATTTCACTTTAATCACAAAAAATATATAGTTAATATCTTTTCCTTTTAATTCTTTTAGTTATTATAATTTTCATTTCTTTCTTTCAATATTAATCTTGATTTGGTTCTAATTTTAATTCAATTTTTTAGTTGAGTTATTATTAAAATTAAAATTAATTTTAATTTCTCTTTAATTTTCATGTTTTGGAAATTTTTAGTTTAATATTTTTATTTTTTATTTTTTGTTATTATTATTGTTATTATTATTATTATTATGCTATTCCTCTCCTTGTAAAAAAATGTCCAAACAAATACCAAGTCTAAACCTTGCTTCAATTTTCATCCAAACCTGTCCACCAAAACAACAAAATATATGAAAACAAAATCAGTCCAATATTTTGAAAGAAAAGAGAGGGAAAATACATGTATGGTTACATGGAAAAAATCAGAAAAATGCAAAGTAGAAAAGGGACCTTTCAATGATAATTTTACTGCTGCACATCAGTCCAAAAATAATGCCCCAAAACTGTAGTTTGCTTGCTGTCCAGAATAAACTGCTCCAAACATTACCCAGAATGGTTAAATTTTTCCTGCATCAAGAAAGCATAAGGCAATTGACATAAACTAGAATTCAACTGATATTTGGCTCCAATTTTCCCTCTAATTCTATGATATATTCACTATAAAAACAGAAGCAAAAAGAAAAACAGGGGGGACACAACAAAAACCAAAAAAATATATACAGTAACTCATTTCCTGCTCACTCACCACCACCTCATCCTCCTGCTTCGGTTCATTCACCACACTACCTTAACCCCCCTTCAATTTATTCATTCACAAAAACAACAACAGAAACCAATTCTCCAATCCATCTCTCTATTCCTCTGTCTTCATACTTCCTTCCTCTCATCCCGTTCCAACGCGCAGCACCACCTGCCAGTTACCGTATCCACCATTTCCATCCAACCTTCACCCTCCTTTGCCTAATTTCAACTCCCTTCGCCAAATTCCCTTCACCATTCTCACAGACTTCCATTAAAATATTCACGCTCTAACAATGTTTCGCACCTTTTTACACTACATGTTCAGTGATAATTCTTATCGTCACCTTCTCCCTTTCACTACAAATACAAACCATTAATTTCAACCTTTAAAAAAACGTAACACCATTCAAACCACAACATAGTTTCACTCAAAAACATGAAGAAAAGATTCAAATAAAAAATCTGGAAAATTTGTGTGTTTGTTTGTTTCTTGTGCAGAAGAGAAATAACAAGAACAATAACCTCGGAACTGTCGCCAATAGAAATCAGTCTCAACCTCTTCTCCTTCCACCGCTCTTAATCGCAGCCACTAGCTCCGCAAGCCCCACACATATGCGATCTCGACAGTTTCGTCATTGATGCCAAAACAAGCTCTCCAGACCAACTTCTCAACCTCACCATGCATACCTTAAATTCAAACTCATAAACATACTGACTTCTTTTCACTGTAAAAACCATATACAAATTCAACAAACGATGAAAAAGGTAACCCTTTCTTATCTTGGGGTGAAGGCCATTTCCAAGGAACCAAAGAAACAACAACTTCAAAGAAACCATACGACACAGACACAAATACAGACAAGAACACATCTACAAACGGCGATGCGGAATGGTTCTACGTCATGTCGTTGACTCGAAGATTTTCCGTCGGTAATTCTTCTTCCATTTCTTTACCTGGTAAAGCTTTTGCCTTAGATTCTATTCTTTGGTTTGAATAGCAAACAAGAGCTTCAATTTTATAACTGTGAGAGATCCAATGAAGCACACCTGCACGGAATCGAAACCTTAATTTGTATTCCAACAACTAACGGCGTTGTCGAAATGGGTTCGTACGAAAACATCCTACAAAACTGGAACCTCGTAAACCAAGCTAAATCCATATTCCAAACATCCTCGTCAGAATCAAACTCAATCTCAAAACCAGATCTTCTCCCCACTAACCCACTTGACAAAATCCAAACCTTCGACCAAAATATCTCATTCTCCGACATCGGTTTCATCTCCGGCACCGGCGAAGAAACCCAAGAGACACAAACCAAAAATAAAAAGCAATACATACAAACCTGGAACTCGATGCTGGAGGCGGTGGTTGCTGGAGTACCAATGATTGCATGGCCTTTGTATGCAGAGCAACATGTTAATAGGAATCTGATGGTGGCGGACATGAAGGTGGCTGTCGCGGTGGAGCAAAGGGAAGGAGATATGTTTGTCAGTGGAGAAGAAGTGGAGAAGAGGGTGAGAGAGTTGATGGAGTCAGAGAGAGGGAGAGACATAAGGAAGACAAGTTTGAAGTTCAAAGACATGGCTAAGGATGCACTTGGAGAATTTGGGTCATCCACAAAAGCACTTTCCAACTTGGTTCAAACATGGTATGATAACTAGTTTCATTGTGCCAACGTGGAAGGTAAGATTTTCATTTTTAATTGTTGTTGCTTCTAAGTTTTATCTTCCAATAGAAGTCTAGACTTCAAATCCAAACTTATGTTAACCGTTTATAGTTTATATGTAAGTAGTTTGATTATAAAAAAAAATATAAAAAAATATTAGTAAATCTTTAATTTAGCATTAATTTAGTTTTGATTTAAGTTAGTAATTTTATTATTAATATAGTTTAGATTAAATGAGTAATTTTATAATGAATTTAGTTTATACTTAAACTATTTTAGATGTAATTTAGCAACTTTAAAATTAATTTAGTTTAGACCTAATTCAGTAATATTAGAGTGTTAATTTATTTTAGATTTAATTTAATAACTTTCGAATTTTAGTTAGTAACTTTAGAATTTTAATTTAGTTTTAGTTAATAACTTCAAAATTTTATTTAATTAGACACTTTAGAATTTAAGTTTAATTTACTTAGTAACCTTAGAATTTCAAATTAGTTTAGATTTTTTTTTTTAATTACGCTTTTCTTTTATTCATGATTCTTCTTTGTCCATTCATTTAGTTTCTTACAATTATCTTGTTATCTACCTTGTTCGTTTCTCGTGGATTTTAATTATTTATGATTTCTTACTCGAATATTAGATCTACCTGCTTATGATTAACTCCAAAGAAAAGATTTAAATTTTGTTGACTTCACGTCATCAAACATATCTCATACAATCGTGCGAATACCCTCATTCATTTTTTGCTTATTTACTATTTTTCCAAACTTAAGATAATTTTCCCAAAAGACCCCATTTTTTTAACTCACACCTTTTAAGTCAAAACTTCGACACTAGGTCGTCGCATCTTCAAAATCTCGTCCATACCCATCTTTTAGCCAAACGAATCATTTTAATCAAACAAACAATTTTAACCAAAAACAGATATTTCAAAAGGTTCCTGCGGAGTACCGCAGATGCATTGGGTGCTAATACCTTCCCATTGTATAACCAACCCCCGAACTCTCGATCTCTTTTAAAAACGCATTGTATTTTCATTACTTTTAAATATTATTTTACATTGCATATTTTAGGGTTTTATTTCGCTCTTTTCCCTTTTCCCTTGGAAATAATAAAGCGCGGTGGCGACTCTTGCTTTTGCGAGTCGAGTTAATTAATAGCTCGATCTCCGATTTTCACCGCTACAGAATTGGCGACTCTGCTGGGGACAGATTGACGTCTTGCTGGTCCATCCCTAAGTGGGTTAATCCTAATTTGTTTTATCTGTTTTATCATTATTTGATTGTTTGATTATATGTATATATTATGATTATTTGGGTGTTGATAATATTTACAAAGGACAAGTCCTATACCCGGACTAAGTTACACTTAGGAATAGGACGGGCGGTATAGTCATGTTAACTTTGAGGGAGTAATCCCGAAGAAGGAGGCATGAGATCCCCTACTCAGTGGAAGGCCCTTTTGAACGTAACATTTGTTTACCGAGTAATCGGGAAGCATTATTATTTTCGACCTGGGAGCCAAAGAAGCTGGGAACCGTAGAACCCTAACCCATCTTTGCCTTTTAGGTGTAGCGCGGAGATTATCACGGAGTAATCCGGAAGTAATTGTTACGCGATGCTACGCTCGGATGAGTTTCTCTTGAGAATATTGCTGATTATTGAGTAATCAAGACGTTGGTAATATCCGAAGGAGGAATGTAGACTCCGGGAACTCTTAGAACCTTGTTCTACAGGTGTGATTAAACCGTTAGTACATACCTTGGGGGTGTTCCTCACCTTGACTCCATGCTCGTGACGTTGAACCTTTCGACTTTATTTGTGACCTTGCTTGTGGTTGTTGCATAGCCATGCATTCATGCATCCATAAAACCCTTTTCACTTGACTTTGAAGGAATTTGGAGGTCTTTCTTTGTAAACATCACAAGTTTCGTCAAGCTCAATGGATCTTGGGTGTTGATAGGGCGAAAACCCTAATCCACCAAAATGGATGATTGATCTTGATGATAACTTGATCAATGTTTGGAGCCAATTTAAAATTCATCTTCTATCTTCATACTTTGATGTTTACAACTTAATATTTTGAGTTCCCTGAAAATCAAATAAAAACTCTCTTTTGCATATCATACATCATTCTACATTTTTTGTTTCACTTTCAAAGGTCTTTTTCTGAGTCTTATTTTTCCTTTGGTCTCACCGGTACAACACTCGCGCTAAGAGAACAATGGAGAATATCAAGCAAGAGGTTTCTGAACTCCGTAGAGAGATGACTATTTTGAAAGCTGGTGAATATGGGAGTGCGTCTAGAAGAAGATGTTGGGAAGGGATGTTCATATGAAGATGGTAGCTCAGCTAATGGTGTGAAGAAGTTTGATAACAACTTTCCCAAGAAGATAACCAGAGGAAGAAATAATCATCGTCAGAATCATCATGTTTCTCCTACTCATCAACAGAATCAGCAAGTTCCTAATCAGAGGAAAACCCAGTTTGATCCAATTCCAATTACCTATACAGAGTTGTTCCCTATCCTGATGCAGAGGAATTTGGTTCAGACCCGACCTCCACCGAAGGTTCCTGAGAAGATACATTGGTACTACAAAGCTGATTTGGCTTGTACTTTTCATCAAGGTGCACCTGGGCATGACTTGGAGGGTTGCTTTGCTTTGAAGATTGAGGTTCAGAAGTGGTATCTTGTCATTCAAGGACGTTGGTCTTGAAATTCAAATCAAGCATGTGCCGAAGAGTAAACATGATTGGTGGTCCCTTTGAGTTTTGAAGGATGTTTTCGGTGATTCAAGTCCAGATGGAAAGCCTTCCCCGATCATTAACTTATTTCTGCTCTTTGTAATTTTTCTTGTTTATCAAAACATTGTTTGCATGTAAGAACTTGTTTGCATCTGTATGATTATCTTAATACAATGAGTATGTTTGTCTTGAAGAAATTCATTTGTTTCACTCATATTTGTTTTCAAATTGCTTTTGCACTATGATACCAAATTGTTGCTCATTCTCTTTCCTAGGCAGAGATTGAGGGGAGGATGATGATCTAAAGAACACAAAATCTCTGGTTGCATGCTTTTTGGATAAAATCTTGTTGATGATGTATAGGCATTGTTTCAAATCCCTAAACACTGGAGATATAAGGAATATAATCCCTTGCTAACCCCTTTTGATCCTTTGAAGCAGAAGTTTCTTTTCTATACGAAAAAACCTTGAATTTTAACCTGGGGCAGGGTAGTTTTTAGTTAATCTGACTGAGTGTTCAAAATTCATAAGGAAGATGTTTTTTGAAGAGAAACTACGAGGGCTATCTTTCATGTATAATGAAGCCAGAAGATGTGGAATCATAATGTTATCCCTCATTCATCAAGAAACGAGGCAATCACAATCTTCTCAACAAGAAAATGCAAGCTAATGTCACACATTTTGTTCAAAAAGTCAAAAATCAAGAAAAAAAGAAAAAGCCTGTTAAGTCAAAAAACTTGAAAACGTGTGACTTAGGCAAAATTAAGGCATCCCGCTGGACTATCAATTCAAAAGAATTAGTTCAGGCAAAAGTTAGGGAAAATAAAAATTGCAAAGAAAAGGACTACAAAGAAAAGTCCTCAGCAAAGAGCAAATTGGTGACTACAAACACGAAGACATGAGGGTGGTTTTTACTCCGAAAGCCTCGTCGTTTCCTTGATCGTCACAAAATCCTTTTGAGATATGAACACTCATGTTGAATTAACTGAACATAGGGTTGGAGAACATCATGAAGAATGGGTGGGCACCAAATATTTTGAGCCTTAAAATCTTTTTTCTAAAAACCATGAACCAGACCACGTTACAACCTTCAAAAGTCCTAATTGAAGCAAGGTTATTTTGAAAGCATACCTCAATGAGATAGTGTTCCTGACTCCCATGAATGTTCTAAATAGTTATGTTGGTATCATATGTTTTTCCTATACAAAAATAAATGGTGCTTTAGCTCGCAAAATTTGTGCGATATCTTTCAAAATCTTCAAGACTTACATAACTGTTGCATCAGAATTTTCATTCTCATTGTAAACTTTTTCTAACTGCAAAACATTTGTTTGATATCAAGGAAGCTCACATAAGCAGCAGTGATGAGTTTATTCTTTTAAGGCTTGAAACTATGTTGAATAATTGGCGGATCACGTCAAGAAAAAATCATATCCAGGGGCATGTCACCTGAAGACCTTAAGCACGAACATGTTGCTTCTCCCAATTAATGCTTTCCCAACTTGTTTACTCTTTTGGGGCAAAATTTGAAGACTTTGTTGTGCCGACTACAGTCAATCTGGGGCAATCACGTAAAGATTTGATGAATCTCTCTAAGAGTTTGAAGACACCAGAGCATGGTGAATGCCAGGTCTTTTGTAAAATCCTCTTGAGACGATTTCTCCTTATCAACCATATAGCTCGGGGCATTTTAGAGGTAAAGTTATTCGCAAGAATCGTCGTGCATCACGCAGCTTATCAGCAGTAAACTTGGGGCATCCAAAATTAATCCCAGGGGCAATCCAGATTTGTCAAGATATGTTTTTCATACATTATCAGAGGGTGGTGTTCCCAGTATCTCCAGCTAAGCAAGACTTCTTTCCAGCTGAAACTTTGTTCGTGTTGTTATCCTTTCAATGGATTGTTTGCAATAGAAGACTGGACTTTGTGTGTTCTACCTGAAAATATCTTCCTCTCCAAAGAGATTTAAGCCTTGTAAAAGGACTTTGCTCCAATGATGGATTTTGTTTTCTATCTCCAGTAATGTTACCATCCTGTTGAGATTAGCCGAGTGTCGAGTTGTACTGTGATGTCTTATCATCTTCTGTCAATCTCCCTTGTCTGTTTTGTCAGCATATACATGACATTCATTTATTCATTCACACTTGCATCATGCATGCACAGTTGTATTTGTTGATGTCTTTGAGTACGTATACCTTGGTTATGTCTATTCAAATAGCGTATTTGATCTTTCCAAATAGAGTGTCAACTTAAGCAGAAAGTGCGCCTCTTTTCTAATTCCCCACTGAGTTAACTCTCGTGGAAGAATCTTGCTTTAGCTTTCCTTTTCCATCTCTGGATAGGATAAATCCCCATTTGAGTTGTTTCCTCATTGGGTGGAGTCTTGTTTGATTATTTTCTCTCTAGTTTATTCCTGGATTAAGCTTTGTCTCTTGTGAACGATACCCTGTGGATCTCTCTAGGCTGTGAAACTTAGATGGAAAGTGCATTTATCTTGCAACGTAAATACTTGGTCTCCTCAAGAAGGATTTATTCATGGTTCCCCATTGACGATGAACTTTATTCCCCAACAGTGTTATTACAACCTTCTTCTGGAATATCGACATGACAACAAGCGACTGACTCTTTATTTGAGCAGTTTGATTATTTCTGATTTCTCTACGACAAATGGCGGTCTCTTCATGAGCAGTTTGTCCATCCTCGATGAAATTATTGATTCTCACCTCCAGCAATGTCTTCATGATATTTTATGGGTATCTTTGAGAAAACAGCAAGCGGCTGTCTCTTCATGGACAACTTGTATGTTATCAACACTTCTCAAAACGGCAAGTGGCGGTCTCTTCATGAGCAGCTTGTACGGAAAACGACAAGTTGCGGTCTCTTCATGAGCAGCTTGTACGGAAAACGACAAGTGGCGGTCTCTTCAGGAGCAGCTTGTATAGAAAACGGCAAGTGGCAGTTTCTTCATGAGCAGCTTGTATGCTAGTATTTTTGGAAGACAGCAAGTGGCAGCTTATCTATTTGAGAAACTTGTGTGTTATTGTTCCCTTGAAAACGTCAAGTGGCAGCTTCTTCATGAGCAGCTTGTACGTTAGTACTTTTTGGAAGACAGCAAGTGGCAGCTTATCTATTTGAGCAACTTGTGTGTGTTGTTCCCCTGAAAGCAGCAAGCGGCGGTCTCTTCACGAGAAACTTGTGTGTCATTGATACCTTTGAAAAACATCAAGCGGCGGTCTCTTCATGAGCAACTTGTATGTTATTGATACCTTAGAGAAAACAGCAAGCGGCAGTCTCTTCATGGACAACTTGTATGTTATCAAAACTTTTAAAAACAGCAAGCGGCAGTCTCTTCATGGACAACTTGTATGATATCAACACTTTTAAAGATAACAAGTGGCAGACTCTTCATGAGAAGCTTGTGTGTTTTGATATTCTTTGAAGACAGCAAGTGACAGCTTCTTTATGAGCAGCTTGTGGGTTTTTGGCAACAAGTGGCGGACTCTTCATGAGCAGCTTGTGTGCTTTAATATTCTTTGAAGACGGCAAGTGGCAGCTTCTTTATGAGCAGCTTGTGGATTTTTGGCAACAAGTGACGAACTCTTCATGAGCAGCTTGTGTGCTTTAATATTCTTTGAAGACAGCAAGTGGCGGTCTCTTCACGAGCAGCTTGTACGTTATTGACACCTTTGAAAGGAAGCAAGTGGCGGCCTCTTTATTTGAGTAGCTTGGGTATCTCCAACAATAATGTCTACTCAGCAAATGGCATCCCTTTCGGAAAAGTCCCATGGGGAAGTTTGTTACTTTATCCTTTTCAAGCGATATCTTGGTTAAAGAAGAAATGTGTTACCGTTCTTGATAAAATTCAGAAATCAGAGATGTTTATCTCCGGCCACAGTGCTGATGTCAATCATTTTGTTTTCCAGCCACAATGCTGATGTCAATCATTTTTTTCTCCAGCCACAGTGCTGATGTCAATCATTTTGTTCTCCAGCCACAGTGCTGATGTCAATCATTTTGTTTTCCAGCCACAGTGTTGAGGTCAATCATTTTCCAGTCTCAGTACTGATGTCCATAATTTCCTTTTCCAGTCACAGTGCTGATGTAAATCATTTCTTTTTCCAGTCTTCTTACTGATGTAAATCATCTCTTTTCCAGTCTCAACACTGATGTAAATCATTCAAGAGTCTCTCATTTGAAGTCTATGACTTTGTTTCCCCAGTGGAGTTATAATCTCTTCCCCAGTGGGATTACTGTATAATGTGCTTGGTTTCTCCAGCAGTAGTTTGCCTCATACGGAATCCTTCCTCATTAAATTCAAAATGTTACATTCATATCAGATCATAAACATAATTGCGGTATCTTATGGCCAAAAATTATGTATTCTATATTTAAGTCCCTTCGATCTCGTCGAAATGAAGATTCCAATCTTCATATCTCCGGATAGAAGAAACTTAAATAGGGGCATCTGTCATACCCTAATTTTTGACCTAAGATCCCGCATTCCACCCGCATCATTGCATGGCAAGAGTTCACAAGCAATTCGACCTATTTTTGCCAATTCCCGAGTCAGATTTCAAAAATTCATAACTTCTTCAAATTTCAATATTTTGAGGGGTTATTTTTTGCATATGATTTTTCTTGACACCATCTACAATTTTTCTTTACAAGACAAGAGATGATTATGCATTGAAAAGCCACGAAAAAGTTATTAACGTTCGAAGTTGTTTCACGAATTTAATGGAATTTGATTCTTAATTTTGGACTATGTTTTATCCGACCATAAATTTTACACTTTCTCTTCTTTTATTTTTAATTCCATGAAAAAATCCTAAAAAAAATATTTAGTTCATGTCATCTTAATTTTATTTACATTATTATTCAAAATATCAAAAAAAAGTAGTCTCTTCAAGTTTCATTTAGATTTTTATTCTTAAGTCAAAATTATAGTCTTCTAGATTTAATTTAGTAAAAATCTCAAAAAAAACATGTCTTAGCATTATTTTATTTTAGCATTTCACTTTAATCACAAAAAATATATAGTTAATATCTTTTCCTTTTAATTCTTTTAGTTATTATAATTTTCATTTCTTTCTTTCAATATTAATCTTGATTTGGTTCTAATTTTAATTCAATTTTTTAGTTGAGTTATTATTAAAATTAAAATTAATTTTAATTTCTCTTTAATTTTCATGTTTTGGAAATTTTTAGTTTAATATTTTTATTTTTTATTTTTTGTTATTATTATTGTTATTATTATTATTATGCTATTCCTCTCCTTGTAAAAAAATGTCCAAACAAATACCAAGTCTAAACCTTGCTTCAATTTTCATCCAAACTTGTCCACCAAAACAACAAAATATATGAAAACAAAATCAGTCCAATATTTTGAAAGAAATGAGAGGGAAAATACATGTATGGTTACATGGAAAAAATCAGAAAAATGCAAAGTAGAAAAGGGACCTTTCAATGATAATTTTACTGCTGCACATCAGTCCAAAAATAATGCCCCAAAACTGTAGTTTGCTTGCTGTCCAGAATAAACTGCTCCAAACATTACCCAGAATGGTTAAATTTTTTCTGCATCAAGAAAGCATAAGGCAATTGACATAAACTAGAATTCAACTGATATTTGGCTCCAATTTTCCCTCTAATTCTATGATACATTCACTATAAAAACAGAAGCAAAAAGAAAAACAGGGGGGACACAACAAAAACCAAAAAAATATATACAGTAACTCATTTCCGGCTCACTCACCACCACCTCATCCTCCTGCTTCGGTTCATTCACCACACTACCTTAACCCCCCTTCAATTTATTCATTCACAAAAACAACAACACAAACCAATTCTCCAATCCATCTCTCTATTCCTCTGTCTTCATACTTCCTTCCTCTCATCCCGTTCCAACGCGCAGCACCACCTGCCAGTTACCGTATCCACCATTTCCATCCAACCTTCACCCTCCTTTGCCTAATTTCAACTCCCTTCGCCAAATTCCCTTCACCATTCTCACAGACTTCCATTAAAATATTCACGCTCTAACAATGTTTCGCACCTTTTTACACTACATGTTCAGTGACAATTCTTATCGTCACCTTCTCCCTTTCACTACAAATACAAACCATTAATTTCAACCTTTAAAAAAACGTAACACCATTCAAACCACAACATAGTTTCACTCAAAAACATGAAGAAAAGATTCAAATAAAAAATCTGGAAAATTTGTGTGTTTGTTTGTTTCTTGTGCAGAAGAGAAATAACAAGAACAATAACCTCGGAACTGTCGCCAATAGAAATCAGTCTCAACCTCTTCTCCTTCCACCGCTCTTAATCGCAGCCACTAGCTCCGCAAGCCCCACACATATGCGATCTCGACAGTTTCGTCATTGATGCCAAAACAAGCTCTCCAGACCAACTTCTCAACCTCACCATGCATACCTTAAATTCAAACTCATAAACATACTGACTTCTTTTCACTGTAAAAACCATATACAAATTCAACAAACGATGAAAAAGGTAACCCTTTCTTATCTTGGAGTGAAGGCCATTTCCAAGGAACCAAAGAAACAACAACTTCAAAGAAACCATACGACACAGACACAAATACAGACAAGAACACGTCTACAAACGGCGATGCGGAATGGTTCTACGTCATGTCGTTGACTCGAAGATTTTCCGTCGGTAATTCTTCTTCCATTTCTTTACCTGGTAAAGCTTTTGCCTTAGATTCTATTCTTTGGTTTGAATAGCAAACAAGAGCTTCAATTTTATAACTGTGAGAGATCCAATGAAGCACACCTGCACGGAATCGAAACCTTAATTTGTATTCCAACAACTAACGGCGTTGTCGAAATGGGTTCGTACGAAAACATCCTACAAAACTGGAACCTCGTAAACCAAGCTAAATCCATATTCCAAACATCCTCGTCAGAATCAAACTCAATCTCAAAACCAGATCTTCTCCCCACTAACCCACTTGACAAAATCCAAACCTTCGACCAAAATATCTCATTCTCCGACATCGGTTTCATCTCCGGCACCGGCGAAGAAACCCAAGAGACACAAACCAAAAATAAAAAGCAATACATACAAACCTGGAACTCGGTGCTGGAGGCGGTGGTTGCTGGAGTACCAATGATTGCATGGCCTTTGTATGCAGAGCAACATGTTAATAGGAATCTGATGGTGGCGGACATGAAGGTGGCTGTCGCGGTGGAGCAAAGGGAAGGAGATATGTTTGTCAGTGGAGAAGAAGTGGAGAAGAGGGTGAGAGAGTTGATGGAGTCAGAGAGAGGGAGAGACATAAGGAAGACAAGTTTGAAGTTCAAAGACATGGCTAAGGATGCACTTGGAGAATTTGGGTCATCCACAAAAGCACTTTCCAACTTGGTTCAAACATGGTATGATAACTAGTTTCATTGTGCCAACGTGGAAGGTAAGATTTTCATTTTTAATTGTTGTTGCTTCTAAGTTTTATCTTCCAATAGAAGTCTAGACTTCAAATCCAAACTTATGTTAACCGTTTATAGTTTATATGTAAGTAGTTTGATTATAAAAAAAAATATAAAAAAATATTAGTAAATCTTTAATTTAGCATTAATTTAGTTTTGATTTAAGTTAGTAATTTTATTATTAATATAGTTTAGATTAAATGAGTAATTTTATAATGAATTTAGTTTATACTTAAACTATTTTAGATGTAATTTAGCAACTTTAGAATTAATTTAGTTTAGACCTAATTCAGTAATATTAGAGTGTTAATTTATTTTAGATTTAATTTAATAACTTTTGAATTTTAGTTAGTAACTTTAGAATTTTAATTTAGTTTTAGTTAATAACTTCAAAATTTTATTTAATTAGACACTTTAGAATTTAAGTTTAATTTACTTAGTAACCTTAGAATTTCAAATTAGTTTAGATTTTTTTTTTTAATTACGCTTTTCTTTTATTCATGATTCTTCTTTGTCCATTCATTTAGTTTCTTACAATTATCTTGTTATCTACCTTGTTCGTTTCTCGTGGATTTTAATTATTTATGATTTCTTACTCGAATATTAGATCTACCTGCTTATGATTAACTCCAAGGAAAAGATTTAAATTTTGTTGACTTCACGTCATCAAACATATCTCATACAATCGTGCGAATACCCTCATTCATTTTTTTCTTATTTACTATTTTTCCAAACTTAAGATAATTTTCCCAAAAGACCCCATTTTTTTAACTCACACCTTTTAAGTCAAAACTTCGACACTAGGTCGTCGCATCTTCAAAATCTCGTCCATACCCATCTTTTAGCCAAACGAATCATTTTAATCAAACAAACAATTTTAACCAAAAACAGATATTTCAAAAGGTTCCTGCGGAGTACCGCAGATGCATTGGGTGCTAATACCTTCCCATTGTATAACCAACCCCCGAACTCTCGATCTCTTTTAAAAACGCATTGTATTTTCATTACTTTTAAATATTATTTTACATTGCATATTTTAGGGTTTTATTTCGCTCTTTTCCCTTTTCCCTTGGAAATAATAAAGCGCGGTGGCGACTCTTGCTTTTGCGAGTCGAGTTAATTAATAGCTCGATCTCCGATTTTCACCGCTACAGGCGCCTACCCGTATCAGCTTCAGAGTATGGCTATGGCTTCAAATGAAGGTTTCAAAGATTACGCGTAGAAATGGAGAGATCTAGCTGGGAGATTGCAATCCCCTCTGTCTGAAAGGGAGTTGGTCGACATGTTCTTAGGCACTCTATCAGGCCCTTTATTCAACCATTTGATTGGGAGCTCATCTTCTAGATTTACTGAGTTAATACTAACCAGAGAGAGGGTGGAAGCTGACATAAAAAGTGGAAAGATTCAGAAGGATTCATCTGCCTCTACAGCTGTGAGAAAGCCTTTCATTGGGAAGAAGGAGGTATCTGTTGTTTACCCATAAAGGAACCAAGGGAGAGCTGAATGCCGACCAATGGTAGGAGCTGTTATGATCCCAAAGCCTACATCTGATCAATCAAGAAGTAACCAACCAAGGGTGGAAAAGCCAGTCCAACAATTCACCAGAATTAATATGAATCTAGCCCAGGTTTTACCACATCTTTTTAAATCTAATTTGGAAACTCTGAAGGAGGCTCCGAAGAACCCCAACACAGCGTCCCTTCATTATCACCCAAGTGCCAGATGCGCATATCATTCCGAAAGTCCGGGCCACGACACTAACAACTGTTGGGCCTTGAAAAACAAAATTCAAAACCTTATAGACGCAAAAGAGATTGAGTTTGATGCACCCGAGAAGCCAAACGTCATTTCTTCTCCCATGCCTAGACATGGCCATAACACTAATGTTATCGAAGAAGATTTGTTTATTACCACAGTTGATGAACTCTTGACTCCGCTCCCAATCATTAAGATAAACTTGTTGAAAGCTGGTGTATTCCCGGGTTGTGATAAAGACTGCCATCTTTGCTTATCCTCACCAACTGTTTGCCCTTTGTTGAAGACAGGCATTCAACGCTTGATAGACAACCAAGAGATTCTGTTTGAAAGTACTCTTGTTTCACCTGTTCCTGTTGAAGACGTTTCAATCATAACCATCTCCGCCAATCCTTTCAGGGTCCCCAAAAGACCCGTTAGGATTACATCGGTTCCAAAAACTACTCCTCTTATAATCATAATGCCCGGGCCGGTCCCGTATGAATCAGACAAAACAGTGTCGTAGAATTACGTTGGAGACATCTACTACCATGGTATCAAAAAAGATGGGATGGAAGCCGAAGAGATAAGCTCCGAAGAAGAAGACTCTGACATTAGAAATATTTCCAGAACCAGTAAGATTACCCGTAGCGGTAGAATCTTCTCTCCAGAAATTGCCCCCCCAAAGGCAGTTTTTGGACCCGTGGTTGTTCCAAAGGTTACCTCTATACCAATAATCATATCTGCAAGTGCTCCTATTGACAAAGACGACACAACCCCTGCTGTTATCTCTACCAACACTTCTACTGCTGAAATTCAAGGAAAAAGTATTCAAGAAGAGCCTGTCCAGACGAAGGCTCAACCGCTGACTATCCCCGAAACCTCCAAGAAGGAAATGGAGGAGATTTTGAGAATAATAAAGAAGAGCGACTACGACGTAGTTGAATAGTTGGGGCAAACTCCCTCCAAAATCTACATGATGGCATTGTTTTTGTGCTCAGAGGCACATGCAAAAGCTCTAGTGAAGTTTCTGAAGATAGCCCATGTGCCTCAAGAGACATCTGCTGACCAATTTCAGGATTGTGTGGCCAGCTTGACAGCTGATAACGGCCTAGGCTTCTCTGATGCTGATTTGACACCAAGAGGGAGAAAGCATAACGAGGCATTGCATGTCTCCATGGAATGTAGAGGAACAAATTTGGCATATGTCTAAGTGGACACCGGCTCATCTTTGAATGTTTTACCGAAGAAAGCTCTCGATAGACTAGACTGCGAAGGACTGACGTTGAAACCCAGTAACATAGTCGTAAGAGCATTTGATGGTTCAAAGAGGATGGTCCACGGGGAGGTGGACATCCCCATAAAGGTTGGGGCTCAGACTTTCAACTCAACCTTCTATGTAATGGATATCCGCCCCTCTTACTCCTATCTGCTAGGACGGCCATGGATCCATAATGCCGGTGTTGTCACCTCTACACTAAACCAGATGCTGAAATATCCGGTCCATGGAAAGATTATCACTGTCCACGGAGAGGAAGAGTATATGATTAGCCACCTCAATTCCTTCCGATATGTTGAAATTGAGGGCGAGTTCATTGAAACTCCATTTCAACATTTCGAAGAAGTCTCTCAAGAGGTAGCAGTAACCAAGATAGTGTCCTAGATCCCTAAGATTACGAGACCTTCGCTCCGGATGTCATCTCTAAAGGACACCAAAGCAGTAGTAGAGGAGGGAGGATGCACCATCTGGGGGCAACTTCCGGACATTCTGTATAAATCTGACAAGTTTGGCTTAGGGTTTACTTCAAGTGCTCAGAAGGTCGTGCGCCGTGCCCGTGCTGGAGGGCCACCTTTGAAGATTAGCAACCGAGAGGTTAATGCAGTGGAAGATGGTGAAGAAGAATGCAGCTTGGAGGATTGGATATGTCTTACTGTCAACGGAGGACTTCGCAATTGGGAAGCCAGAGACTTTGTCCCAATAACTTTCATCCCTCAGTAATTTATCTTTTTCATTTCTGTTGGACTTGTAATATTCACAAAATTTTGCACATTTAAAACCTTGTGTCTTACCCGAGGCACAATGGTCTATTTGTAAGGGTTTTTATTTCATCTTCATATGACATTCAATGAATCATGGATGTTTTTCACATGCAAACTTTTGTGCTCATTGTCTTTCTTTTACATTCTATTGTTTAAAGATGGCTATACCCTTACACACACCCACACTCTCAAATGCATGTACCCCTCTATTCCGGATCCCATGGGTAACGATACTACTATGGCCTTTTGTGACTCTGAGGATCTAATCTACCAAGCTGAAGACGAAGGTGAGGAAGATTGTGAAGTACCAGGGGAATTGGCCAGACTACTACAACAAGAGGAAAGAGCTATTCAGCCTCATGAGGAACTGGTGGATACAATCAACTTGGGTACCGAGGAGGATAAAAATACAATCAACTGTTGCATGATTATGTTGAGATATTTGCCTGGTCATATGAAGACATGCCAGGACTTGATACAGACATCGTGGTACATCGTCTACCCATAAGAGAAGATTGTCCACCAGTAAAACAAAAAGTCTGCCGCATGAGACCTGACATGTCAGAGAAGATCAAAGTGGAAGTCATGAAACAATTCAATGCTGGATTCTTGGTTGTCGCTTCCTATCCTCAATGGGTTGCCAACATTGTCCCCGTGCCTAAAAAGGACGGCAAAGTACGAATGTGCGTGGATTATAGAGATTTGAATAGGGCCAGCCCTAAAGATGATTTCCCACTTCCCCATATTGATATCCTGGTTGACAATACGGCCCAGCACAAAGTGTTTTCCTTCATGGACGGATTCTCAGGTTACAACCAAATCAAAATGGCGCCTGAGGACATGGAGAAAACAACATTTGTCACACAGTGGGTGACATTCTGCTACAAAGTGATGCCATTCGGACTGAAGAATGATGGGGCAACCTATCAGCGCGCCATGGTAGCTTTGTTTCATGACATGATACATCATGAAATAGAGGTCTACATAGACGATATGATATCCCGATCACAAACGGAAGAAGAGCACCTTGATCACTTGCAAAAGTTGTTTGAGAGGTTGAAGAAGTATAAACTAAGGTTGAACCCAAACAAGTGCACATTCGGAGTACGGTCCGGTAAACTCTTAGGTTTTGTCGTTAACAATAAAGGCATTGAGGTCGACCCTGCCAAGGTTAAAGCGATATAAGAAATGCCTGCTCCTCGTAATGAGAAGGAAGTCATAGGATTCCTGGGACGCTTGAACTATATTGCTAGATTCATTTCTCACCTAACAGCTACTTGTGAGCCAATCTTCAAACTATTGAAGAAAGATCAAATAGTCAGATGGAACGATGAATTCCAGATTGCTTTTGACAAGATCAAAGAGTACTTACAAGAGCCTCCTGTTTTGATGCCACCAGTCGAGGGAAGACCACTAATCATGTATCTAACTGTTTTAGAAAATTCAATGGGGTGTGTATTGGGGCAGCATGACGAGTCTGGCCGAAAAGAGCACGCTATTTACTACCTGAGCAAAACGTTTACCGACTGTGAAATCAAATATTCACTGCTCGAGAAAACTTGTTGCGCTCTGGCATGGGCTGCTCGCCGGCTAAGACAGTATATGCTGACTCATACTACCTTGTTGATATCTAAGATGGATCCGATAAAATACATCTTCGAGAAGCCCGCTATGTCTGGGAGAATAGTTAGATGATAGATGAACCTAACAGAATATGACATACAGTATACTACCTAGAAAGCTATAAAGGGCAGTGTATTGGCTGATCACCTTGCTCACCAAGCTGTAGAAGATTATCAGTCCATGAAGTTTGAATTCCTGGATGAAGACATCATGACATTAGACAACTGTGAAGGAATCAGGCCATATGACGGACCTGAACAAGGATCCCGATGGACCCTGTTCTTTGATGGGGCATCCAATGCACTTGGTGATGGTATCGGCGTTGTACTCATATCTCCATAAGGGTGTCATACTCCCTTTACTGCCAGGCTTTACTTCAATTGTACAAACAACATGGCGGAGTACTAAGCATGCATCTTTGGTCTCAGAGCTGCCATAGACTTGGGAATCAAATCTTTAGATGTGTTTGGAGATTTAGCTTTGGTCATCACTCAGATCAAAGGGGAGTGGGACACTAAGCACCCAAATCTTATCCCTTACAAAGAACATGTTTTGACATTGCTACCATATTTTGACTAGATTACCTTCGAGCATTTCCCGCGAGAAGAAAATCATCTAGCAGATGCTCTAGCCACAATGTCATCTATGTTTAAACTTAATTTGGATAGCGAGGCTCCCCAGATCACCATCGAACGAATGGATGAACCAGCACATTGTCACGAGATTAATACTGAAGAGGTAGTGGACCAGCCTTGGTTCCATGAAGTCAAGAGGTATCTCGAGGCTCAAGAATATCCGGAAGGAGCTTTAATCAATGATAAGAAGTTCTTAAGGAGATTCTCTGCTAAGTTCTTCTTGAGTAATGGAATCCTGTACAAGCGCAATCATGACTCCATTCTGCTTCGGTGTGTGGATAAGGTTGAAGCGGAAAAAATCATGGTTGAATTACATGAAGGTACTTTTGGCACTCACTCCAGTGGGCATACGATGGCGAAGAAAATCCTACGGGCAGGCAATTATTGGTCTACCATGGAAGCTGATTGCTATCAACACTCTCGGACCTGTCATAAGTGTCAAATTTATGCTGACAAAGTGCGCGTACCTCCGGTTCCTCTGAATGTCTTGACGGCTCCTTGGCCCTTTGCTATGTGGGGAATTGATATGATTGGGGAGATCAAGCCTACAACCTCCAATGGACATTGCTTCATCCTAGTGGCCATTGACTATTTTACAAAGTGGGTCGAAGCAGCTTCCTTCGCATCCGTTACTAAGAATGTTGTTGCCCGCTTCATCAAGTAAAATCTCATTTTTCGGTACGGTATCTCGGAAAGGATCATCACTGACAATGGTACAAATCTTAACAACACTATGATCACCGCTTTATGCGAGCAATTCAAGATTCAGCATCACAATTCGTCCCCCTATCGGCCAAAGATGAATGGTGTTGTCGAAGCTGCAAATAAAAACATTAAAAAGATCATACAGAAAATGACAGTCACCTACAAGGACTGGCATGAGATGCTACCATTTACTCTCCACGGGTATCGTACCACGGCTCACACATCAACTGAGGAAACACCCTATTCTTTGGTTTATGGCATGGAGGTTGTCTTGCCTATTGAGGTTCAGATCCCCTCTCTAAGGATTATGAAGGATGCAGGTTTGAGTAAAGACGATTGGATCCAGACTCGACTTGATCAACTAAACTTAATTGATGAAAAAAGACTTACTGCTATTTTCCA
Organism: Vicia faba; assembly: GCA_948472305.1. NCBI lineage: Eukaryota > Viridiplantae > Streptophyta > Magnoliopsida > Fabales > Fabaceae > Vicia > Vicia faba. The sequence goes on along the minus strand of OX451738.1, from coordinate 1,633,545,136 downwards.
TGGTCAAATGTATCAAAAACGGATGATCAAGGCCTTCAACAAGAAATTCAGACGCCAAGTATATCAAGTTGGGGATCTAGTGATCAAACGTATAATTTTACCACAAAGTGATCCCAGGGGAAAATGGACTCCTACCTATGAAGGACCATTTGTAATCAAGAATATATTCTCCGGTGGGGCCATGATCTTAACCACCATGGATGGTGATGACCTGCCACAACCTGCGAACGCATACATAGTCAAAAGATACTACGCATAAGAGACCCGCTAGGTTGACACACCTAGGCAGAACAAGGGCATCCCGGCGAACCAAAAAGGTTCGGGCAAAAATTAGGGATAAAATAAAAAAATCTGTATGCCCGGCAAGTTGAAAACCCGAAAGGGAGACTTGGGAAAAAAAGGGTTTCCTGGTGGACTGAAAATCCGAAAGGGCGGTCCAGGCAAAAGTTAGGGAATTAAAGCGTATGACTATGTCCCGTCGGATCACTTTGCGGACAACCTCTTGACTTCCACTAACAAACTCAGAGTTTCTGATCAATTCAACCATCTTCGGACGAAGCAACAAATAGACAAGGTGCCTAAAGAAACGAAGGCTATAGCAGAATGGGAACCCCATGGGATTATTACACATAGCTATCTTTCTTTGTATAAATTCTTTTTGCTTTATGGCACCATTCTCTTACTAGAATGTTCGTCTCCTTTGTACAAAATAATTATTCAAAGTCAAATACAAAGACATTTCTTTGAAAGTACAGAAAACTATTTGTCTTTTCCTTTACACTTGTGTTTTATTTGCAAAAACGTCCAATGATTCATTAATGAACATATGCATTTGAACATAATTACTGTTTACAAATAAACAAAGTGGGAAAGATAATTACTGATATGTTGAAAGGATAGGAAAACGTCTTTATGCTATTCTATAAGCAATCCCCACAATACGTCATTTAAATCCCCAGCGGAATAAATTTCAAACTATTAATCCCCGGTAGAAATTGTCAGATTTCTCAGGATTCCCAAAGCAAATCTTATAAGCAGTACATGGCATTGCCCTCACAATAGAATTTACTTCTCTCAACAAGAGTTTGTCAGTTCAACTTCAAGACATGGAAAATTCAACATAGCCTCAGCAGCATTCAAGAATTTATTTTCCTCAATCAAATAGCAATACAGCAAATCAGCTTACATGCGCATATATTACATCCACATATCATAAACATCGACAAGGCAAATACATTGCATCATACATTTCATGAAATATAACTTTGCCTCAGCTAACATTTTACCCTTTTCAGGATAAGATTAACAAGCTACCATTAACAAACATACAACTTTGACACAGTACGGATACGCTCCAGACACAAATGCCATTCTGATACTCATTCAGATTTCAAGTTCAAATACAGTTCAGATACGCTTCAGACACGGATGTCATTCTGATATTCATTCAGATTTCAAGTTCAAATACAGTTCGAATATGCTCCAGACACGGATGTCATTCTAATACTCATTCAGATTTTAAGTTCAAATACAGTTCAGATACGCTCCAGACACGGATGCCATTCTGATACTCATTCAGATTTCAAGTTCAAATACAGTTCGAATACGCTCCAGATACGGATGCCATTCTGATACTCATTCAGATTCAACTTTCAGATCCAATATGGATACGCTCCAGACACGGATGCCATTCTGTTGCTCATTCAGATTCAACTTTCAGATACAGTACGGATACGCTCCAGACACGGATGCCAATTTGTTGCTCATTCAGATTCAACTTTCAGATACAGTACGGATACGCTCCAGACACAAATGCCATTCTGTTTCTCATACAGATTCAGTCTCCAGATACAGCTCAGATACGTTCCAGACACGGACACCATTCTGATACTTATTCTTTCAACTTACAACTTACAGCTCAACAAACATTTTTGGATGGCATCTACAAGCCCATCTCCAACAAGATTCCATCACTTCTCCAAATGGTATCCTTAAGCCCATTCCCTCAAATACATATCGCCGAGTGCAAATTTATGGGCACTTTAGTGTCCAATCATCTTTCACCTTCGAGTCACGAATGGCAAAACTCGCCAATCTAACTCTTCAGGTCTAAGAGGATTGAACAGGGGCAGCTGTTGTACCCCAAAATTTCCCCTCTCATTTATCAAGACTTTTCTCACAAGATCTCTTTGACTCAAGACTGGATTAGAGTTTGGTCAGCTCAAGACATCTCATCTTACATTGTTCACCCCAAATTAGGGTTTGAGTTTGCACAAGGATTTCTGAACTATCAATGCTTCATATTATTTTCAAGTATCATTATGAACCCCCAAGATTACTCATGTCAAGTTTCAAGCCTCGAACCACATTTTTGATCAGTCAATTGGACAAATGACCTAAAAATCAACTGTATTAGGGAAAAAGTCAACCATGGCCAATTTACAGTCAAACTTCATAATTTTTTATCAACATTAACATTTTAGACTCATATGAATCATTTGATCAAGTTTGGATCACAATTCCTCAAGAAATTGGATCAAATCATCAAAAGGGCAAAATGGTCAAAAATAGGGTTTTGACTGAGGAAGGGCAATTTCTGATTTTTGACCTAGCAAATGACCAATTGATTTGAAGCATGATTCCAAAGATTCAATTGCATCATCTTGACCTAATTACATGGTTCAAAACATTTCAATTTCATTGATAGACAGATGAAATTTGCAGTCAACTGATCAAAAGTCAACTGTACACTGGAAAGTCAAACTTTGACTTTTTGTCAAAATCAAGTGCCAAGGGTAACAATTCATCAAAACATGTCAAAATGTGAAGCTTGTTCATCAAGAAATCAAGTATTGAAGATTAGGGTTTAAGATTGGAAATTTTCTTAACTTAGAAATTTTTCTAAGTATAGAAATTTTTTTATTTTTCTCAACTTTAGGCCATTTTTCACCAAGATACAAGATGTTTCAAAGGAAGTTCCAAAAATGAAAGTTGTAAACCTCCATGAAATATACAACTTTTCTTCACACACTTTTCCCTTAAGATGCTTGGATCTCAAGATATAATTTTAGGAATACATGCTCATGAACTAGATAACTTAGTGAATTATTTGCCCTAATTTAGGCAGGTTTTGGACCCAACTTCATGGCAATTTTTCACCTAGTTACAATAGGAGTCTTGAAATGAATTTCAAAGATGAATTATAGAGCACACTGCAAGCTTTCCAAAATGTCCAAGAACTCCTCAAGATCATTTTTAGTAGAGAGAATCGAAGAGATGAAGTTTACAATTTCTCACTTTTGATTCAAGCCATTTCATGAAGAACAAAGTTCCAATCAGTACCTATGTTGCCTAATCCATGCTTTACAGGTCCTAAACTTGTTTATTACTCCTTAATTTAATGCTTACTCAGTTTACAAAGCTTTAATCCAAGCCTTAGAGCCATTACCCAAGTTGTAATTCCATAAATGGCATAAAGTGGCCATTGCCATTTTGAAAAAGCTCCACTTTTGCAAACTTTACAAATCTTGAGCATTTCACCTGTCTCCTTTGCACATATAAGTACCACAGACCTAAAGCAACTTGCATAGAACAGATACCAACCCTAAACAAGCCAGTACAAGCAGTTAAGGCCTTGTCCCTTCACTTTGCTTCAAAAGCAAGAAAGTGTGCCAAAAGCCTATAACTCACAAACCTGTGGAAGAGCTGACTTAAGACCTTCTCCATACTAATATACAAACACAATACAACATAACACACGATTACTGGAAGCCTGAAACACTCCAAACTTCTTTTCACCAAAAAACTGTCAAGACTTGCAGTTTTTTGCATAAGCATAACAATCCCTCATTTGGCTCGTGCGTTTCAAGTCTTAACCATCAGAACACTTTACCTACTTGATATCTAACTGATCCAGACCCTCATCCATGTACTATAACCCCTTCTCCATCATCTACCATTTTTGTTTTCAAAGCTTGCAGGTTGACTTGGATAGAGATTTTCAGACACTTCTAGAGCAAGGCAAGGATTGGAACACACTCAGGGAGGTTCAAGCAAGCTCAAGCAATCATCAGGCCTTGATAAAACTCACTTCAACTCCATCCATGATTTCAACTGAAAGAGGTAAAAATCTCAACTTATATCTCTTCATACAGGCATCCATTGGCCATGATTTGTGAATAAACAATGTAGTTCTCATTGCAACGAAGCTGTACATATACATATCTTGCATTTATTTGGCCTGAGTTGAGAGAATTTTGAACTAGAAGTTCCTGGAAAAATTAGGTTTAAATTTAGGGCTTTTAAAATTCATTCTAATCTTTGATTGTTAGCTTACATGATTTATATGGTTAGAATCGTGAGACAAAATGCTACAACATTCATGTTATGAGTTTTCATTTTCATGGAGAAATGAGAAAGTTACAGAGCATCTGGCTGGCTAGAGGAAGAAGACAAAGTACAGGGCCATGGAAGCATTTCATGTTATGTTATTTTTGTTTCACATTAATCAACGGATGTATAGCCACCCCAGTGACAAGGTAGCGCGCTGGTGAGACCCATGTCCTGGTTTCGAACCTTGGCGCTACCTTTTGCTTTTTTCACATTTTTTCCATTTTCAGTTTTGGCTTGTTTTTGCAGGAATTGGGCCTCCACGATGGGCTTAGTTTTTTTTCTAACATTCACCATCTGATTGATCAATATACCCCCTTAGCCCAACTATTTCCATACATTTTTATTTATTTATTTTTGTTTTTATTTTTGTTTATTAATATTTTCTTTAATCCATAAAAATCCTAAAAAATATAAATATGATAATATTGCATTTTATTTTATTTCATTTTATTTTTTCCATAAAAATATATTTTATCTTCAATATATATTAATTATTTTTCTTAATAAACTTATAAATATAAATAAAGTAGATTTAGTTTAATTTGTTTTATTTCATATTTGTAAATATTTATTTTTACATGTAAAAAACTAAATACTTCCTTACAATATTATTTATTATTTTTAGATACAAAAATACACAATAATAATAATACATGAAAACCTTATTTTATTTCAAACTAGGAATTAGGGTTAAACCCTTTTTTTAAGAATTAATTTCTTTTCCTTATATTTTTAGGATTAGGTTAAAATTTCTTTTCACATAAAAAACAAAACAAAATCTTTTCTTGCATGTACATAATGTTGCATATTTAAATATTGTATATTGTTTATTCTAATATTCGTACAAATTCGATTTGGTTGTAATAATTTATTTAGATTTACATTCTTGCAAATTCCCATTCAAATTTGTATTCCCTCCTCCCCACAAAGTTGTTGTAATAGCTTAGTAATCTTTACATTACGCAATTTACCGCTTTATATGCCATGTTAGTAATTAGGGTTTGTGTGGCAAGATCAAAACAAATCAAATAGAAAACCCTAATGCAAGATAAAATCAAAGCATGAAAATAACACACTTGCACACAAGCATCCTTAGGGTTTCTCCACTTGGTTGCCTTATATAAAAATAGCCATATTACGGATGCGAAGTATCTTGGCAAAACAAACAAATATAAGATCATAGTCCCTCGCTGACGCTATTCAAAGTTGCCTTACAAAATGATCTTGGTCCCTCAAAATGCTAAGATACTTTGCAACATTGCTAATCATGGTTATACGATGACCCACGCCCGTCCCGTTTACATCCAAAGATAGGGTTTCTTACCAAATCAATGGTAAGACAACAACGTCAAAGGAATAGAAAATGCACAAGAAAGACATTTTAGTAGGTAGATTACTTCTAGTTACTTGCTCCATTTTCAAACAACTATCCTTGATATTTTCAAAACAAACACACACACACACACATTTCCAAACATTTTACAAACATCGAAAACATTTTCAAAAAGACAAACATCTCTGTATACATTCTTACGAATGAGAATCATTACAAAGACTGCCTAAACAATGGCCTCTTTTACAAAATACTTTCAAAACCACACCAAACACAATTTCAAACAACAAAAGCAAGTGATCTAGCAAGTAACTAAGAGCCCATGGAAAACCATGGATGAAAAGGGTGCTAATACCTTCCCTTTTCATAATCTACCCCCCGAACTCAAGAAACATCTCAAAGGTCGTTCATGTGCTTTTTCACCTTTCCTTTTGGATAAAAGAAAAGTCAGTGGTGACTCTTGCTAAATCGCAACATTTGCAAACACAAACGCAAACCCTCAAGTCAGTTCTCCCACCGTATCACAGACATGATTAACCTTGTCCATAAAATAGATTTGGTCAACTTATATGTTTTCGACAATCCCATCATCTCTCCATATTGCCACCCTTTGGTGCATTGAGGATGAAACTGCCCCTATTCTATGTATCCATTAATGGCATAGAAGAAGATTGTAGTCCCTTGACTCTTCGTTATCACTTCGTTTGTATTCGAAGCGCTGGTATTTCCTCCCACAAGAGGGTGAACTTGTTGCGCATCACTAGTGGGTGGGTTAGCCATTCCCCTAATGTGTTGTGCTTTTGGTCTAGGATTTGTATTGTTGGCTAGTTTTCCACTTCTCAATCTCATGCAATAAACAAGTTAAAACTAAGATGGATAAAGACACAAGTCCCATCGGGCGTGCCAATTTGTTTACCCTCGAATTTTGGTAAACAACCGCTGATCTTCCAAATCCTTACACGAATCCAGTTACTTGTGAGATCGATCAGATTGATCTCAGGACACGAGTGTCTTTATTAATCTTTTAACTTGATTGTTGTATTTAACATGTTTTGTATATGAAGACAAATGGCTTCAAATATCGAATTAAAATGCATATAAAGTGAAATTAAAATTACTTCTAAACTTGAAATGGTAAAAGACTTAAGTAAATGTTACTGGAAATTCTGCAGAAAGTAAATGCATTTATATTAAATGGGTGTATCATACGTACATCCTCAATAAACTCGTTTCTCTTTAACACTTGGTACTTTGAGTAATTTCTGAGTAATTTGTACAAAGATGTTCACCACCTAAATCGAAATACTAAAGCCACTATTTATACTACTTCTACCCTAACGGTCTTCTACACGAACTAATGCCATGTTTCTATTTGCATGTCTTCGATGAACTCAGAGCCTTCCACGCGTCTTTTCGGATAAGATCAAAATATTTGAATTCAAATCTCCTTCTTATCTTGTGCGCCAATCTCTAAAGATGGTCGAACAAAAAAATGTTTGAAACCTTAGCCACATTTCGAATAACAATCTTTATTCAATAATTCGAATTGGTAAACCTTTCCAATGAATTTTACTCAAATCGAATCTCAACCTTTATAGCTTCACATAAATAAAGTTGTGGAATATTCTGAAGTATATTCAAGTCTAACTTTAAAATCCTTAGTCGAAGTTTCCAGCTAACACATACACAAGTAATTTGTCACAAATCCCACGCATGCTTGAGCCCTGAAAACACCAAGAACTCAGATTTGCATCTCATACCTCCATTTTCATATAACCTGACCAAAAGTTTGAAACTCATAACTCCCTCGTGAGTTTTCAAGCCTCTTTGTTCCTAAAGCTTCTAAACATCATCTAGAAGTCATCCCTTACCCTGTTACAGTTCTGTAATACCATCTTCCTCCATTTCCAAGTTCAAAAACAGAGCACTGCAAGTGGACTTCTTCAGACCATTTCAGCCACTCTCCAACCTAGTTAATCATTGCATTAGCTTCTTGGGACTTCAGTGGAGCTACTCTGATAATCACAACACCTTGAGGAGTGCTCATTTGCAGAACACGATTTCCAGTTTTTGAGGTAAGTTATCTCAACTTTGAACTCTTCATACAAGCATCATTAATGGTTTATTTGTGAATGAAAAATGTAGATATCATTGCTCTAAAGCTAACCATGTCCATAGTTTTAATTTATGTTGCTTGAGCTTATAGAATTTTAAGATTAAAGTTTCTAAAAAATTTAGGGTTCAGATTAGGGAAATTAAAATTCATGCTTGTGTTTGATCTTTAATTTTATTGCTTTGCATTTCTGAAATCGTGAGAAAATTTGTCACAAGATTCATGTTTACATTTTTACAAATGGATGAGAGATGAACAAGATGCAGGTACTCTGGCTGGGTGTGAGGTTGAAGATGAAGTTCAGGCCATGGACTTGATTTTTAATATATATTTATTGTTTTGTTTATATGAACGGATGTATAGTCATCCTAATGGTAAAGCGCGCGCCTGTTAACCTTTGGGACTTGAGTTCGAGCCCCAGTGGTACCCTTTTGCTTATTTTCTCACATTTTCTCATTTTTGACACTTGTTTGCATCGCTGGGCCTCCCCCCTTTGGGCTTTGTATTTTTGCTACATTCTGACCCCCTGCTCACTATTCACACCTGGCCCATTTTATTTCTTTTTTCTCATTTTTTCATTTATTTGTTTTCTTAAATATTTTATTTAATATTAAAAAATCAGAAAATAATATAAAAACATTAGATTTATATTTTGATATAGTTTTTTTTTTACAATAAAAATTACTTTTATTTTAATCATATTTTATTTATTTTACTAATTAATTTACAAATTTAATTAGAAACTACGTTTTTTAGTTATTTTATTTTACACAATTAAAATATATTATTTTAAAATATAAAAAGACCAAAAATATTTTATAATACTATAAATTATTTTTAAGACAAAAATACCAAAAATATTCTTCTTACAAAATTAATTTCTTTTTTAATCAATTAATATTTAGACTAGGGTTTTATTTAAATTCATTTCCTAGTAAATTTAGGTTTACTTTTTACTAATTTAATTAATTATTTTTCTTTTAGTTAATTAGGTTAAAACAAAACCATTTTCCCTAAAAAATCCAAACAAAAGTCCATTTTCTTTCCATTTTACATTCTTGTATATTTATTCATTTTTGTACATTATTTATCCAAATTCAATATGGTTGTAATAGATAATTAGGTTTATTTACTAGCAATCCCAATTTGTAATTTGTACACCCCCTCCCACAAGTATTGTAATAGCATAGTAATTTTAAATTCCGTAATTTATCGCTTTATACAAATGCTAGTAATTAGGGTTTGTATAGAAAGACTAAAATCAATCAAGTAGCAAGCCCTAATCAAAGACTAAACAAAGCATGAAAATTAACACACTTGCACACAAGCACCCCTAGGGTAAATCCACTTGGTTGCCTTACAAAATGGCCATGTTACGCATGTGAGGTATCTTAGCAAAAACAAACAAATACAAGATCATAGTCCCTCGATGACGCTATCAAAAGTTTCCTTTCAAAATGATCTTAGTCCCTAGAGAAAGATGCTAAGATGCCTTGCAACATTGCTAATCATGGTTATACGATGACCCACGCTCATCTCGTTTACATCCAAAGATAGGGTTGCTTACCAAATCAATGGTAAGATAACAATGTCAAAGGAAGGAGAAAATAAACAAGAAAGACTTTTGAGTAGGTAGAATGTTCCTAGTCACTTGCTCAATTTTCAAAACAAAAACGTCCTTGCTATTTTCAAAACAAACACCTACACTTTCAAAACACCTTTCAAACTTGAAAACATTTGTAAAAGATCAACACTTTGTACACATTCTTACGAACGAGAATCATTACAAAGTTTTCCTAAACGATGACGCCTTTTCAAAATACTTTCAAAAAGCACATTTTCAAACAAAAGCAAGTGATCTAGCAAGTAACTAAGAGCCCATGGAAAACCATGGATGAAAAGGATGCTAAAACCTTCCCTTTTCATAATCTACCCCCCGAACTCAATAAATAATATCAAAGGTCTTTCCCGTGCTTTTTCACCTTTCCTTTTGGATAAAAGAAAAGTCGGTGGTGAATCTTGCTAACCGCAATATTTGCGATAAAACGCAAAACACCCAAGTCAGTTCTCTCACTGTATCACAGGTACCATTGGACAGAACTCCCATCTAAAAAATCTGCCAATAAATAGAGGAACAACAAGGCATAAGCCTTCATCTTAATATTCTCCAATACAGACCATCTTAACGAGCATAAGTTCCATCTTGAAATGCAACGTATGTGACACAATCATGAATGTAATGACAACACCATAATTAACAACATCTCAACACAAACATCATCGTTGGCAAAAAGCCTACATCTTAAAAGCTGTCAATTATTATAGGCATCTCAACATCATATATCAACATCATATTTTGTCAAACATCATATATACATACAACATATATTTCGCAGCAATTCAGCCACAACAACATTACAACAGCAATTCGTCAATCTCACAATGTTGGCCATAGGCCTACAACATGATTCGCCTATAACTAGTTAATCAACTAAGGCTTACTTCTAAATTACCAAACATCTGCATATTACTATTCTGTAATACTGCATCATTATCATCATTCATCCTACTGTTACAAACCAAACAGCAATCTATATACATCTCATTCTCACCATTCTTCATAAAAATCAACATAACGATCAACACAGGAAGTAATTCAAATCCTACTTTGGGTACTAGGATTATCCCTCCTATTCTTCATTTTAATCCTTAAGAATGAATTTCATCGCGTTAGCTATTCAACGCTTCGAACGGAACCTTAAACGGAGTCCAAAAACTCAAGTTACAGCCGTCTCAAACTGATTTTGCCAAAAACCAAACAACATAGATCAATGCATAACGCCTTGGGTCAACGCGTACTGAGTTTAACATGCCACATGAGTCGACACATTCTCTCTTGTATCGACTCATCCTGAGTCTGGAAAACTGCATGTATCGACACATGCTCCTACGTATCGACTCATCCTGAGTATGAAAGTCCTCATGTATCGACACATGACTCCTTCGTTTCGACTCATCCTGAGACTAACATCATTCATGTATCAACACATACCATTTGAGGTCGACACATACTGCTCTGCTAAGGATATTTTCTGCGATTTTCTCTGCGTTTTCACTACGGGTTCCATACTTTAGGCCCTAAAAACATCTTCTAATCATAGAAATCATCACTTACAGTTATCCTATAAATCTACATCAATTAAACAACATTGGGACATCATTATTCATCTTTCAAACATCGATTCTCATCATAAGACAACATATAATTCAATCATGAACAAAACAACACTTTCTCATCTAATCCCATAACCAATCATCATGAACCCTATTATAAAGTCAGAACCCCACCCTTACCTCGGATTGAAGGTTGCTCTATAATTTTTCGATTGAATTCCCGTTCTGCCTCTTTCCTCTTTTCCAACAGCTTTCGCATTCTTCCTTTAACCCTTATTCTTCTACTGCTTCTTCTTTCTTGTTATTTCTAACAATAATAAAATAACCTATTATTCTCTTTATTCCTTAATGGGCTTAAAACTAATACACCCCCTTTTTACTACTTCTATTCCTTTAAAACAAGCCCACATTAAATAATATCATCCTTCTCATAATATTATTTCACCACCTAATAAAATAATTAAATCCAACTAATCACCACACATCTTCACAAATATTCCAAACATAAATTAATTAAATAATTAATTAAATTACTGGCGTTACAAGAGTGACTCAAACATCTTTGGGTAACCTTCTAAAGAGGAAAGGTCATAACAATAAAGAAGTGATAGAAGAGTTAGAAAAATTAAAAGCTAAAGTACGTGAGCTAGAAAAGGACAAAGAAAAATACATGTCAGAAAGGCAAGGTCCAGGGTTCAAGGATAGTATCAATTGTGATTTCCAACAGAAAATTCCCGAGGTAATATATATTATTATCAATTAGCACAATTTTTTTAATTGACATATATACACATTAACAATTTCATATTTATTATTGTGTTTAGGGCATTTCACCTTGTGAGCTATATTTATTGTCACCGACTTATCGTATGGTTGGCAAGGAAAAAATGAATAACACCTTGTGAGAAGTACTTCACCATAAACCGCTCCCTGCTGGATTTATGAAAGTATCAATTGATATTGCTTTAGAGAGGGATGTGCCATTATCTTTGCCTGACGATATTTCAGATGCAATATTGTTGGGAGAGGCAATAGGATCGTATGTTGCATGTCCGTCAAACCTCATTTGCATAGATGAGGAGGTATGTTTTAAAACATTATGAACCTTTGAGTATTCAAATTTTTTATGATCATTTAACGTACATTTTTTCATGGTAATGTTAGACTCCCACAAAATCCAAATCAAAAGATAAGGGGATTAAGAAGCAAACCGAGTCAGTTGCATCAAAAAAAGAGGTATAACATAATTATATAATATTTATGAATAGAATAATCTTATACTTCACCTAACTAATTAAATGATATTTAGATGCATGGTAAAGATACTGAGCAAGTCAGTAGGGGTAAGAAGACCGTGGCTAGCAAAAAAACTACTTCTCAGCATAGGTCGTGCCTTCGAACATATATAGGTATAACAGATATTCCAATTGGTGGTACTCGTCTTATACCTATGAAGGCAGAAATTTTTGGCTATGAATACATGGAAGCAATTGGTAGAGAAGATATTGATCAAGTTTTACAACATTCTACTTTAGGCCTCAGTGTTATCGATACATACATCAGGTATACTCCGATCAACTTTGTTTAATTAAATAAACAATTTATTTACTCATTTCAATGAATATAGTCTAATTTTTATGATGTTTTTATTTAAGGTTTTTTTATGACAAATTGATGTGCCCGCGTGGATTGGTAGAAAGATTCACTTTCTTAACTCCCAACACCGTCAACGCCGGGTTAATTGTAACAAAACCAGATGATGTCATATCGTATGTACTCGGTTTATTTATGATCAGCAAAGATACATAAAAGTTGTTCTTTTTACCATATAATACTGGCAACGGGTTAGATTTTCATCCTAACTTCATATATTATAATTTTTCAATTTTTGACGTTGTGTAGAAACTTTCCATCAAACATTTGTTTAATTTTACAGTGGACATTGCTTGTTGCTTGCGATTAATCCTGTTAGAGAGATTGTATACTATCTGGATTCATTATACAATGATTGGACAACATACCCATATTTGAAGAAGACGATTGATACGTAAGTGAGATTGTTCTAAATATTCGTGTGTATATTTATTTATCTATCTGAGATTGTTCTAAATAGTCGTTTATATTTTATTATAGCGTTTACAAGCTTTTCGATCACAAAGAGGTATTCAAGTACCAAAGAGTAGAGCCAACAACATTACGTGGATCAAAGTGCAGGTATAATTTTACAATTTTGATTATATTAGTGATGATACTTGATAAAACAAGATAAGGGGTATATCCTGATATATATATATATATATATATATATATATATATATATATATATATATATATATATATATATATATATATATATATATATATATATATATATATATATATATATATATATATATATATATGTGTGTGTGTGTATTTTCTTTCCATGTGTAGTGTCCTCGTCAATGTAATGGTATAGATTATGGTTATTTCATGTTAAGGTTTATGAAAGAAACGCTTCTTTTGGACCGAATAGAGATTCCATCCACGGTATGAATTTTTAACTTATGAATTATTTTAATATTTCTCATAAAATGGCATAGTGTTTTAACTAAATCACATACTATGTTGTTTTACTATGTAGTACTTTGACGAATTCAATTGTGCTCATTACTCAAAAGATCAATTGGGTGAACTTATGGAGGAATGGTGTCAATTCATTATGGAGTTGAGAATTTTATAAGGTATGATGTCTTTCTTTCATTGATGAGAATTTTGAGTATAACTTTTGAGTTTTAAGTATAAATTGGAATAAAGTTTTGTTTTATCATGGTATGAATTTTGATCTTTTGGTTTTGTTTCAGGTTATAGGTGCAGATGTAGAAGATAGAGCTAACAAGTTCTTTGTTGTTGTTTTTTAGGAATTCTCGAAGATAGTAATATGTAGATTAAACATCAATTTAGAATTTTTAGAATTTTCAAGTTGTATCATCAATTTTCAAGTTGTTGTATATATCATCGTTTATATATATGTAGATTTTTTATATATGCAAATTTGATGCATATATATTGGATTGAAGCTACCAAATCTGGTGAAAAATATGGTGAAAACATGGTGCAAAATATGGTGAAAACCTGGTGCAAAAAATAGAGAAAATATTTGACAACACTTAAGGAGAAAATATGTCTAAAATTTAAAAAAAAATTGTTAACATTAGACAGCGCTTAAGGAGAAAAGCGTTGTCTAAAGTAGGGAGAAAGCGATATCTAAGGTGGGGAACAGACAGCGCTTTTCTGAAGCGCTGTCTAATGCAGAGAGAAAGCGCTACCTAAAATGGGAAAGTGCTGCCTAAGGTGGGGAACAAACAACGCTTTTAAAGAAAAGCGTTGTCTAAAGAGATACAAGAAGCGTTGTCTAAAGTGCTTTCTAAAATGAGAAAGTGCTTCTAAATGTGTACTTATCAAATCGCTCTCTAAAGTAAAAGTGTTGCTAAAGGTGTTCATAAGAAAGCGCTCTTAAAGTAAAAGCGCTGCTAAAGGGGACATATAGCAGCGCTTTTACATTAATCCAAAGTGCTGTCTTTTTTTATAGCAGCGCTAGTTTAGGAAGTGCTTTAAAGCGCTGTCTATGGCCAAAAAAAGTGTTGTCTATGCGCTTGTTTGGCATAGTGTTTATTAATGGGGGTATTTTTTGTGTCTTTGAGATTTGGGTTGAGGGAAGTTATTTCTGCTCCACTACTAGATCATGGGGAGGAAAGAGTTATTCCTCCTTAGATAATGGAGAATGAGGTTATTCCCCTTGATCGATTATTCTAGTCTGTTATAATGGAACATATCATCTCTCACGTCTACTAGACAAGTGGAAAAGAGTCTGTATGGACTAAGCCCAATTGGGCGGGCAATTACTAAGATTTGGGCAGCTTCATGGCTCATTTCGGGCAATCGGTGGCTTCATAGGGTAACTTTCCCCTTGACCATATGTCAACCTCTCTTACTTTTGCATAAGCTATCCCTCCTTAGGGCCCAATAAAATTTAGTTCTTGTGTGATGTAAGTAATGTCTGGTCTAGTGGTGTTGAGATATACGAGTCTTCCAATAAGTATGTGATATGATGGATTATTTACAAAGGGTTCAACATTATCATGGCATAGTTTGATGGATGGATCTGATGAAGTAGAGATAGGTTTAGAACCAATGAGGCTTGATTATGCAAGGAGATCCAAGCAGTATTTCCTTTGGCACAATGAAATTACCTGTGAGGAATGAAAGACTTCCAGACCTAAGAAGTATTTTATTGTGCATAAATCCTTGATTTTTAGACCATGATAAATGTCTCCTTTGATGGCTACAAATTCAGATAGAAATTCCCTGCTAGTATGACACCATCAACATAAACTATGTGGGCTTTGAAGTCTGAATTGATGGATTTTATAAAAAGTAATGATCAGACTCAACTTGTTTATATGCATGATGAATGACAAGGGAAGTCAACTCCTCAGACCATTTCCTACTGGCTTGTTTAATTCCATATATAGACTAGAAAAAATTGTAAACCTGATTTGGTTTGGAATAGGTGATTCCATAAGGAATGGTCATTTAGACATCTTCATGCAATTCACCATGGAGGAAAAACATTGTTAACACCCAACTGGTGAAAAGGATAAGTATGGATTGATGCAAGGACCAAGACAAGTCTAACAATCGTTAACTTAGGAACATGTGAAAATGTATCAGAATAATCCAAACCTTTGATTTGGTTGTATCCCTTAGAAAATAGCCTTGCTTTGAATCTCTCAATGCTTCCATCTGAATTATGTTTGATTTTTTTAACCCATGTTCACCCTATAGGTTTGATGTTTGGTGGAAGATCAACAACTTTCCAAGTACCAGTTTTATCAAGTGCATCCAACTCAACTTTCATGGCATGTCTCCAACATTCAAATTTACTTGCCTCATTGTATATTTTTAGTTCATTGTGAGTAGTGATGAAAAGACTATAATGACAATGAGAAATAGATAATTGAGAATAATAAAGGAAATTAGATAATGCATAAGTATTACCTGATGATGATTAATGATATGCATCATGAAAGTAGGCACATGCATAATCTTTGAGATGTGGTGGTGGATGCTTGACTCTTGATGATATTCTTGTGGGAGGATGGTCAATATCATTAATGGGCGGTGTATCTGTAGGAAGGGTTTGTGTGTCCTCAATAATGATGAGTATGGCATGGTTATTGGGGCAAGGAGGAGTGGTGTTAGATGTATCATGATGTTGGGTAGGAGACGTGGAAGGATTGGGATATGGGTGGCAAATAGGAATGTTTGCCCTGTTTAGACATGCCCTGCAAAAGCCCATAAAAAACAGGATGGGGCAGTCTATACATCAAGAGAATTTTCCAAGAAAACTATGGTTTGAGCAATTGGTTTAAAAAGTGAATCGAAAAGCCATGAATGGATCAGGTAGTTGCAGCGCTCCCAAGATGCTCTCTTGATATCAAGAAGTTTCAAAACTTCAATGGAAGAAAGCTTTCTCTTAGGATCAAGCGCTCTTTGCATCGATCGTGAACAAGATAGGTAGTTATAACAATTCAAAATAGGTGTAAGATTTATAGAATTGGGACCTTCACTCGGATGAATATAGTAAACCGAATCAATATCTCCATTAGAGACTCGAATTGGAGGTAGAACACATGAATGCATGATAAAAGGATCATAAATTGAACACAATCAAAGAAGTATGAAGAAGATTGTGAGAGATGTGTGATACGGTGGGAGAATTGACTTGGGATTTGCGTTTGTGTTCGCAAATGTTCGGTTTAGCAAGAGTCGCCACCGACTTTTTATTTATCCTAAGGAAAGGTCAAAAAGCACAGGAAAGACCTTTGAGATGTTTTCGTGGGTTCGGGGGGTAGATTATGAAAAGGGAAGGTGCTAGAACCCTTTTCATCCATGGTGATCCATGGGCTCTTAGTTACTTGTTTTAGATCACTTGCCTTTGTTTTTCAATTGCTTTGAAATGGTGCTTTGTGTGTGTGGTTTTGAAAATGCTTTGAAAAAGATGCCTTGTCTAGGCAACCTTTGTAACAATTCATTTGAATGTTTTACAAAGGTGTTTGTCTCTTTGAAAAGATGTTTCAATGTTCTTGAAAGTTTGTTTAGAAATTGTGTTGTGGAATGTGTTTGAAAAATGGCAAGGATGTTTTACAAGTTTGATCAATTAACTAAGAGTTGTTTACCCTATTTTACTCAAAGATCTTTCTTATAATTTTTAACCCTTTTAACAGTGTTGCTTCACCATTGTATTTGGTGAACAACCTTGCGTTAGGATGTTGAACGGGACGGGCATGGGACGTTTGTATAGTCATAGAAGGCAACATATGGGACGTTTTAGCAATGTCGTTTTAGGGACTAGATCGTTTACCGAAGGCGACATCGAGGGTCATCGAGGGACTAAGATCTTTTATCGAGGGTCTTTGCTAAAACGCCCATGCTCGAGGGACATGACTATTTTCCGAGGCAACAAGTGATATTACCCTAAGGGTGCATGTGTGCAAAGTGTGTTATTTACATGTATTTAGT
Source organism: Vicia faba (assembly GCA_948472305.1). NCBI lineage: Eukaryota > Viridiplantae > Streptophyta > Magnoliopsida > Fabales > Fabaceae > Vicia > Vicia faba. The sequence goes on along the minus strand of OX451738.1, from coordinate 1,633,527,560 downwards.
CTTTGATTTTTAGGTTGTCTACTTGTTGATTTTATCTTACCATACACGCCTAATTACTAGCATTTGTACAAAGTAAATAAAATGCAGAAAGATAAAATCCTACGCTATTACAACCATATCGAAAGGCATGAAAAAAAATGAAAAATAAGATAAAAGTAAGAAAAATGAGTGTATTTCGATTCAGGCAGGAGCACCCTTCGATTTGCATTCTGTTGGCTTCCTTCGATTGGGGCCAGCATCAGTGAAGTCACGTCTTTCGATTGGGCCTTGGCAGGGGCGAGGTCATGTCCTTCGATTGGGCAAAGGCAGCAGCAAGTTGTATCCTTCGACTGGGGCCTGGTAGTCAGTGAGGGAATGCCTTTCGATTAGGGGCTAGAAGTCAGTGAAGACATGCTTTTCGTTTGGGCCTAGAAGTCAACATGGTTTTCCTCCTGGTTGTCTCTTTCGTTTGACCTGGAGAAAGAGGGTAGAAGCCAGAAGCTTCGTTCCCTATTTCCTGTTTCCTGTTTCTTTCATTTCAAGCATTAAATGACAACATGGCCTGAGGCCATGCTAGTATTTATCTTTCAAACAGTTTAATAACTAAAGCTAGTTCAGGCAAACAGCAAGCAAAAACGAAAGAGTTTAACTCTGAAAACATGTTAAAAGAGTGGAAACGAAAAGAACAGTGGTATGTACATGTTTCAAACGAACGTAAAGATTATTTACATGTTATGTCATGAAACGAAAAGTTCAAAGGTAAGGATAACTTACCTTGCTTCAGGACTTGAATGGATGTGGGACCTTGAGTGGAGGCCCAAGGTTCTGGATTTGACAGAGGGGGCCAATAGTTGTGCTTGGACTGCTGGATTCGAAGGAAGGAAAGGAACAAGCCTTGTGTTTCTTTCCAAACTGGATTCGAAGGATACTGAAGAGTATTTGTTCTTCATAATCGAAGGCAACAAGTGTTTGGAATTCTGGGTATGTGTTTGATGAGTGTTTAAGTGTTTGAGAAAATTTGGTGTTTTTGTGAATTTTCTGAGGATTCGTTCGCCTGGCCAAAAGATCCCCTTAACATGTGTGGTGGAGGCTCATATTTATAGATGGATTAGGCTGATGCTTTGGGAGGGAAAACAAAAAATTCAAACAAAAGGGGTATGCTGTATTTGTAGCTTTCGAGGGACAATGTTTTATTGTCATTTTGGTGCAAGGAATTGGATAGTGCAGGACTGCTGTGCAGCAGTTTTGGAGTTTTATGGACAGTGAATCAGGCCTGAGCCTGGCAGCGCATGTGACTTGGTCAACAAATGCCTTTGGCTTCTCATCCTTTTGTCTTGCCTCCCTAGCCTCACCTTTCGACCAGACTTTCAGTAACCATCTCTTTTTTTCAATCAAAGTGACGTTCGAATGACTTCCCTAGACAATCCTTCGAATGGGCCAAATTAATGCTCTTGGGATGGAAGGCTCAAGCGAAGCTTGCAACGCTGGAGAAGTCACTCCCCCAAACGAAAAAGGCGTGCAAGGGCAGGATGTGTGATCGAAAGAGGGCAAAAGAGAGGTTTTTTCCTCCTGGATCGAAGGACATCATGAAGAGAGTTTTTTGCCTTGGAATCGAAGGAAGTCTTTGTCTCAGTCGAAGCTTGTGGTCGAAACAAGTTAACTCGAAGGAAGCTGTTGCACAGAATGAAGGATGTAATCCAAGTTGCATTCGAAGGAGGCTCTTGCTCAACTGAAGCTTTTATCCAGGCACACAGAAGGTGAGTGCCCAAACGAAGACTTGCCTTGCAGGGGGTACATGTGACCAGTAGGTCATGGCCTTCGATTGCAAGCATGCAGGCAGCAAAAGACACAAACGAAACCTACAACAAGAAGTCACATGCCCAGGAGAAAGAGGCACGCTAGCATCCATTTTGAGCAATCGAAGGGGGCCAAAGTCAATCGAAGGATGCTGATCGAAAGAGGCCTAAAGGCCAATCGAAAGAGCTGAAACGAATAGCACTTGTATTTCTCCAATTTTTGTCAAAATAATATTTTTATCTGTTTTCTCCATTTTTGACAGTTTCCAAAGTACTTGTGCAAGCTTGAACCTTGAGAATCCTTGTGAGAAAGGCCTTGAAGAATGAGAGGGCAAATTTTAGGGTACAACAGTTGCCCCTGTTCAATTTTCTTAAACCTGAGGATATAGATTGGCTTTCGAGCCTTTCATGATCCGAAGGTGGAAGATAATTGAACACTAGAGTGCCCAAAAATTTGCACTTGCATGGTGTAGTATCAGCATTGTGATGTCGAGAATGGGCTTACAGATGCCATTTGGAGAGGTGATAGAATCCTGTTGGAGATGGGCTTGTAGATGCCATCCAAGAATTCCTGTTGAATTGTAATTTTGTAAGTTGAAAGAAGGAACCTGTGTAGGGTTACCTGATGATGAGTCAGTGTGAAACTGCATCTTGGAAGGAAGGAACCTGTGTAGGATTTCCTGATGATGAGTCCGTGTGAAACTGCATCTTGGAAGGAAGGAACCTGTGTAGGGTTGCTTGATTATGAGTCCGTGTGAAACTGCCTCTTGGAAGGAAGGAACCTGTGTAGGATTGTCTGATGATGAGTCCGTGTGAAACTGCATCTTGGAAGGAAGGAACATGTGTAGGATTTCCTGATGGTGAATCTGTGTGAAACTGTATCTTGAATTGAGAAGGAACCGGTGTAGGGTCGCCTGATGATAAGTCCGTGTAAAACTGCATCTGGAATTTGAGAAGGAACCGGTGTAGCGTTGCCTGATGATGAGTCCGTGTAAAACTTCATCTGAAATTTCCTAAGAAGGAACCTGTGTAGGGTTGCTTCATGACGAGTCCGTGTAAAACTACATATGAATTTGAGAAGGAACCGGTGTAGGGTTGCTTCATGACGAGTCCGTGTAAAACTACATCTGAAATTGAAGGAACCGGTGTAGGGTTGCCTGATGATGAGTCTGTGTGAAACTGTATCTTGAATTGAGAAGGAACCGGTGTAGGGTTTCCTGATGATGAGTCCGTGTAAAACTACATCTGAAATTGAAGGAACCGGTGTAGGGTTGCCTGATGATGAGTCCGTGTAAAACTTCATCTTGGAAAGAGAAGGAACCGGTGTAGGGTTGCCTGATGATGAGTCCGTGTAAAACTACATCTTTGAAAGAGAAGGAACTGGAGTAGGGTTGCTTCATGACGATCAAGTAGATAATTGTCCTGTCTGGTTTCAGGTATTAATCTGGAACTTGAAAAGGTTGATGGTAGCCATCTGTTGATTGACCTTTTTCTGAAAAAGGTAAAACGTTAGTTGTATGCAATGTCATGATGTATGAAATGCACGATGTCATGATGTTCTAAAAATAAATGAGATTGCGTTGTATGCACCTATCATGTATGTAAATAGGATGTATGAAATGCGAAATGTTAATGAATGTACTTTTGTCTGGGAAAATAAATCCTTGACAAAAGCTGGGGAGTCATTAAATCCTGGACTGCTGTTGAAGAGTATGTGTGTCTTCAAACTTTGCTTAGAATACTTCCAAAGGATTCCTGTTTTGTTGTTTGAGGAGAACTCCGCTGGGGGAAGTTGAAAACTCTGTGGGGAGTATGTTTATTTCTGCTTGGGAAAATAGTTTAGGAGTCTTAGTCGTCCGTTGCTCTACTGGGGATTCGAAGTTGAACTGGTATTTGGTCGGGTCTAGGTTTCGCAGTAACTTGCTGGGGATTGTATAGTAGTCTACTGAGGAAGAGGAGTTGTGGTCCTTTGATTTGTAGTAGTCGGAGAGGCAAACTCAAGTTGGGGAATCCTGGTGTTGTTGGGGAAATAAACCTTGTTGTCAGTCCGCTAGAGAGGTGACATCTTCGTTGGGGGAAGTCCTCGAGGATTCTTGAGGTTGATTCAGCTGGGGAAAGGGGGTCAGAGATTATACTCTTGCTGGGGAATCATCCTATGAGAAGGACTTTGGGGAGACTTGTCATTGCCCTTAGTAGCGAATGTTTGTGGCATTGCCAAAAGTTTGATTGTACGCAACTCTTTGTTGGGATTGACGCTCAATGTCCCAAGTGACGGAGATGGAGACCTGCCCCTGGTTAATCTGCACTTCTTCAGAGATTTCTTGAAATCTTGACTGGACTGCCCCAGGTGTGCTGGATAGTGACATGTCATGCCCCCTTGTTGATAGGAGATTTGTCAATGGAAGTGTCATCCTTTTTGAAGTGATTTTGTTCACTGAGAGAGCTTTTGTTCACTGGATATTCATTGTGTGAATTTCTCCGCTGTTAACGAATAGCCATATGCAAACAATGATATTCAAGTAATGCAAAGTTTATGTTTGTCTTGAAGTTTTTTGAAAATGCGTTTTAGCGAGTAAAGAAATTTTGCTAAGAAAATTCAAACTCAGGATTTAGAGCAGAGCCTTACAGGAGTCAGGATACCTTTTGTAGCAGTATGCTTTTGAACTAAACCATGCTTCAGTTAGGACTTTTGAAGGGTTGTAACGTGGCTTGGTTCACGGTTTAAGAAACAAAATATAAAGGCTCAAAGTGTATTTGTACCCACCCGTTCTTCATGATGTTCTTCAATCCTAAGCTCAGTTAATTGTGCATTTGAACTCCAATTGAGTCTGGAATGGCGTTTTGGTGATGGTTCAGACAAGTTAAGTTCATCGGAAGGCAATCATTTTTGCAACATTTTTTCATGTTGTTGAGGATTTCTAGCGACCTCGTTCTTTTGATTTGTTATCTCTAACTTTTGCCTGACTGTTCCTGTTTTCGAGATTACAGTCAGCGGGATGCCCCAAATTTCTTAAGCCTCCTTTGTAGGTTTTGGCTTAGTGGGCTTTTCCTTTTTTTTGAGAGATAATGACTGCCTATGAGATAAGGAACCACCACTGTCTTTTGATTCTAGAGGAATGCTTTTGATGTCGTTCGTTGTATTACGAACTGAGAGTTTGCGACTTCAATGCGCATCTTTTGAATTAACTGAGTGACTACCCTGCCCCAGGTTTAAAGGTTTCAATTTGTGTTTAAAACAGAAAACTTCTACTTCTTTGGCTCGAAGGGGTTGACTAGGGATTATCTTCCTTATAACTCCAGTGTTTAGGATTTGAAAGAAACGCATGTACATCGTCAGCAAGGTCTGTCCAATAGCATACTGTTATGAGATTATGGAATTGTTTCGTCATCCTCCCTCTAAAGGCTTGTAACTTTTAGCAAGAGTTAAATATCATAAAGAGAGTAAAAAAGCACAGTTTAAATGTAATGAAAATGAGTGGCTCAAATCAAGACAAACATATGCAATTCATTAATGAAACAAAGTTTGACATTAATAGATAATTGTTTGAATAACAAAGGAATTACAACTTGAAAATTCAAATGAAACAAAGACGCTCTCAATGATTTGCCAAAGGAGCATTGATTATGCTGGAGTCTCCGGAGGACCAAACTCAATCTCCTTGGCATCAATAAAATTCTGAATCTTGTACTTAAATTCCCAACAATCGTTAGTATCATGCCCGGGACTGTCAGAATGATAAGCGCACGTTGCATTAGGATTTTAGTTAGGAGAAGAAGTCTTGGGGTTTGGATGAGGTCCTATCAATGCAATCAGATTCATCCTCAACAAGTGTTGCAGCGCTTGAGACAACGGCATGTTGATGTTGGTGAACTGTCTTTTAGGCTCGTCTGGCCTTTGTTGATTTCCCTTTTGCTGTTGTCGGTGTGACGCAGAACCAAAGATCAGGACTGCCCCTACGTGTTGGTCACGACGACTCTTTTGACTGTACACAACATTGGACTTTTTCTTCCCACTGTAAGGCTTTTTCTGAGCATCAGAAGGTGTAGCTTCTTGAATCTTCCCACTTTTGATGCCAGCTTCGACCCTTTCGCCGGTCAGTATTAGCTCGGTGAACCCGGTTGAAGAGCTTTCGATCAAGTGTTTGAAGAAAGGCCCTGTCAATGTTCCCATGAAGATGTCAATCAGCTCCCTGTCAGTTAAAGGGGGTTGCACCCTACCAGCCAGATCTTTCCACTTTTGGGCGTATCCTTTGAAGCTCTCGTTGGAACCCATGGTCATGTTCTGCAATTGCACACGAGTTGGTGCAAGATCAGCATTGTACTGATACTGCTTATAGAAAGCAGCAGCTAAATCCTCCCAGGTGTGGATGTGAGAACTCTCCAATTGATAGAACCATTCGAGTTGAGTCCCTACCAGGCTTTCTTGGAAGAAATGGATCCAAAGCTTTGGATCAGTTGTGTATGGTTGAATCTTGCGGACATAAGACTTTAAGTGCATCTTAGGGCAAGAGACTCCATCGTACAGGGAAAAAGTAGGGATTTTGAACTTTGGCAGGATGACCACTCCAGAAACCAAACCCATGTCTCCTAAATCCAAGCCAGGTATTTGTTGAATCTCCATAGCACTGAGGCGATCCTCCAACTGTTTGTATTTGTCATCAGCGGGAGGATATTATTCCTCGGAGTAGTCAGCTTCAACTTCATCAATCTCCAAATTGTGGTCTTCTTCAAGACTATCCCCTATGTTGGATGGAGTTGAAAGATCTGAGGTTTTAGGTCTTCTTCTTAAGTTCAGGATGCGCGCTGCCTTCTTGGACTTCTTCTTCTTGTCTTTGAGAAGGAGAGCTTTCAGATCCTCTTGCCCTTTACCCATAGCCAGAAGCATTTGTTTGAATTGAGCGTTTTGAGCTTGGAGATCTTTCACCGTTTGTTCTATATCCATCTTACTGAAATAAATAGTAGGAAGATAAGGAGACCTGTATGGGAGAAACCTGTCATGATGCAATGCATGATATGTGGATGCATGTTTCCAAGAATCTCGCGGGGTAAACACAAGAAAATGTTAGAGGTTGAACATCGATCAACATCTTTGATTGGAGAACTTGGTATCGGTGGATGTCTTTCAACGAGAATCAAGCTCACCATGTCAAGTGGGTCATAGCCCCTGATTTAAGTTGTTGCACTTGATCTTTGACGACGTTTGTTTAGAGGAGAACCATCTTGCCCCTTGGTAGACATCTGGTTCAACGTGACCCTGCATCGAAAGACCCTCGAGATCCTTGAAATGGTTATTGAAAATGCTATGGTATGATGTTATGATGATATGTACATGTATGCAAAAGTAAGCAAGTGTATATACAAGTAATCATATTCACACAAAGCAAACAAGTCCTTAGGTTTAGGCTTGCATGGAGTTTAGGCATTACCCTCTTTTAGTTTAGTTGGTTTAAACCTGTCCTAAAAATAGTAATCGGGTTCTAGAGGATCTCAATATCACTGACTACCCTCAATCGGTCATAATTCCAGTTTAGCAACCTTTTTTTGCGGCCGGAACCGTCGCGAGAGTTTAGTCTCAATGAGTGTAGCATACTGCTACTGTTCTATGGCCAAGTTGGTCAATTTAAGGTTCTAAGGTCAGTTGGTGCTTAATGACTCCTTAGAAGACCCATATTCTCCTCGTTTCAACACAAGGTATATCGGTACAGACCAAGGTGTCACACCAACGTAGCTACTGCTTCATCCGTGTCGGTCTATGCCAGACAGATCCCTCACAGTTTACTGCTACTTACCTAAAAAAGTTGCCCCCAAATCCGGGTGTAAGATTTACAACAAACCCAAACAAGTAACCCAAAAAGTAAAGCAATCAAAGCAAGCATGTAAAGGTGATCTAAAACCCTAAGGTAACCCCACTTTTATAAATTTCCCCAACAGAGTCGCCAGTTCTATAATACGGTGGGAGAACTGACTTGGGATTTGCGTTTGTGTTCGCAAATGTTCAGTTTAGCAAGAGTCGCCATCGACTTTTTATTTATCCTAAGGAAAGTTCAAAAAGCACAGGAAAGACCTTTGAGATGTTTTCGTGGGTTCGGGGGGTAGATTATGAAAAGGGAGGGTGCTAGCACCCTTTTCATCCATGGTTATCCATGGGCTCTTAGTTACTTGTTTTAGATCACTTGCCTTTGGTTTTCAATTTCTTTGAAATGGTGCTTTGTGTGTGTGGTTTTGAAAATGCTTTGAAAAAGATGCCTTGTCTAGGCAACCTTTATAACAATTTGTTTGAATGTTTTACAAAGGTGTTTGTCTCTTTGAAAAGATGTTTCAATGTTCTTGAAAGTTTGTTTAGAAATTGTGTTGTGGAATGTGTTTGAAAAATGGCAAGGATGTTTTGCAAGTTTGATCAAGTAACTAAGAGTTGTTTACCCTATTTTACTCAAAGATCTTTCTTATGCTTTTTAACCCTTTTAACAGTGTTGTTTCACCATTGTATTTGGTGAACAACCTTGCGTTAGGATGTTGAACGGGACGGGCATGGGACGTTTGTATAGTCATAGAAGGCAACATATGGGACGTTTTAGCAATGTCGTTTTAGGGACTAGATCATTTACCAAAGGCGACATCGAGGGTCATCGAGGGACTACGATCTTTTATCAAGGGTCTTTGCTAAAACGCCCATGCTCGAGGGACATGACTATTTTCCGAGGCAACAAGTGAGATTACCCTAAGGGTGCATGTGTGCAAAGTGTGTTATTTACATGTATTTAGTCTTTGATTTTTAGGTTGTCTACTTGTTGATTTTATCTTACCATACACGCCTAATTACTAGCATTTGTACAAAGTAAATAAAATGCAGAAAGATAAAATCCTACGCTATTACAACCATATCGAAAGGCATAAAAATGAAAAAAAATAAGATAAAAGTAAGAAAAATGAGTGTCTTTCGATTTAGGCAGGAGCACCCTTCGATTTGCATTCTGTTGGCTTCCTTCGATTGGGGCCAGCACCAGTGAAGTCACGTCTTTCAATTGGGCCTTGGCAGGGGCGAGGTCCTGTCCTTCGATTGGGCAAAGGCAGTAGCAAGTTGTATCCTTCGACTGGGGCCTGGTAGTCAGTGAGGGAATGCCTTTCGATTAGGGGCTAGAAGTCAGTGAAGACATGCTTTTCGTTTGGGCCTAGAAGTCAACATGGTTTTCCTCCTGGTTGTCTCTTTCGTTTGACCTGGAGAAAGAGGGTAGAAGCCAGAAGCTTCGTTCCCTATTTCCTGTTTCCTGTTTCTTTCATTTCAAGCATTAAATGACAACATGGCCTGAGGCCATGCTAGTATTTATCTTTCAAACAGTTTAATAACTAAAGCTAGTTCAGGCAAACAGCAAGCAAAAACGAAAGAGTTTAACTCTGAAAACATGTTAAAAGAGTGGAAACGAAAAGAACAGTGGTATGTACATGTTTCAAACGAACGTAAAGATTATTTACATGTTATGTCATGAAACGAAAAGTTCAAAGGTAAGGATAACTTACCTTGCTTCATGACTTGAATGGATGTGGGACCTTGAGTGGAGGCCCAAGGTTCTGGATTTGACAGAGGGGGCCAACAGCTGTGCTTGGACTGCTGGATTTGAAGGAAGGAAAGGAACAAGTCTTGTGTTTCTTTCCAAACTGGATTCGAAGGATACTGAAGAGTATTTGTTCTTCAGAATCGAAGGCAGCAAGTGTTTGGAATTCTGGGTATGTGTTTGATGAGTGTTTAAGTGTTTGAGAAAATTTGGTGTTTTTGTGAATTTTCTGAGGATTCGTTCGCCTGGCCAAAAGATCCCCTTAACATGTGTGGTGGAGGCTCATATTTATAGATGGATTAGGCTGATGCTTTGGGAGGGAAAACAAAAAATTCAAACAAAAGGGGTATGCTGTATTTGTAGCTTTTGAGGGACAGTGTTTTATTGCCATTTTGGTGCAAGGAATTAGACAGTGCAGGACTGCTGTGCAGCAGTTTTGGAGTTTTATGGACAGTGAATCAGGCATGAGCCTGGCAGCGCATGTGACTTGGTCAACAAATGCCTTTGGCTTCTCATCCTTTTGTCTTACCTCCCTAGCCTCACCTTTCGACCAGACTTTCAGTAACCATCTCTTTTTTTCAATCGAAGTGACGTTCGAATGACTTCCCTAGACAATCCTTCGAATGGGCCAAATTAATGCTCTTGGGATGGAAGGCTCAATCGAAGCTTGCAACGCTGGAGAAGTCACTCCCCCAAACGAAAAAGGCGTGCAAGGGCAGGATGTGTGATCGAAAGAGGGCAAAAGAGAGGCTTTTTCCTCCTGGATCGAAGGACATCATGAAGAGGTTTTTTTGCCTTAGAATCGAAGGAAGTCTTTGCCTCAGTCGAAGCTTGTGGTCAAAACAAGTTAACTCGAAGGAAGCTGTTGCACAGAACGAAGGATGTAATCCAAGTTGCATTCGAAGGAGGCTCTTGCTCAACTGAAGCTTTCATCCAGGCACACAGAAGGTGAGTGCCCAAATGAAGACTTGCCTTGCAGGGGGTACATGTGACCAGTAGGTCATGGCCTTCGATTGCAAGCATGCAGGCAGCAAAAGACACAAACGAAACCTGCAACAAGAAGTCACATGCCCAGAAGAAAGAGGCACGCTAGCATCCATTTTGAGCAATCAAAGGGGTCCAAAAGTCAATCGAAGGATGCTGATCGAAAGAGGCCTAAAGGCCAATCGAAAGAGCTGAAACGAAGAGCACTTGTATTTCTCCAATTTTTGTCAAAATAATATTTTTATCTGTTTTCTCCATTTTTGACAGTTTCCAAAGTACTTGTGCAAGCTTGAACCTTGAGAATCCTTGTGAATAAGGCCTTGAAGAATGAGAGGGCAAATTTTGGGGTACAACAAGATGCATGAAAGAAGAAGATGAAGAATTAAACAAAAACTATAGTGTTATGCAATGATACTATTTTAAGATCAAAGAGTTTAATAACAACAAACACATAAGAATGAAAAGAGAATAGTTTCTCATATCATTTATGTAAAGATTGATATATATATATATATATATATATATATATATATATATATATATATATATATATATATATATATATATATATATATATATATATATATATATATATATATATATATATATATATATATATATATATATATATATATATAAAAGTTGATAGTTCACCATATCAAAGTGTATAACATATACATACTATAGTCACTTCTATTCCAAGCTAACTATCTTCTAAACTAACTTCCTATTTTCTCTCTTATTGATTAATAATATTATTTAAATATTTTATATCAGAACAAATTATTATTTCTTTTTTTATTATTTAAAAAGGTAGACAAAAAAAAATACATTATAAGTTTTTCTAGAATTTTTATTTTTATTTAATAAATGTACTTAAATTACATATTCATATATACAAAAATCAAATTAAAATATTTCATCAAATCTAAAAGCACTAACAAGTTCTAGCAACCACTATTAACTAAAGTTATATGAGCAAATGGAACATAGAGAAATGAATATAGATATTACTTTATTTTTTGGATATTTTATATAAAATATCTTATTCCATTACATACATCTCAAATTAGATAGAATAAAAAATCACTACAATAAATAATATTTTTTATGACGAAACTTACACCTCAAACAATAAAAAAAATGAGGGCATAGGTCATGAGAGCGCCATATTTTATTTATTTATTTATAATAAACAACCTTTCCCTCAGTTTTCTTTAAAACCAAGGGAAGATAGCTATAAGTGAGCGCCACATTTTATCCACACAAAAAAATAGTAAACCTACTCTCTCGATTTTTTAGATAACCAAGGTAATATAACTATGAGGGATCTCGCTTCGAATCCATTTATCCACATTTAAAGTTTTTTCCAATGATTTCTCACTTGACGTCTTTCTGGATTCCATGTTTTTCTTTGTTAATTAGTGATTCTCAAAATCTTTGTTATCAATAAACAAGAATAGGCAATAATAGAAAAATGAAATATTTCATTGATAATAAAAAAAATAAGACAACAAAGATGAGGAAAGTCATTCTAACTATTTGATAAGTGCAAATTGTGGCTATTTTTGTATATACTTTTTGTTGCACTTATCGACTTTTTATTGTTAATATTGTTGAATAATCCCGACTTTTGTGTAAATACGTTTATTTTGTGTATATTGCGTTTTGAGTACATATTGTATCAGTTGATTAGTTTTGTATATGTTTTGTAGGTATTTTTTGCATTATTGGAGCAAGAGGAATAAAGCTCCAAGATGCATTTTTATCAATGAAGAATAAGGCCAAGATTGAAGGCCATTGGAAGTTATGCAGAAAAAAGCAACAAAAGTTGCTTTCCTGACATGAATCGTCGGGTGAAAGGGAGTGTCGTCGGGTGAAATTTTGGAGACAATTTTGTTGAAGTCCTTTCCTTGCTTCACTGCTAGATCGTTGGGCGAGGAGAAGATGTATCGTCGGGTGACGTGAGTCTTTCGCCAGGCGAAAGAGGATATTTGTTTCAGATTGAGGACTTGGCGCAACCTGGGCCTTGTATATAAGAGCTTTCGCTGGGAGATGCTTTATTTTGCAAGGCGATTCTCACGGATCAGATTTTCTTTATATTTTCCTTTTTGTTTCATTTTTTAAGCGTTGGTTTTAGTAGAGATTTTTGTTCTCTCAACTCCATCCACCTCATTTTTGTAGTGGGTTAGCTTAGATAACAACACTAGAGCTTTTCTTATGAATGATTGGAGGTGGATTTCTCATTGACCGGCTCTGACAAACCAGAAGATTTGTGGTTTATCTCTTATCCTCTCTATGTATTTCTCTTTTGTTGGGTTTTATATGTATTTTACTCTGAACTTATGTATATTTGTCGCCCATGGCGTTATATAAAACTTGACTTACAAATCTTTATGGATCATTGTCTTAGATTTTTGCTCTGTGCTAGGGATTTGAGTTGTTATAGACATATACTGCTTAGATTCTTATCTAGGATGATTATCTGTTAGTTTCTGAACTCTAGAGATAGATTTAGAGCTGACATCTACTTGGGTATCATAGCTTAATGCCTTTGTGTGGTTGTGCTGTTTTGAGAGATCGTCAGTGCGATTACATAGTTGTCTTTTGTGTTACGGAGTTTTGTACCCCAAAATTTGCCCTCCCATATTCTTCAAAGTTTTGACAAGCATCATCTCAATTTGCTCAAGTCTACTCAAGGGTTGCACAGTTCAAACACCCTCCTAAGCCAGTCAAATTAGGGTTTTGGTTCTTGCAAGGAAGTTGAGGTTTTCAAGGGCTCAATCAAGTCCCATATGCTCATATACATTGTCAAGCACCTACATGTCAAGTTTCAAGGCTCACAAGGTCAAGTTGCACAATTAAAAACCCTAATTGCTTCACAATCAACTGTAGGGGTAAAATGGTCATTTGGCAGTCAAAAGTCAAAAATTTTGGTCAACATCTTATTTTGAAGCCACAATCATCATTTGATCAAGTCTTGATCATGATTTCACAAGAATGGCTCAAAAATCATCAAGGTGTCAAAAGTTTCTATTTTTGGACAGTTGAAAAGTCAACTGTAACTTGACCAAGGCATAACTTTTTCATGGTTCATCAGAAGTATCCCATCCAATGCTCATTTTGAAGGAGATGACATTTCCTACAACTCATATTCACATTCCAAGTCCAAGAAATGCTCTCACAAAAAGTTATCAATTTCAACATTATAGGTCATTTTCAAAAGTCAACAAAAAGGCATTTTAAGTCAAAGACCATAACTTGAGATTGGTAAATCAAAATGACATGGGACCAGAGGCATTGGTTAGATAACTTCAAGACATTTCCAAAATGTCCAAGAACATGTTCATATGATCAAAATTGAGCAAGATATGCATTGGAGAAGTTGGGAAATTTTTGTGAAATGGCAAAAGTCAACTATCCTTGAAACTTCAATTTTTTACAAAAGGGCCCACTTTCTTCCACTTGTTTCAGCCTTGTCATGCCACCCACGTGTCCCATGATCAATTTCAAGACCAAATAATTATTTTTCCATTTTTATTTAATTTCTATGGATTTAATTCATTTTAATCCATAATAATTCAAATAAAAATCAAAAAAATTAATTAAGTGATATCTTGTGGTTTGAATGACTTTGATGCATCATAATACACCTACCAAATTCGTGTAAAGATCATTTAGGCATGAAAATTCAAATTTTGACAAAGCTTTGAAAGGCCTTTAATGGTGGTAAAGAGGAAATCCAAAACTTAATTGCAATGGTTAAAGACTCATCATATGATCTGATTCTCATTCAAACACACATATACAAGCCTTGCAGACCTCAAGCACGACCGAGAGCTCTCTAAAAACGGCATAACCAAATCCCAAAAGTTCAAGAAATATTTGAAAACTGAATTCTCACTTGCAGGATAATTCACACCCTTTTCTTGATTCAATCACGTTGCTGACATTCCCAGAAACAATTTGCAACCAAGAAAGAGTCCTAACACTCAAAGAATCATCCACAACAAGTCCCACGGTTTGCATATTTTTCCATAATTGCATATCATTATTCATGCACTTTTAATCTATTTTTTGGGTTGATTTGTGTTAATAGGAACATCCTGAAGCTATTGGTGTAATTCAATTTGATTATGGTGCTCTGAATCAAAAACCACCATTGAAGAACTTTAGGGTTTCGAAGCTTGAATTTTAGGGCTTTCCACATACAGAAAAATTGGACATTGAAACGTACATGGTTGAATTCGTCAAGGCCAGACGAATTCAACCCAATCATCGCGCCTTTTTTATATTGCCTGTAGCCCTAATCGTTATTTTTGACATTTGCATTTTGTGGGAGTTTAAAACCCCCGCTATTTGATTGTTTTGTTACAGGCCAGATGAAGAAGATGATACGTGGAAGCATGTGACTGGGACGTTCAAACTTAGCACGCGTTTTTCTGATCTCCAGCATAGTTATCATTATTAATATATTATGTTTGTTGGTTATTATGTTAACAAAGACAACGTGATGGCTCAGTGGTTGATGACGTGCTTGGCAATTGTTGGGACTTGGGTTCGATTCCCAGGTCCACCCAATGTTTGTTTCTATTTTTCATAACCTGATCTCATGCAGCTTTCCAGTGCGTTCCACCATGCGCTTCAACCAGCAATGTGCCATGTGTCTCCCAGCATACATCCAATGGCCAGGAGATGAAGAGCATGGTACCCCCTAGTCAACAAGCGTGTGGTCAATCCCCAAGGTCAACGAGACTTGCTTCTTAATGGGCCTGAATTCCAGAATCAAACCTCCAAAAAAGACCCAAACCCCCCATGGTTCTTTCATATTTTCTTTTCTTTTCTTTTTTTATTTTATTTTCTTTTAACTAATTATTATTATTAACTGCTATTATTTAATTAACTCATAATTAATTTTTTCACAATAAAATTCAAAAAAAACCAAAAAATGTAAATACTTTATTAATTTCATTTAGGTAATTATTTTGTAAACAAATACTAATAAATTGAATTAGTTTTAATTAGGCAACTTTAACCTTTTTTCTTAATAACTAAAATAAATTTAGAATTAGGTTTTTATTAACTTTTAATTTTAATTTCTTCTATTTCATTTTATTAAAAACATAAAAATACAAAAACATTTTTCTTTTAATAAATTAAATAATTAGTTATTAGTTTTAATTTAATCACAAAAAAGGACAAAAAAATTCAATTCTTTTCTTAAAAGGGTCAAAACCCTTAGGACGTTCCCGATTCCATTTTCTATTCGCGCGTATTTATTTATTTTGACTTTGTTTATGTATCTGTACAGAGGATGTAATATCAATTAGGATTTTATTGCTTTCTTTAATTTTCTGCATTTACTTTTCAAAACGGGTTATTGTTTTTGGCGATGTATAGACCCGCGCCTTGTAATAGTTAGATTTATCTTTCCGCAATTTACTTTTCGCACTCCTAACTGTTAAAAAAATGCCTGCAAGAATGTATGTGAATAAAATTAATCCGTAGCTCACAAATAACATGTACAAAGACAATTAACTGAAAAACAACACACAAAGCACATGCCACTTCTAGGGTACGCCTCACTGGTTGCCTCGAACGTGGTCATCAAGTATAGGGTGTCTTAGAGGTCGCCCTTCTGTCCAAAAGATCCAGTTGCCTCGAAACGGTTGCCTCGGATACAAAGGATCTAGGACATTAGGGTTACTTCTAAGGTGTCCTACCATTTCTTCGGTGACCATACTGTCCCGATAATTGAATTGACCTGAATAACTCCAACGATGGTGCTACATACCTCTCAATGGTGGGATAGCACTATCTAAAGGACTCTTACACAGCTTAATTCCTTAGAGTAGGTAGATTCTCATTGGTACTTTCTCTTTCAAACAAACAAAAACAACTTTTCGCACCCCACACTTTCAAAAAGTTTTCAAACAAAACACTTCATACACTCTTGAGGACTGATACAAGAGTTACTTAGAAGTTTTTCAAACGAAATTTTTTCAAAACCCACATACACTTGAAAAGCAAACAAAATTTTGAAAACATAAGAGCAAGTACCTAAGAGCCCGTGGATAACCACGGATAGAAAGGGTGCTAACACCTTCCCTTTCTATAAATATACCTCCCGAACCGAGAAACATTCTCGAATAAGGAATTTTGCTGTGCTTTTGTCCTTTCCATGTTAGAGAACATAAAAGACGGTGGCGACTCTTGCTTACCGCGACATTTCGCGAAACCAGCTAAAAAACAGTCAGTTCTATTTCCACCGATCACACGAAGGAGGTAGAGAGATCATTTCCTTGGTGATACAGTCGGTCTCTCGATTTGGGTTATAAATGACTTAGGTTGCGAGTGAAACGTAGTGACATTGATGAGTAATGTTAGGTTGAATGTAACTGGTCGATAAGTTTAAGTCTGTGATTAGTAGATTATATGCACGGTTGATAAGTTCTTCCTTAGTTTTTACTTTTGTTTACATTTATTTTCTGTTGATAACATTTTCTTTACAAACCCATTTATCCCCAAACTCATTAACGAGAGATTTGTCGAACGACAATTCAATAACCAATCTCTGTGGACACGACAAAGTCTCGGATAAATATTTCCAAAACTTTTGTTGCTTGCCGCTATACCGCTCCAACAAAATGGTGCTGTTACCGGGGATTGGTTCTATTGATTTCGCATTGCGATAATTCTTTTGCTTTTGAGTTTTGTAGATATCATATATATTGTCTATTTTTACTTGTGTATATTGATACTTGTATATGTTTACTATACTTATAAATGTGTTATATCATTGTTTGTTTCTTTTCACGTTTGCTTATGTGTTGGTTAGGAATAACCAGGTGGAAGAAACTTGGAGGAACATTCTTAAATAACAGGCGTCGAGTTTACGATGTAAAATAAGCATGTTTTATCATTTTCCATTTTATTAGTTTAGGTAGTGTGTTGATTATTGTATAAACAAGTTGAAATAGGACTTGTTCTAAATTCTTATATCTTCACTTTTCAACTTGTTTATTTCAATTTCATTTGTTTGTTTTTATTGCTATTGTTTGGACTCGAATTTTGGTTCGATAGCATGAGGATATTGAGGTGATTTGTCAAGTTTGATCGTTTCAACTTGCGAATGCGTGGTAATGATTTTGTTAAAGTTTTGTACGCGTTCGAGGTATGTGTTTATCGCTTTATATACTTTAGCATATTCATGATACTTGTTGCACCCCAAAATTTACCCTCTTGATTTAGGCTTATGTTTCATCATAAATATCATCTTGCATTGCATTCATACATTGTGATGGGATCAATAATTTGGTTATCAAGTCTTCCTCAAGCTTTGAGGGTTGATTACATTGACAAGTTGCTCAAGTAGAACCTTATCATCTAAACCTATGGATATTTCAAGCTCAAAAGTTATTGCATATCTCAAGATATTTTATCCATCTCTTTGGATCATCAGAGGATTGAAGTTTAAGATTGATTATAAGAGGATTTACTCTTTTGATTCACTAGTCAAAATTAGGGTTTTGTTTGATCAAGGCTATTGATCAATGTACAAATATTGATTTGGAAGCTACAACATCTCATTGGTATTTGAAAAGTCTTTGTGCAAGAAATTGGTCAAGATGCCCAGAGGATTTGAAATTTTGGAGATGATTCATCAATCTCCTAAGGTGTTAACCAAAACTAGGGTTTTGGATTTTATCAATATTTCTTGAGAATTTTGAAGTGAAACTTTGTACATGGCCTCTATATATTTGGAAGATCATATGTTTGAAGTCTTGATCATCAATTTTGAAGAGAAGTGGACCAATTGATTCAAAGGGGGCAAAATGGTCAATTTGGTCAAAGTCAAGGTTGACCAAGTGAACTTTTGGTCAACCATCAATTCAAGGGTGTACTTTTCATATTTCAAGTCCATTTTGATCATTGCATCAAAAAGATTGAGGTTTGGGTTGAAACTTGTTCATGAAGAAACCCTAAAAGTTTCTAATTTTGGAAAATGAGGACTTAACTTAAAAAATTCATATTTTATTCACCTTTGATAAAAAAAATGCAAATGAAATATGCTTGGAAAGATAAGAGGGTGATATTTCATCTCCTTTTGGTCTCATGTTCAAATTGGCAAGGAGTCAAGAGTTATTATCTTTGGAAGTTCATGCCTCAAGTTAAAATTATAGGTCATTTTCCAAAAATTAGTGAATTTCATGTCAAATTTTGAGGACCTTAATGGATTCAATTGCAAAAACTCAAAACTAAGGGATTGAATATCTTTTCAATACCTTTCCAAATTGTACTCATTTGTGTCCAAATTCAAAAGTATGAGCAAGTTATAAGCTTTGGAATTTTGAGGCATTTTATTGAATTTTGACCAAGCAAGCAAAATGCCAAAACTTAAGAACTTTATTTTCATCCATGCTCTTCACTTCTAATCAGGCCCATGACCCATTTGTGACTTGTGGAAACCCAGGATGCCAGCCATTTCGTGCCCATGTGCTTGGTGTACTTGCTTGATTAAAAAATGACAAACTTGCCCGATTTTGCAAATTCATCAACATTCTCTCATTTCAAGTAGTCATGACCTGGAACTTTGAGCATTTGTTCCTGACCTCATTTGGCTCATAAAACGCAAAGAAAGTGAGAGCTTGCACGAGTGAAACACATGCCCCATGTGCAACCTCACTTTTGGCTTAAACTACCAAACTTGCCCTCCAACGGCTTTGAGTGCCAAATACCACTTCTATCCTCTTCCTCTCGTGCTATATAACAAGAATAAAGGCTCAGTTGTGAAGGGAGAGGCTCATAATCTCTACATTCCAAATCTGAAAATTTTCAAGTATCTCTGTAAATTGCTTCGAATCTCTCTTCTCCTTGGATCATTCTTCAAAATTCTTGGTGGTTCAGCTTCATTGAAGTAAGGAGATCAAGCTTGTACCATTGGATTGCTTCTGGAGTGAACGAATCGAGTTTCCAGTTTTCACATCCATGTGAGTTTTCTTGAACTTTGATTTACGTGTTTCAGTTTGAATTGATGATGTAGATCATGTCCATTGAGTTGCTAGCTGTCCAATCACTAGGATTGATGTAGATTTGAGCTTTGATTCAAGCAGAATGGATGAAATCGTGTTCCTGGTTTTGATGTTTGCAGTGAGTTTTTTCAGTTTTGTAGACTTGATTTTTTTATCCATGTTTGATCTCTAAGATTGATTCAAATTGCATAGTGTAGTATGATATGTTAGCTTTGATTTGTGCTTAATTTGATGAGTTTTGGTTGAGAGTTGAGATAGAACGAAGGATCAGAACATAAGGTGTTGAATTTATTTCTGCACGCGTTTTGCCCTATGCTGGAGGTTGAAGACGATGAGGTGGCGCGCCTGATTGGATGATTTAAATTTTTAATGCATTTCATATTATTTGATTTCAATTGATTTTTCTGATTTTATTTTTGTGATCAAAACATCTTCAAAAATCATGAAAAAATTACCATAGGCTAATAATAATTTCTAGTATTTTTCACTTTTTTTTGGAATTTCTAAAAAATGTTTTGATTGGTTTAAAAATTCATAAGTTTAATTATTTGTTTATTCAATGGTTATTTTTATTTTAATAGTTCTTTTGATCTAAAAATTCCACAAAAAATGTTTTGGACTCTTAAAATAATTTAGAAATAGATTATGATTTTGGTTTAGCATTTTTCCTATTTTTGATTAGAAATTTAATTTGAGAAGTTTATTTGAAATGTTTGCTTCATAATTTTTGTTTTAATATTTCCTTTAATTCAAAAATCCTCAAAAAAATCATATGAGTTTGTTTTTAATCATAGTGTCTGAATATAATTTTGTTTTGACCTTTTTATGACTTTTGGCTAGGGTTTGCATTTTTGTCATTAAATAATAGTTTAATTGTTTGATTGTTTGTTTGATTTTATTTCAATATTTTCTTTAATTAAAAAATTCCACAAAAAATCATGGATGCTAGTTTTTAATTCTAATATTTAAATATAATTTTGGTTGGATATTTTTCTGACTTTTGATTGGAATTTTATTTTGAGATGTGAATTTTTGTTTAATTGCTTAAAGGTTTGAATTTTGATTTTATTTTTGACTTTTCTTTAATTCTAAAAATTTTAAAAAATAAGTTCTCTGATCTTGGGAGTTTTCTTTATTTTTGTATGATTTTAATTTGATTTGTTTAGAATTGGAACTTGATTAATCAATAATTGAGTTCATTTTCTAAATAATTAGGGTTTTGCTAATTCCCTTATTTGTTTTGATTCCAAAAAGCAACTGGCCTTGAGTTTCAATTGAATTTGGTTCTTGTTTAGGGTTCATAGATGGATTGAGGTCTTTAAAAAGATTTTTCTTGAATTAATTGATAAGGTTTGGCATTTTCCACAAAATATTTTGAAAACTTGTCTAGTTTGGTGGTTTTGGCCAACTAGTTTTGATATTTGAAGTTTGATTGATCCTTTCCTCATCCATCCATGAACTTAAAACATGTTTTCTGACTCTTGTACATCTCAAGTATGCTAAGAAAATTTTTGTTTGAATTATGGAAGCCCTTTTCCTTTTTTAATGTATTTTTGAAGTGAAGGTATCCAATTAATGTTGCATATCTTGTTGCAATTTGCTTGATGGCCAATGAACTTGAGTGAGGCCTATGATTGGGCACCTAATGATCATGTTGGTTCGGTTTATCCACATAAACTCAAGTCATTACACTTAATGCCCCATTTTTGAATGATTGAACCTTTTGATGCATGTTTTATGACTTTTTGCTTTCTTGATTGATCTTCACTTTGAAACTTGAGCTTTCAATTTGAGTTTGAGGTCATTAGATGGCCAATTATAACATGAAGGGAAATGATACTTAAATTATAGTCTCATGAGGACTTGAGAGTAATTGATCCCTATTACTTAAGTTAGTTCCAATCATGAATGGAGTTTGACTTCTTTCTCCTATCCTTGTTGAATTTTTGAGGCATTTTGAATGCACTTGTGTAGCATGTTATAGAATCAACACCTTAACATTTTGATCATGTCCTAATCATGTTTTGGAAGCTTTACTTCAAATCTTTGATTGTAACAAACTCTCTAATTTTGTCCTTGTTTGACTTTCTTCCATGGTTAGCTTGAGATATAAGTTTTTGATGCATTATGTGGGATTCCTCTTCTATTATGCTTGTGGGCTATGATTAAGTAATTGAGTATGATTGAATTGTGGTTGCTACTGACCTTCATGGTCTTTGATTGTATTCTTCTCCAGATCCCATGATCTTTGATTGATATTCAATTGTCAATTCAATATGGTGATAGAAAGGACCAACATTCCTCTAACTTTTGACCAAATTGTGCATATGCTTTTTTCTTTTTGTTTATCATATCTAATGTTTTGATAGTTGCTATCATGTTTTCTCACTTCATTATGGTGTCATCATCCATTATGAGAGTCATCATTCTATTTATGGGAATACTAACTTGGTTGTTGAATGCGCGAGGTACTCTGAGAAAAGTTTTCCATTTTTGACTTGAGGCTACTGTGTTTCACTTTATTTGTGGAACACAATTTATTATATTGGTACTACTCTTGTGCTTGGCATATTTGATAGTCTATGCAGAATATATGTATGTGATTATGAATGTTATACATTGCCCATGGGATCTGTTCATATCTGAAAATCTCAATACTTACATCCTGATGGCATAATTTATGACTTGATTTGTCTGCTGATGCCAGCTTGCTTGAAGTTCTCTGGGTTTCTTTTGTTCTTGCTCAGTTGCTACGAATAGTTGTCAGTTTGGTATTTCACTATTTCCTTTCTTCTATTTTCATAGTTCTATGTTGCATGATGGGACCTCTGTTGCTGATATATGTCAGGAGGCCCTCTGTTTTGTTTGATACATGTGTGGTGTTTGTGTTTGTTTCTTGATCGATGAGTCACTCAATTTAGAAATTGAGATCACGACTTTGCTCTCAGTGCATGTCCCCTATAGGATGTTTATTGTTTTTTTTCTTTAATTGTTGATCGATGAGTCACTCAATTTAGAAATTGAGATCACGACTTCGCTCTCATTGCATGTTCCCTATAGGATATTTATTGTTTTTTTTCTTTAATTGTTGATCGATGAGTCACTCAATTTAGAAATTGAGATCACGACTTCGCTCTCATTGCTTGTTCCCTATAGGATAGTTTTTTTAAGCTTCCTTTGACATGTTGATTAAGGTAGGAATCCATGTATGGTAACATAGGGTAGGAATTTCCTTTATCCTCAACCTTAGGGTCAATTAGTGTATGATAACACTAGGGATAGTGCTAGGCTAGTTTCCCTTAGTTGTTTTTTTCCTTCCTTTGCATTTTGCATCTTAAAACAAAAATTTGTTTTCTTGGCAAATCATAAAACACCTCTAATAAACTCAAACCATTCTTCAAGGTAAAAGATACAAATCAATCCTATTTGTTTGTGCGCCTCTTGGCTTTGTTTTTAAACCTGGTTTATTGATGATTCACCATCTTTGTCATGATACCATGTTATCTTTTAGCTGATATTTCGCCATCGCACATTTGTTTGAAGCTGATGTTTCGCCATCGCACATGTTTGTTATCCTACTTTGATTCTCAATATCATTGTTAGGTGTGGTGTTTTGTCATCCAGTTTATTGATGTTTCGCCATCTTTGCCATGATACCCTGTTATCTTTTAACCGATGTTTCGCCATCGCACATTTGTTTGAAGCCGATGTTTCGTCATCGCACATGTTGGTTATCCTACTTTGACTCTCAATGTCATTGTTAGGTGTGATGTTTTGTCATCCATTTTATTGATGTTTCACCATCTTTGCCATGATACCTTGTTATCTTTTAGCTGATGTTTCGCCATCGCACATTTGTTTGAAGCTGATGTTTCGCCATCGCACATGTTTGTTATCCTACTTTGATTCTCAATATCATTGTTAGGTGTGATGTTTTGTCATCCGGTTTATTGATGTTTCTCCATCTTTGTCGTGATACCTTGTTATCTTTTAGCTGATGTTTCGCCATCACATACTTATTTGAAGTCGATGTTTCGCCATCACACATGTTGATTATCCTACTTTGACTCTCAATGTCATTGTTAGGTGTGATGTTTTATCATTTGGTGTTTCGTTATCTTTGACATGCTACTTTGTTATTATTTAGCCGATGTTTTACCATCTCATTTGTTTGTTGTTTTATTTGATGTTTTGCCATCTTGACTGTTTTTGTTGTCTTAACTAAAAAACACAAACCAACCAGAATATACGAGTCGAACTACGGCTGCTCTGATTCCTTAAAAGGGATACGTAGGCATTGGGTTAGGGCCCAACCAAGCACAACTTTTATTTTCCCTACATTGTTTCTTTTTTTCTTTCGCATGCATTCCCTTTCTAGCTTTAATCCATAGACATAGGTTTTGACCTCACCCATTAGATTAGAAAACAAGAGTGGATACCGTAGAGTACTACGGGCGTGTGGGGTGCTAATACCTTCCCCTTGCGTAACAGACTCCCTTACCCGATCTCTCGGCCGAAAGACCGTGATTTCTCCCTCTTCAGGTTTTCTCGATGTTTACCTTTCCCTCTTGGCGGGATAAAAGACGTTCGGTGGAGACTTCATTGATTGTTTCATCACCAAGATGACGGTTCCGCCAGGTTGTTTCAGCTGGCGACTTCACTGGGGACAAATTGACCTCTTGCTGGTCCATCCCGGAGTCGACCCTAGCTCTTGTTTGTTTTCTTTTTGGGTGTTTATTTTAAAGCTTTGCATATTTATCTGTTTGAATTGCATCCTATGTGCGCTTTACTTTCTGCATATTGGATTTGGCTGGACTGTTTGGATTATGGATTTCTTGGTGGGTGGGTTGTTCCATGAGGTAAAAGGCCTCATACCCAGGCTATGAGTGAATACTATAGGAACTAGGAATAAAGTGGCCATGGCAGCTATGAGGCAGATGCTTTGTAGACCTGACCATGAGACCCATGACTTCAAAGGTAGTTCGGATAGGTATTATCATATGATGATACCGACCGTCGAGCTCTTGTACTCTGATTTGGCTTTTAACCTTACCTTGACCTAGACTACACCTGTGAGAGGGGCGGGAAAACTTTTCTTACAGGTACAGGTACTGTTGGTGACTTTGTGTTGCGAAGGTGACTCAGGTTCCCATGATAGTTTTGAAGCTTTGGGGTTTTCTTTTGATCTTGAGTGGTGATGTTCTGTAATGGTCCAGCCATTATCCAGTGTGCAACTTTGATCCTGTCATGTTGCATCATAGCGTATTTATTTCTAAAAATAATGATGTATAAAAATAACTAGAATGCGCATGTCATCTTCCAGGGACCTTCGAGAGTCTTCTTTCCATCAGAAATAGCCGGCCTCCCGTCAGATGAGTTTGATTCAGTTCGTGTTAAAGAGCCCAACAGGCATACATTCGCTTATCAGATTCCTACTATTGATGTTTCTAAATTGAAGAGGTTGAGTTCTTATTTGAAGAGTGATGTTCTGAATGATTTCAACAAAAATTATGGCAATTTGTTACTAATCCTTAACACTCCAGTTGACCCAATGGCTTTGATCACCCTCTTCCAGTTCTATGACAAGGAATTACGGTGTTTTACTTTTCAAGATTATCAACTGGTTCCCACACTAGAAGAGTACGCGTACCTACTTAATATCAAGTTGTCCGATGAAGTTCCTTTTGTCCAAGTGCCGGAGAAGCTAAAGTTCGAAGTTATTGCTTAAATTCTTCATTTGAGTTGAAAAGAGGTGAAAGACAATTGGAAATCAAGTGAGGATACTACAAGGTTTTATTTGGATTTCTTAGTGAAGAAAGCTGAAGACTGGGCAATGAAAGGGAATTGGAGTGAATTCAGCTCTTTGTTTGCTCTCATGATATACGGGATCATCCTCTTTCCTCACAAGAGAAATTTTGTGGATTTGACGGCTATTTGTGTTTTTAGAAATAAGAACCTGGTAGCGACACTCTTGGCAGATACTCTTTACACCATTCATTTCAGGCATGGGAAATGAGGTAATGTAATTTTATGTCATTCGATGTTGTATCAATGGTTTAAGTTGCACCTATCAGTGAGTGTCCCTTTCGGGGATACCAGACATTCTCTCTGATGGTCATCAAGACTTGTCAACCTTACTTCATTTGATATCCGGTTGAATTATGACATGGGAGAAGTACGAAGTATTATCACTAGCTGCGGAGATTTCCCTAATGTTCCCCTCATAGGAACTAAGGGGTGTATCAACTATAATCCTGTGCTTGCTTACCGTCAATTGGGATATGCAATGGATGGACCGCCAAAGGTTGAGGAGGTGTCTGAATCAGTGCATTTTGTTAGAGGAAGCGATCCTGTGATGTTGAAAAGAGTGACAAGTTCTTGGAAGGGAATTCACAAGAAGGATAGAACTACTTTGGGCAAGAAGGTTCCTATTGCTAGAGTTCCTTACTTGGAATGGATTAGAGATAGGGTTAAGATTTTACGGTTACCATTTGCAAGGTCGGCTCCTATATGTGAGCAACCTCTTACTATTCTGAGTAGCACGGTGCCTACCGAGGTGTTCACCCAGGTTTATGTTAATAACGTTCAACTTCGTGCAAAAGACCGTAAGGTAGGGATGAAACTTTATTGGGTAGATCAAGAAAGGGCCGACTTAGCTCGCGAACTCAAAGAAGCTCAAGGGGAAACTTCGGATGCAACCAGTTTTAGGAAGAGGTCTCATGCTGAAATGAAAGAAGAGTTGAGTAAGACCCAGCAAGAGTGCCAGAAGCTTCAGGCATCTAAGAATAGCTACAGGAAGAAGATTCAAAACTTGGAGAAACAGCTCAAAGACAAAGATGCTCAGCTTAAGAAGGAAGTAGCACAGAGGCGTGTCGCAGAGGATCGGTTTCAAGAAAGTAAGGTAGTCGCATCACAACTTTTGAAGGAGAAAGTCAGGCTTGAAGAGTATTGTCAACACCTTGAAGCGTGTCTTATTCCGGAAATTTAGTTTTGTTACTTACCTTTGGTGTATTTGGTCACCCCCAGGATTGTTGGAAGGGACCATTGTTTGTTTTTATTATTCGGTTTTTAAGTTTACTTTGAAACACGTATTTTGTTGTTTATCACTACACTCTTAAATGTCCGAAGTCAGTTGAACATCGTTTCTTTTGTTTGTAGATAATTGAAGTGTTTGTCTTATTGTCTTTTTTTCCCTTTGATTGTATGCTTGATTATTGGTTGTGCGTCGTGATTGATGAATGAAAGGACTCTTGAATACCGAGAAATGACAAACATATCATGCACATCATGCATTTCATAACATTACAGGTTATCTTAAGACGGTATTCTTATTCTTCTGCTTTTCTTATTCAAAATTCAAGACGACTACTCATTGGTATTCCACCAGAAACAATTTGCCAAGACAGATGGAACAAGTTCAGGTTGAACTCGCTGAAATAAGGGCCCAGATGGCTACTCAAATGACCTAATTCATGGAGGTCATCACCAATGTGAATCGCCGACAAGAGGAGCTGGCTGCCATTGTCAACAACCAGCGCCGCTATCCAGGGGATGGTGGAAATCAAGGGCTCTATCAGGACATTTCTGTAGGATTGGGGGATGTGCAAGATCAGCCCGTTGGAAATTTTTACGGGATGCCCGGAAACCCTTTTGTGTGCAACGTAGGGCAGTTTCCCCCGTCTCCAGGACCTCGTCTTGTGGGGAACAGAAGAGATAATCAGGGCAGTGTAAGGAACTATCAGGAGCAGGATTATGACTTTGATCAGGATGAAGATCAGTTTTCTGTTCAGCGTTCAGAGCCGGAAGTTCAGGTTGAGGATAGGAAGTATCGGTTGTTGGAAGAACGTTTGAAGGTTGTGAAAGAGCAAGGAGCCCTTGGTATGGATGCTAATGATCTCGGGTTGGTGTCTTAGGTGAAAGTTCCTCCAAAGTTCAAGCCTCTTGTATTTGAAAAGTACAACAGAACGTCATGTCCTGTTACTCATGCAACTTCTTATTTCCGAAAGATGTCGGTACATACTGAGGATCAGATGCTTTTGATTCACTTTTCCAGGATAGCCTATCTGGGGCATCCCTGGAGTGGTACATGAAGTTGGAAAAAACCCATATTCGTTGCTGGAATGATCTTGTTCGGGCTTTTGTCAAACATTATCAGTACAATATGGATATGGCGCCTAATCGCACTCAGTTACAGAATTTGTCACAAGGACCAAGAGAATCTTTCAAGGAATATGCTCAGAGGTGGCGCGAGTTGGATGCGAGGGTTCAACCTCCACTCATGGAGAGATAACCCATTGATATGTTTATGAGTACCCTGCAAGGGCCATTTTATGAGCACATGATAGGAAGTACTTCGACAGGATTTGCAGACTTGGTTATGGCTGGTGAAAGAATTGAGGTAGGTTTGAAATTGGGGAAAATTCAGATTGGAGGTTCTAGTGGCTCATCAGGGGGTAGTAAGAAACCATTCAACACTTACCCTAAGAAAAAGGAAGGCAGCGCAAGTGCGGTTTACTCTCATAGAAGAAGATGGGAGGATCGTCAGCACCAACAAATCAATGTTGTTTCTATTCCTGTTAATGCTCCTCCGCAGCAGAGACTAAATACAGTGCCTCAACAACAAAGACAGCAAAATGCTCCCCATCAGTATAATAATCAACAGCAGAGACAGTTGAGAAAATTTGATCCCTTGCCAGTATCTCTTACTGAAGCACTTCACCATTTGCTCGATTTGAAGTTGATCGGTTTGAGAAATATGCCACCACTGTGATCGGTGGATCTGGAACTGACTGTTTTAAAGCTGGTTTCGCGAAATGTCGCGGTAAGCAAGAGTCGCCACCGTCTTTTGTTTTCTCCAAATGGAAAGGACAAAAGCACAGAAAAATTCCTTTAAAGAGATTGCTCTCGGTTCGGGAGGTAGGTTATAGAAAGGGAAGGTGTTAGCACCCTTTCTATCCATGGTTATCCATGGGCTCTTAGATACTTGCTCATTGTGTTTTCAAAATGTTTGCTTTTCAGAGTGTGAGTGGGTTTGAAAAAAAAAGTTTCTTTGAAAGTTTCAGATTGACTCTTGTATCAGTCCTCAAGAGTGTTTGAAAAGTTGTTTTGAAAGCTTTTTGAAAAGTGTAAGGTGTGAAAAGTATTTTGATTTGTCTTTGAAAAGAGCAAGTACCCATGAGAATCTACCTACCCTAAGGAATTCGTCTGTGTAAATGTCCTTAAAGTAGTGTCATCCCATCATTGAGAGGTAGGTAGCACCACCGTTGGAGTTGTTCGAGTCAATTCGAGGTTCGGGACATGGTGATCACCGGAGCAATGGGAAGACACCTTAGAAGCTACCCTCATGCCAGGTTCCCGGATCATGAGGACTTACTAAGACATCCTCTACTCGACGATCACCTTTCGAGGGGCAAGGCAACAGTGAAGCGTACCCTAGGGGTGGTGTGTGAATTGTGTGTCATTTTCAGTTTATTGTTTGTCTTGTCATGCATTGGTGATCTACGTTTTGATTTTATTTTTGGGCATTCATTCTTTCATGTTATTGTTTAACAGTTAAAGGTGCGGGAATTTAAAGTGCGGAAAATAAAAGTCCTACGCTATTACAAGGCGCGGGTCTACATCGCCAAATTAAATAAAGACCCGATTTGAATAAGTAAAATGCGGAAGGTAAATATCCTAATTATCTATTACAAGGCTTTGGGGCAAATACATTATATCCACAAAAGAAATAAAAATAAATGTGCGAAAAGAAATAAGAATCGAGTGCGAGGGCGTTGGACCCTTTAAGGAATTGAATTGAAATTATTAAATTAATTAATGATTAAAGAAAAGAAGTTATTTTATTTTTTATTTTTTTGATGTTTTTGTTTTTTTATGTTTTTTTATGAAATAAAATAGAAAAAGAAATTAAAATGTCAAAAGAAAAGCCTAAGTCTAAATTTATTTTAATTATTAAAAAGAATGTTAAAATGACCTAATTAAAAACTAATTCAATTATGGTTTATTTACAAAATAAAGATAATAATAATAAAAGTGTTAATTATATTTTTTTTTTGGGTTTTTATGAAAATGTTAGTTAAATTAATTTAATGATAGAGTAATTATTTTTTGGTGTTTTTTTGGATCAATTTTGATAACTAAAAGCAAATAAAAGTCAAATTAATGATTATTTAACAATTAATTAAATATGCATGCAAAAATATTATTTTTAATGTCAAAAATTAAATAAACATTTTTCTGATTAAAATGCAAAAGGAAAATATTTTTTGTGAGTTTTTAAATGCATGAGAAAATTATTTGAATATAAATTAAATTAGGATTAAAAATATAAAAAAAGGTGAAAAACAAAGGAAACATGTTAATTATGAAAAAGGTGAAAAAAATGCCTGAACCAGGACTCGAACTCGTGCCTTCTGGGAATATCCACTAACGCGTTGCCATCTGAGCCAGCTGTTTCAATTGACATAACAATAAACACTTAATATTATATTGATAAGCAAATAAATCCTGGGAATTAAAAAAACGCGCGCGGAATTTTGAATGGTCTAATGCCCGGTTGCCACGCCATCGTCTTCTACCTTTTCTGCAAAATAACAAACATGTAGCGGGGGTTTTAAACCCCCCCCCCCCCCCAAAACACAAGCCTGCAAATAATAGCGATTAGCTCCTCGTTAGACATAAATTAGGCGCGAGGGGTCCATTGGATTCGTCTCATCTTCCTCAATTCAACCATGGCAGTTTGAGGTTCCAATTTTTGCGTATGTGAGAAACCCCAAATTGAAAGCTTCGGAAAACCTAGATGTCTCCCATGGTGATTTGCATTTTGTGGCCTTACAGTCAAATTAAAGCATACAGGAAGCTTGGTAATAACATCAGCAATGCATAGCAATATTTAAAATGAATTAAAAAGGCATGGAAATGGAGTTTTGATTTTCAAATTTTGGACAAACCGTGGGGTGTCGTGGGGATGCTTCTTTGCGCGTTTGGGCTTGATTTTGATTGCTGGAGATTCCTGGCAATGCAAGGAATGTGTTTTTGATTGGAATAGAGGCTTAAAACGTGCTGCAAGTAGGTTTACAATTTTGCTTTTTTTCTTGAAAAGTTCAAATGTGTTTTTTCGTTTTTGGGGACTTTTTAGGTTGTGATTTTCTTGTGTTCTGGTGCAGCCTCCCTCAATTTCGTTTTTGTCTCATTTCTATAGGCATTAGGTAATGTGAATCAAGAGGAATTATGGCCTCTTAATGCAAAGCTTTCAATTTCAAGATCCTCCATAAACCTCCATAACCAAGCTTCCTTTTTTGACTCATTTTTTGAATTCTTGCTTCAATTAGCCTTTTGCACGAATTTGGTAAGTTGCATAATGATAAGTCAAGGTTAGTTAAGGCCAAATATTCCTTTTAATTAAGCTTTTGGATTTTCTTTTGATTTTAAAAGATTTAAAATTAATTAAATCCAATAAAATCAATTAAAAATGAAAAAATTAATTAAAAAATATGAAATAAAAGGTGGGACACGTGGGAAGTATGGCCAAGTCAATTCAAGTGGAAAAAGTGGGCCCCTTTTGTCAAAAAATGAAATTTCAAGGATAAATGATTTTGGCCATTTCACAAAAATTTCCCAACTTCTCCAATGCATATCTTGCTCAATTTTTAAGCTTTGATCATGTTCTTGGACATTTGAGAAAGGTCTTGAAGTCCTCTAAACAATGTCCTTGGTCCCATGTCATTTTGATTTACCAATCTCAAGTTATGGTCTTTGACTTAAAGTCCCTTTTTGTTGACTTTTGAAAATGACCTATAATGTTGAAATTGATAACTTTTTGTGAGAGCATTTATTGGACTTGAAGTATGAAGAGGAGTTGTAGGAAATGTCTTTATCTTCAAAATGAGCATTGGATGGGATTTTTCTGATGAACCATGTGAAAGTTATGCCCTGGTCAATTTACAGTTGACTTTTTCAGTTGTCCAAATAAGGAAACTTTTGCATCTTGATGATTTTTGAGCCAAGCTTTGAGAATCATGATCAAGCATTGATCAAATGATGTTTGTGGCTTCAAAATGAGATGTTGACCAAAAATTTGAACTTTTGACTGCCAAATGACCATTTTGCCCCTACAGTTGACTGTAGTGCAATTAGGGTTTTGACTGTGCAATTTTGTGCTGAAAGTCTTGAAACTTTATATGAGGATGCTTGACCATTTTTATAAGCATGTGGGACTTGATTGGACCCTTGGAAACTTCATTTTCTTGATCAGAACCAAAACCCTAATTTGACTGTTTAGGAGGCCCTTGAACTGTGCAACCCTTGGGGAGATTTGAAGCTTTGACTTGGAAAATTCTTGAAGAATATGGGAGGGAAATTTTTGGGGTACAACAGTTGCCCCTGTTCAATCTTCTTAGACCTGAGGATGCAGATTGGCTGACGTGCCTTTCGTAATCCGAGGGTGGGAGATGATTGAACACTAGAGTGCCCAGAAATTTGCGCTCACATAGTAGCAGTGTGATGATGGGAATGGGCTTACAGATGCCATGCTGAGAGATGCTGGAAGGTGGATGGGCTTATAGATGCCATCTGGATGTCGATCGCATAAGAGATTCCTTAGCGAGAACTTGCGTACCTGCAAAAGAAAAAATGATACCTGACATGTTGCAGGAACTGGTCTTTAGATGCTTTGTATAGATGTGTCCTGACTGGTTACAGGAGCTGAATCTGGAGTTTCAAAAGATGATGAATGAACCAGGGGTGATTACTACTTCAGCAGGAACGGTAAGAGAACCTTGGATGACCTTAACCTCAACAGCAATTTGAGGAAATCTTGGTGGGAATTACCATCTCCGCAGGATCGGGGAGAGAACCATAGGCAATTATAATCTCAACAGCGGACGTTTGAGAAAAACCTGGGTTGGAATTATCGTCTCCGCAGTCATGGGGAGAGAACCATAGGAAATTATAATCTCAACAGCGGACGTTTGAGAAAAACCTGGGTTGGAATTATCATCTCCGCAGCATTGGGGAGAGAACCATAGGAAATTATAATCTCAACAGCGGACGTTTGAGAAAAACCTGAGATGGAATTATCATCTCCACAACATTAGGGAGAGAACCATAGGAAATTATAATCTCAACAGCGGACGTCTGAGAAAAACCTTTGATAACTTCTACTGAGTCTTCATCAGAAAAATCTGTTTGGGGTTGATTTAGCTGGACTAGAGAAGGCCTTGGACTGGATAAGAAATCTTTGGAGTCGATTAACTGAACCGGTCTAGGTCTTGAAATATGATTGAGAATTTAACTGAATCTTTCCTGAAAGATAGAGGTCAGTCATATGCAATGCATGATATGGATCAAGCGATGATGTTCTCAATATAAATGAAATTTGTATGATGCGTCTATGCATGCTATAATGATGTATGTGATGTCTAGGAATGTATGTTTTCGTCTAGGAAAGTAAATCCTTGACGGGTGCCGGGAAGTCACTCCTGGGCTGATGTTGAAGAATAGATTTGCCTCCGCTGGGGATGATAGTTGCAAGTATACTGGTAGGAGAAAATGACTCCGTTGGGGAGTAAACTTGGCGAATGGATTACTCTGCGGGGAGAAAATTACTCTAGCGATCTGGCTGGGGAACAGAAATCTGTGGGGAGAGAGACTTTGTTGAAATGTTTGACGATAACTCCGCTGGGGATACCGTTGATGTGTTATGTTGAAGGAATTAATAGACTTCGCTGGGGGTAGGAAGACTTCGTCGAGGACGATCTTTCCATCGCTTTTGGCTGAGGATAACCCAGTTATAAGCTCTGGTGGAGCATAACCTTTAAATAAAAAGTCCGGGGGACGCGTTCGTGCTCTGCGGGGGTAAGCTTCCAGAATCTACTGGGGATAAGCTTACTGCTTGGGGAGATGGATTCCAACTTCCCTGGGGAAATCTCTGGACTGGACTCTTCTGGGGAGATTCTTGAGATATACCGGGGAATTGGCTCCACTGAATGTCTAGTATACCGCTGGGGAACAATCTTAGATCAAGACTGTCGGGGATGCTTGTTAGGAATGTTCGTATATTGCGCTGAGGAACGTTGAGATCTGCTGGAGGGTACCCAACTTCCTTAAGGCTGACTATAGCTCTGCTTGATGATGAGCTCGTGTAAAACTGCATCTTTGGAGGGAGGAAACCTGTGTAGGGTTTACTGATGATGAGTCCGTATAAGACTATATCTAGAGCTGAGAAGGAAACCTGTGTAGGGTTTACTGATGACGAGTCCGTA